>OY783195.1:20808282-21408282 GCA_963678675.1 Xiphydria camelus | reverse complement strand
TTCTACTAAGTTCAGGTTATAAAGAGCATTGTTTGTATAAGAAATTTTTTTCTTAGAGTTCATTTAGTAGGAGAAAATTGGGAATACATTTCACAAGATTAGAAAATATGGGAAATTTCAATAAATGATAGGACAAGAACGCAATGTTGGATTAAAAAGAAATTTGAGAATTTATTATAAATGGTAAAGTACTACATAAAAAAATACAACAAAATCTGCGACTCAAAGTTCGGCGGCATTTAATGTTGATGTGGAACCCCCCATATGGACATATCTGAAATTATATTTGTCACTGTGACGTTTCAAACTTCAGATATATCTCAAGCAATTAATCGAGCAAACCGTTCAATCGATGTCTGCAAATTGCACGCTACATTATACCGCTTTGTTGCATTAATCTCTTCTCGATATCGATAATGCGTTTCAAACGCCTGTATCGATTCGCTATTCGATAAGTGGTAATAACTCTGATCGTCGTCGTACCCCGCAGGTCCGGTAATCGATATGACAGTCGTAAATATAGGTTCGGACTAAAGCCGAACGCTCGTTGGAGCGTTGCAAGCTTACGTGCATTCACTTTATTATGCTTGAATATAGACGTAGTCGAATAATATATGATTAAATGTGTGTCTGTCATTAATGGCCATCCTAGTTGAACCTAATTCAGATCAGATGTAATAATATCATCTAAGTACGATGGACAACTAGGTACTGTCGCAAAAAGTTATAAGAAGGTATACTTAGGGAACAAAACTAGTTACTTGACTTGCACGCGAGAGAGTGGTGCAACGAAGATGAAGATGTCGTAGGTAAATGTTGATTCGAGGCAAACTTTGTTCATTCAGCCCCTGCTCGTACTAAGAAACATTGACGCACAGATATGGCCTAAGCAAACTTGGCGTTGCTTGGAGTTCATCCGTCCTGCAAACCCGAATATGTACTTGGTCGCACTGCTTTATTTTGTTCCTTAAATGATACTTATACGTTCACTTTTCTTTTTAATCTAAAAAGTAATCGTGCGGAGCGAAATCAAGAAATAGGAGAGAGAATAACTATATAGTTTGAGAAATATCCCGAGTCGAGTTTTTTGTACTGGCGAAACCTAAAAAGTAGCCTAGTAAGATCTAACAGCACCCAAGTCGAATATTTTGACCTGTTCAATTCTGAATAGACCTATATTAAAATCTGTTTAAAACTGAGCAGACCTGGTGAAGAAGACCTGTAAAGGGATTTTTCTCTAAAACCTGAGTTGTCCTGACATGTCCTAATACGTGCTGTTTAGCTCTCATCGCTCTATAGCTCAGTGGCGACCCGTCACGTTGTGGCGGCCTGACGCCAGATGACGCCGACCCTCTCGGCCCTCGGCTCAAGGCTCACGCTAGTCAAACGTCGGTGCAGTACTATATACCTAAGAGGACCACAGAGCATCTAAAGCAGGAGTCGGCCTAGCCTTACTGACGAGTCCACAGTACTCGGGTCGAAATGGCGAACATTTTAACAAAATGGCGGCGAAAATAAATTTTTTGGTATTATCTCCTTTTTGGTTGCTTCCATCCAAAAAGTACGTATTACAAAAATTGTAGAGGACTCAATTCTCTACAAGTTTTGTCTGAAACATTCTTTTATTAAACAAATGGTTTCTGAGCTATATTATATCAAAGTGGGGCATATTTCTTAAAATCGCAAAAACGCGCCCTTTTCACAGGAAATTGTACTTATTATTTACGAATTACCTACTAGTAATCAATTATACTCGTTTTCACACCACCATGAGGTAGAGTAAATGGCGCGTTTTTTTTATTGTGGTTTCCCCAGTAGGCCTACTCCACAAGTGTCTTTTTAAACTATTCTTGATCGTTTGGATGCTCTGGTAGGACCAGGTTGATCAATGTCAATTTCTGGGATTGGTTGAGTGTCATCGTCCTCTTCGATATCCTCCTCTTCCTCACCATCTTCAGTAGCGAAAAGATAGTTAACGGCGGTCTGGGTTTCATCTTCGATTTCCTCGTCAATCGGAATTTCGGTGATATTTTCACAGTCTCCATTGCAGTGTATGCAAATGATGAAGCATTTTAAACCCGTCTTTCTACAGCCACATGCTGGACCACATCCTTTTTTGCATCTGCAGGAAATGAATTTGAGGAGTGCTTCCGGTGCAGGATCTGTAGTTGTTGTCACTGGAGTAAGTCTAGTCTTACTCCTCTTCCACATCCCCATTGTTCCGGATTGATGTTTATATCGTACCAAGCCTGAACTTGATGATAAGTTCGGAGAGAATGCTGTCGTGGGTGGAAGAGAGGCAAGATTGAACTTACTTTTGGTGACCGATCTTGTGAATTGTTATGTAGATTCTGACACTCTATAGCTGCGGCAGGAGAACAATTCTTGGCCACATTGTACGGGGCTCGACAGAAAACAACATCTTTAAATTTTCTCCGATACCAACAATTCACAAGATCGGTCACCAAAAGTAAGTTCAATCTTGCCTCACTTCCACCCACAACAGCAGCTGCACGACAGCATTCTCTCCGAACTTATCATCAAGTTCAGGCTTGGTACGATATAAACATCAATCCGGAACAATGGGGATGGAAGAGGAGTAAGACTGGACTTACTCCAGTGACAACAACTACAGATCCTGCTCCGGAAGCACTCCTCAAATTCATTTCCTGCAGATGCAAAAAAGGATGTGGTCCAGCATGTGGCTGTAGAAAGACGGGTTTAAAATGCTCCATCATTTGCATGCACAGCAATGGAGACTGTGAAAATATCACCGAAATTCCGATTGACGAGGAAATCGAAGATGAAACCCAGACCGCCGTTAACTATCTTTTCGCTACTGAAGATGGTGAGGAAGAGGAGGATACCGAAGAGGCTGCCGAAGAGGAGGATATCGAAGAGGACAATGACACTCAACCAATCCCAGAAATTGACATTGATCAACCTGGTCCTACCAGAGCATCCAAACGATCAAGAATAGTTTAAAAGACACTTGTGGAGTAGGCCTACTGGGGAAACCACAATAAAAAAAAACGCGCCGTTTACTCTACCTCATGGTGGTGTGAAAACGAGTATAATTGATTACTAGTAGATAATTCGTAAATAATAAGTGCAATTTCCTGTGAAAAGGGCGCGTTTTTCCGATTTTAAGAAATATGCCCCACTTTGATATAATATAGCTCAGAAACCATTTGTTTAATAAAAAAATGTTTCAGACAAAACTTACAGAGAATTGAGTCCTCTATAATTTTTGTAATAAGTACTTTTTGGATGGAAGCAACCAAAAAGGAGATAATACCAAAAAATTTATTTTCGCCGCCATTTTGTTAAAATGGCGGCATTTCCCACAACAGTACGATATCGCAAACTTAGTATGTTGTTCAGGACGTAAAACTGAACAAATATGCCAAATTTCAAAACTCCCTGATTTAATGTAAGGTAGACCCCATTTTAGCTCCCCATTGACTGGACTATAGCCCTACTGCGACAAGTTTTGCATGCGTTTCGAGGAGGTATGTCGGCTTCTTAAGGTGAAACGATCAATTCTGACAAGTATTGCAATCAATTCGATCAATTGAAAGCTGCCATAGCAGAAAAACGGCCAGAATTGGCGAACCAGCGAGGCGTCGTTTTTCATCACGACAACGCAAGATCGCATGTTGCGTTGGCCGTAAAACAAAAACTATTACAATTTGATTGGGACGTTCCACCCCATCCTCCGTACTCCCCAGACTTCGCTCCATCCGATTATTACTTGTTCCTCTCGTTAAAAAATTATCTCCGTGGTAAATGTTTAAAATCCATAAACGAAATAAAAACGCACCTTGATGAATATCTTGCAAGTAAACCTAAACATTTTTGGAAAGAGGGCATAATGAGGCTTCCTGAGAGATGGAAGAAGAGAGAGGTAGTAGAGTAGAACGGTTCATATATAACACAATAAATCAACCTTAAACAACAAATATCGTGTATTCATTTCGCTTAAAAAAAAGGGAAAAGACTTATGGGACACCCTATATCATTTCTTTGATTTTCTTTTACTTCAATAACAATATTTAATAGCTCACTGATAAGAACAAATATTTATTTCGGTTTTCTACGCGGTTATTGTATAACGCAATTATTCTAAATAATTTATCGGGATCCATGTTTACCCGGTAAAGTCCCTATGGCGCATTTGCGTTAAATATACAATCGGCGCCCTACCGGGTTATCAGATTACTTCCTCAGTTTAAGCCAGATCAGGACTCGATAAGAACCCTACTGCTTTTTCCAATCGAGTTTTTATTCGAGTTACTGATCTCACGCGTATACTTAATTAATTTCTTCCACGCGACTTCATCTATATCTTAACCTAACTTAAAATAAATTTTCAAGGAAAGATATTAGATAGATAGATAGATCTTTATTCAGCCTTGTGGCCCTGATTGGGACTTGGTTGCTTACAAGCTACTTATTTACATACTCAAGGAAAGATATTAAATTTGCAATATACTTTTCCATGAAATAAGGTACTTTTATATATCGTAGTATTCAATTGTAATTATCTCTCTGCCTATCCACAATTAATATGAATTTTTTTTCCAAATCAAAACGTATGTAATATTCGTGTGAAAGTCATCTACTGAAATATCAAAAACTTCTATCCTTTACGAAGCCAATTTCATTAGTAAATATTTTTTCACAGACGGTCAGTGTTTACACACCTTCTCATGGTCTAATGTAGGTCAGAGTGCTCAGATTTTGTAACTTGATATCGACAACTTTTCGTCTTGTTAGCTCTTCTCTATACTTTTTTCAAAGTACAGTTCCACAACTCGGGTTTACATACATCTTAAGCAGAGTTTAAACCCTTATTCTCTCAGGTACATATTACTTGAGCAGGTGGTTTAAACTTCGTTTAAAAGTTAACCTCGAGTTTTGCAATTGGCCCTAACAGATCCATTATACCTATGCGGCATATTAAACTTGAGTCAATTTCAGTTTTTGAGAAAAATATAAAAATTTCTATCCTCCTTTATTCTCTTCTTTACAAAGAACCAAAATTTTCTCATATCTTTCAGAGTGATACAAATCTCCATCCTCTTATTCTTTTTTTTTAACCAAAAACCAAAAAATCTTAAAGTTTTTTTCGAAAAGACGTAAGAATTCCTATTTCAGCTTGCAAGTTGTATAATGTCGGCACCAGTCGTCCATGATACACCGTCTTTTCCTCCTCCCACGGCATCATCTCGTCGTCAAGTCGGAAGGGCGAGCAAACACGTTACGGGAACAGAGTTCGGCGTATATGCACCCTCGTTTGCCCTGATGGTGACGGAGATATACCTGGCGCGGCTCATTTGAATAAGGGCATGTATGGACCCCTACGGTCATACATGAGTGGTTTGCAGCGGGGTGAGAAGCTCCTTGGAACCCCTTACACGTATCGAGTTTCATTTCGACAGCAATGTGCAACGTAGTTTAGTTCGAGGGGTGCGTCTGAGCGACATTGGCGCCTAATTTAGGGATCGGACCGGGTCATTCTCGGCTGTAGATATATCCGCTTAACAAGCCAACCAGTCGAGAAATCTCGGTCTCAGTCTTGTCATCCTTTCCTCTCCCCTATACCTAAACAAACTTAAACGCCCGAAACAGCCCTGCTCTAATTCGCTTCATTATACAACCAAATGAAATTGCACCACAGCTCACGTTTGACGTGGATAGAATGAAATCGCAGCGAGAACCAACCGACGTGATGGAGCTGTTTTTGACGTTCGAAGCCCCGCTAAATCGTTGATCGATGCCTGGATATGACACTGTTTTAGGGTAGAGCGAAACCATTCCGTTTACGCTGATTCTTAGTTTAATAACGATTTTTTCTCGTTAGTTGTAGAGCAGTGTAGTGCGACAAGTTTTCTTGAGGAAATAATCAATTTAGAAGTTGGTCAAAAGTTTGTATTTGATTGAAAAACGAAATAAATACATATACTTGGATTCGTTTAACAATAAAATTAGATCATTGTAGGGTAAAATGGTGCTCTTGAAAACTTTATGTGAAATTACTGAAAGTGTGAATTAAAAATGTTTTTGTTGATTGAAGAAAACCGACTTTTGGCGGACTTTTTTATCCCAGATTGCACACTTGTCTTATTCTCATGTATTGCAGTATTGCATATATACCTACTTATTTCCCTAAAAAACGGCATTTTTTAGAACGGTCCGCAAATTATTCACCAACAATCTGTAGCATTAAATTTTCCCTAGCGCCTGAAAACCGAAAAAGTATGCCAAACTGAGCACCAAGAAAAGTTAACAATTACTCCGTCGACAGAAGACAAATCGCTCTTTCATTCATATGTCATAACGAGCAATGAGAAAGCAAGAGCTTAATTAAATCGTTCCACTCTGAAAAAAAGGCACGTATTTTATCCCCACTGGTCCCTGGGTCAGAGAGTGAGTGCGCGTGCGCACGTGGTAAGCTACACGAGATGTCTTTGTTTAAAATCTCATTTATTTGCCCCATGCTCGGAGGTGGCCTCTGCATGGAGGCATCGCAGGTCGCCAACGAGAAACCGCGTGAAGCGTCCCAGCAGACTAGAACGGAGTAACGTGCCTCGCAAGCAGAGCCTTTAATCAGGAATAGTATTCGGTTGTAACATGATTTCGAGGAGACGAGGCGGCGCCGGCTTCAGGGGGATAAATAGAAAGTAGTAGGGGGAAAAAGAGAGATCGCGTGTGGCACAGCGCTGACAACGGGTGACGCGAGGCTCTGAAACGATTTTTACTTGTCGATGGAGCGAGAACTCCGTCGCGCTAAAGTAGTATGGTCACGAATCGATTTCCAAGATTAAAATATGAAATAATTTTGTATGCAAGTTAATATCAATAGAAACCTCCTGTTGCAATTTGTGGTAGATTGACCGTTTAGTATGTTTGATAAAAATTAATTACCAAGTAGGAAATAACCCAGAGTCTTATGGGCAAATCACATTTTTCGGGGTGTTTGTATGTAAGATCTAAAATTAAAATAGAAAAAAAAAACAAAAAACGGGGGAAAAAAATAAAAATTTACAACCATTGATGAAAAATTATTGACCGTTTGATACTTTAGTTATAACTAATTTCTGCTTCTCGGTGTTCGGATATAGCGTGTCGAGTAGATGCGGCAACGTCGCGTCAGTGGAGTGGGTTCACACACAAGCGTGCATTTAAAATCTCATTTTCCCCACGATACACTCAAACGTTTGTGTGTATCGCGGTTTTTCCTACTGAGCCACGAGCCCATTGATAATATGCGTTGCCACACATAAAAAGACGCTAGTCAAAAGAGGCATATTATTTGAATAATAAGTGAAAAATAATCAAAATAATCGACTAATTCTAATGGTCATAAATTTTATAATTCACAAAGAGAATTTTCAATTATAAATCATACCTAGTTTTTTGATGACTTTTTTTAAAGACACTCAACGATCACTTTGGAGAGTGAGCATACTACTTTAAATGTGCGCGCAGCGGTAGGATCGACCGGCTAATCAATGTTCGGTGAATTAACTTCAATTTCAATGATCGAATTATTAAAGGTCGAAATAACGGTCCCGTCGAGACGCGGAGCATCTTTTCTCGTCCCGATGAGAATCTTGACGCGGTACAGGCCTGTTATTTTTTTATCGCATTTCCATCGCCCGCACTTCGTTTACCGCGAAGACAGATCATTTTCACGATAGGATGCAAAGTTCGTAAGGCGAAAACGTCAGCGACGATTCGATTTTCTATGAAATCTCGGATCGATCAAAGCCTCCTTCGAATTCGAGATACTGCGTCCGTGGCAGGAAGAGGAGTTTGAAGTTGAACGAAATTCATAGCTCTGCTCTAGATGACGTTCGCCCATCTTACCCACTCGCTAATAAGATCTCGCGCTAAGTGATTTTTCGCGTCGGCCGGGCCCACGATATACCGTCCTTTGTGCACCGAAATTCGTTCCGGGGGAAGACTAATGGCGACATTTTTTAGTAGCCTATAAATACAATCTCGGGTCGTAAATCTCTCAAGGTTAAATCTCGAGTCGGATCAATTTGTGAACCGCGAGGATTTCTATATCCTGGGGATAATTAAGAGGACCTGATAAAAAAAGAGTGTCGTAATGAGAAACGGCGCTCGAATCTTTCTCGTATAGTGCGACCTTTTCTGTCGTTTCTCATCGTTTCCCACGGATGTCGAGTAAAAATGTCGTTAACCGGGGAAATCACTTGCGCTTTACAACGGTCGTAAAATATATCGATAGATGCCACTTGCATGCGTACTCCGCCCCAGATGCAGACAGCGTATGATACCTACATATCTAGGATGCTCGGGAAAAAGAGTACAAGTCAAAAAATGGTATTGCTCAGAAAACACCTTTATTTGTTTATATTGAAACACAAATTGTTGAAAAAATGTATAAAATTAAAATAACACCTCATAAGAACCGTTAAATGCATGTAGCACACAAATATCTCTAGGAAAGTAGAAGAAAATTGTAGAAGTGTTTTGGTAGGCGACTTTGACTTATACTCTTTTTCCCGGGCATCCGGGGCATATATTGTATTATACGTACGGGTTTATCTAGAATTACCTTAATACGAGACAGGAGCGTAGGGGAAGGAAGGAGAATGCCGGTCTCTGAATCTTGTGTTGAAATTTAGATCAAATAATTCCTCTTTAAGTTATAATCAAATAAATAAAAATATAACGTCGACCGATATTCCCCCACCTGTGAGGGAATACCGCATGGAAAAAAAATTTGTGGTAAATTTCGGGACCAGGCCAATTTTTTGTTATGATAACTACAGTTTTAGTAAAAATTATAGGTAGTAAAACTTGTAGAAGCTGCAAGCATTTGCTCTAATTTTTATTAAAATTGTAGTTATCATAACAATAAATTGGCCTTGTTCCGCATTTTACCACAAACTTTATAAATGTTATAATTTATTTTTTTCTGTGCGGTCAAGCACTTCACAATGCATTTTAGAAATGTAGGAAATATTTAATGGAGACTAAGGCAAATTAAAGAAATAAATATTATTAAATATTTTGAATGTTACATTAATTAAAGAAAGCTTCGGAATTAGTACAATCTTGAAAGTGCATCTGTCGTATATGTAGCCTTCTGGAGACTCCAAACCAGAACACAATTTATGAGTCCAGCTTGCTTTTTCGGTAATTTTTTCCCTATTATGTAGCATCTATATCATAATTAACACAAACTTTTTATTTCATCTAATTAGCAAAAATAAGGATTTAAAACAATATCGTGTCATTCTGACCGGAATTCCCCGAAATAGGGCCTTCTAGAAAAATTGAATTTATAAACGGAGAACACGTGTTTTCTATTCTTTTACTGCACATGAATTACACGCATTAACAGTAAAGAAATACATACCCGAACGGACGCACAGTGGGAAATTGTACATATCTGTGTGGTCATAAATCAAATTTGTAAAGGAAGGCACGAGTCAAAAGTAATTGTTGTTTGGTACTCGGAAGGGATCGGAAAATAGTCGGGTATAACGCTTTTATCGTTCTCGGCAAAAACAAGGCCGCACGACCAGTCCAATTTCTATCGTTACCTGATAAATACGTTTATTCTACAATGCTATTGAAACTTCAGACGTTCTATTGTATTTCCCGGCATTTCCTGGCTAAAATAAAATATGTGTAAGGAAGACAAGCCTGTGTAGTTTTGTAATCAGGCTTATTGGACTACACTTTTCTCCACTTTTTAAGGAAAAGAATTTGTAATACCGAGTTGACAAAACCAGCCAGAGATCATGATTTTCAAACAGTTGATAGACAAACCAAATTCGGTATAGGAGGGTTTTTAGGTCGCTTATCACGAATCTGAAGTCGGATTTCAAAATTCAAGATGGCGGATCCAATATGGTGGATGAGATTTTCGAAAGTTGACGGATTTGTGACAAATTTGGTATAAGTGGATTTTTTGGGTCGCTGATCACGAATCTGAAGTCAGAATATTTTTCGATTAAATGATTTTTCCCACATTCATTTCCTCTTTAAAATTAATTTTTTCAGCACATTTCTTTATATCTGATCTGATTTATATTGAGAGAGAGAGCTTACCTTTTTAATCTATTATAAAATATGTGGATCACTTTTGTTTTCAGATTAACCCTTTCATTTAGGGATCTGTGAGTGTTACAAGAGATAAAAATATTCAGCATACCATGATAAGGATCAAAATAAAAGTTCCTGTTACGCCGATAAAAATAGAACATTGAAAAATTAATATAAATAATTGTAACTGTAGTTCACGCAGATTTATAGGGATAAGAATTTCTCCATATTCGATTTACTTTTACTAATATTCTATCCTTAGTAAGTACCTGTGAAATATAATTATCAACATTTTTTAATAACAAATCATGTAGTATAAATATTATAAAAAACGAATATAGAAGTGTTTTAATAACTTTACATATTAACATTCTTGAACTCACATTAGCCCGAGAAGTACTTTCCAACTTATCCCAAATAAACCAGAATCCCGTGAAAACGTATAATATTGCATTTGCAATGAGTTTCCCGAGATACAAACAAGATTACGGAGTTATACCCTCCAGCAATTGTTACGTGATGTCTCTTCCTTCCGCAGTTCCAAACGAAAATGTATAGGAACTTTATGCAGCGCAGTAACCGAATCTTATCCCACCTGAACGATATTTTCTCATTCCCGCACGAAAAACGAGATCGAGCCATACATGACCCACCCTCTACGTATCCCGTCGGCGTCGCAGTGGTGGGCGTCTAGGTTGAGAACGATTACCACTCCCATATAGGTATAGTACCTTACCCCATCCGTTATACCTGTTGAAATACTTCGATGCGGGCTTTTATGTGAGTGAAGAGAGACCGGAATTTAAGGACTCCTATCTGTTAAGAACTCTATTAAATGTAATCTTCGGTAAAAGAAGGGTTCAAATAATACGACCATTTAGACGAAATATTGCCCCGCCCTTTGTATACAGCTGCGGAAGTGGATGATAAGTTTTAAGCGGTCCTTTCTCACCCTAATCTCGCCCCCTTTTTACAGGGTATACTTTCAACCACGAAAATAATACGTTATCGTAAGGTACCACGTACACCAATAGACCTTCATGCGAACCGCCCATTAGAGGAACTACAAAAGCCATGCGATACCGCTGTAGGTTGCGCAGCTCTAACAATAATTATTTATCTAATAATAATTGTTAACAATAGTTATTTAACTTAAGTTGAGAGTGCAAATCCTTATTTCGTTTTCGATAAAATATGTCGAAGTACTCCAGTACTTGTGAGAAGTGGTTCGAGCAATCCAAGGAATTAAGACACTGTGGTGGCACTGTAGGTACATATATCACGTTACGAGTTGTGCATGCGAAGTACCTACACCGTAAACAAGAGGTTCTTGGATACTTACATATACATATTATGTTGCCTTGTAGCAGAATATTTCAGATTTCATATTATTCAACATACAAACGTATGTTGTATGTTGTTCTCAAAGTCGAGAAAGATCGACTGAAATGATGAAAGCCTATGTCCATCAAGCAGTATTCTGCCCAACTATGGAGAAAGACAGTAACTAGCAAAATAAACCGAAATGCGTTTGTTGGTACCATTGAATATCTTGAATCATTTTGTATCCAAATTTTGTACCCTTTTTTAATGTTAAAGCTAGGTTTTATTAGTAATCTGTCTTGGAAACCCTTCGGCTAAAGGCATCAAAGTTACAGTTGATTTTCCAAAAGTTTGTCGGTTAGCAGTTACTGCCTTTCTCCAATGTTGGGCAGTATTAATTTATCACGGTTACCAGTAAGCTTTTACTCATATTCTTCACAGTATCTCTAATAGTTTTAGTCGAAGAAAGAATTAAAATTTAACATTATAAGCATCATTCACTCTTTTCTTACATTCATGTACGAGAACAGATTAGAGTAGTTTACAAATTGCACTATCGCTACACAAAAAAGAATGTTTACATATTATTAATAATATACTATAGGTTTATTCTCTTGCAGAGAATCCCTGACAAATTCCCAACAGTCTGTGACTTGTATTTTGTGCGGATGTGCGAAATTAGACTAGTCAGTAACTGCGTCGGATTTCTATTGGAACACCGTACGCACACTGTACTCTAGTAAGAGAGCAAACCTAACCTGTTTAATTTTCTACTAAGGTTATTGTTATTTTGTTTTGTACACTGTATTAATTTACAGTGTCATCATCAGATGATGATTAAAAAACTGGTACATCAATCAACTCCATTTCAAAATTAATAACAATTTACCACAACGATCAGGTTATGACTATGTCATGAAAGAATAAAGACACAAACAAAAAGCTAGATTATACTGAAAATAAACAACTTATTCCGCGCTGAAACTGCCAGATAAGAACTGCCCCTGTATTTATACCAAAGTTTATCCTATTCCAGCCTTATACCATACTTGTAAAACGCTTGCGTGCTGTATACTGTGTTTGTAAAAGCCGCCCTAATTCATACGAAACAGCTAGTACGCCTGCATCGGACTAGGAGTTTCAGGAGAATCCGCAAACTATTCTGACTGTCAGCAAACTCGGCTGACTCGTGCTGGAACAGCGGATTTGGAATCAGTATCTGCCTCGTATTTCTTGCTGGAATGCATAGAATCGTAATGCGCATGCTCCTGACAGTTATTGGCAGTCTCTGACTCTTGGAACGATGAAAAAAAGAATATTTGATTGCATAAACGATTATTTTCACATTTATAGTTTTTTCAAATTATAATTTAACCTATGAATCTCCCTATGACAGCTGGACAGTTGTTGGACTGTTAAGTTGACAAACTATGGGGGCTATGCATAATCGAAGGAATACGGAACAGAAATAGAAAGCAACGCTCTCGACCAATCCCATCGCATATATATATTCATTGTCTGTGTCTGTTCCATATTTCTTTGATGCTAACTGCTGCCATGCAGTACCTGTATTGGAGAAATGGTTGAGACGTACACAGAACTCCATTGCTACTTTAAAATCGAACAACACTACGACGACGATGATGACGAAAATTTATTACGCGATAATACACGAGCCGATATTTGACAAATTAGTAACTCTGAGTAACGTGTACTAAATGATCAGTATACAGGCTTAATAGAATTCTAGTCCTTTCTGCTTCATGCAAATGTGGTTATGAGTGCGAGGATCTGAACAATGTCTTTTGGCAATGCCCCCTCTATGACTGCCACATGGAATTGTTGGTCCGCTCCCTTTGTGACAGTGGTCACTTCCCACCATATCAAATCCAATACTTCCTATCGGAACTTCAAACAGAAGCCCTGATGGCGCTAAATAAATGTGTAGCTGACTGTCGCCTCAGAATATAGAAATGTATCATAAGGACAAAAATAATAAAACCGATGCTATGTACTTGAGTTAAGATAGTGTAAAAATGAGTAATAATATTTTCCTACTTAAGTTTCTTTATAGCGGAATAAACTGTAAAAGTTTCAAAGCTTAAATAAAAAAAAATTCTAGTCCTAAAATAATATGATGAACGTATCTTTGCTTATCGAAAGGCTTATCCTGAGAAATGAATACCTCTTGTAAAGGTACAAACTACATGCGGAGTATAATAAGCTCTCGAGTTTCGTCGTCGAATGGGCGCATTGCTTTCTTTAGCCCCTGACGCGAGCCTCTATCGAGGCTTCTGATAGCATAATGCTCCGCTTCTCTACAATTTCTTTTGGCACGGTCCCGCTAAGTACAATTTTGAACATGAGTGACTTGCTCTGGTATAGCCATTTATCATTTCGATCTTGGTTTCTTTTGTTCCATTTGATTATACCGAGTGATTTGGTAAATGGGCAATATAGGAAACGTGTGAAGAATTAATCCAATTTTTCGCTCGCACTTTCGTATCTTCTATCTTGTCCATCCTGGGAAATACTCGGTAGGTAGGTATGCCTGCAATCAATGATTTTGATCGAACCGCTTTGGGCGGTGGTACTTTATCGAGTCGACCGTAGCTAAACGGTTCTAGTGAATCATATTGTTTTGCCATGAGAATTAAATTTGATTGGTCCTCCGTGGCAAAAGAAGATCCGCTAGTACCGTTTAGCTATAGTCAACTCGATAAAGTACCATCATCCAAAGCGGGTCGATCAGAATCATTGGCCACAGGTGTACTTTGCATAACATTCGGAAATCAATATTTTTTGTGGGACAAAATACGGTGTGTGGTATTTGTTGGAATCTTTGTCGACATGATTTTTAGTGGGTAAATTTTGTAAGGGGCTCTGCATAGTCCTTAGTGATAGATAGATAGATAGATTTATTTATTTTCAGCCAGCTGGCTTTGAAAAGGACTTGGTTTTACATTTCTAATTTCACTCACTCCTCTGTCTCATGCATTTGTGCTCATTTTCTCTTTCTCCTTCTCTTTCTTTCTCAGGTCTATCATTCTTAGCCATCCTACCTTCTTGCTTGACGCCCCCTCACCTAAGATCTCCTCTTTCTTTAACTCCGTTCTCTCCAGAGTCTCACATTCATCCATATAGTGCTCCAACGAGCCGGCCGCTTTCTCACACAATAAACAGAGTCTACCCCTGTCCTCCCTCCAGTACCTATTTCCTTCCTCCAAATTTCCGCACCTAACTTTTGCAATTAATTTCTGGCTTCCTCTCTTTCCTTTATACCTAAGTTACTGCGGCAACCCGCTCATTGCTAGGCCCTTGTACCTATCGTTATATTTAGCTCTCTGTATTTTATTATACTGCACTTGCAATTGCACATCGATATCTACCTCTTTTCTTCCTCTACCTCTTCTCAATTTATCGAATCCTTCCTGGCTGAAACCGCATCTTTTCATATAATTCTCTTTGCATTTCACACTCCTTGTTCCTGCGTTCTTCCTTCCGCCCCCTCTACCGCTGTTTCAAAGTTCACCGCTCTCAATCCAAGTCTAATCCTAAGTTTTTGCCTTTTTGTTTCCTCCAAAGCTATATAATCTGGTGTGCAGCGGTCCAATCCTAGTGTCTATTTAATATATTTTACCTGAATTCTCTCTAATTCCGCTTTCTCTTCCCAGCCCCAAGTTTCCGCTCCGTAAGATATTACTCCATTAACTAAGCAACCGAACAATTTCATCCTTCTCATAAAATCGTCTCTAAACAATCTCTCTCCTATCCCCCATACTTGTTTCACCGCTATATTACCTTTGAAACAAATGATTCTTTAATTCGATCATTTTTTCTCTCCGTGTAATCTGATAATTAGTTTATATTCCTTTTACGGCCAGTTCGCGACTCGAATATAAAAAAAGTACTTCTAAAGTCTGGCGGAAGCCTGGAAGAGTTGAACCAAAAAGTGTAGCTACGGATCGTATCCTAGACTTTCAGCTATAGTAAACGATGTGCTCTTCAATAATTAGAGCAGTTGTTTGTACGAGGTTATGTTGTAATTGATGTCTCTTCTTGTCTTGGTATTATTTTAATCGGTTATTTTATTAAACTTTTTAATTATTACTCACGAATTATATTCTTATATCGGATAAGCCGCTCTATAGTTTTATAATGAAGAACCCATAGAACTACATTGAATCAAAAAGTACAGGTGAGTCGAGTAAGCTTTACTTTTCAACCGATAAAAAAAAATTGTCTCGCTGAAAATCTGGGATATGATCCGCAGCCATATTTTTTTGGTTAACCTTATCCTAGACGGGGAGTATCCAATGGATTGCTAAAAATGTACCACGCACCCAACGATCTAGCGAACTTTTTTTACTTCTATAACCATCGCGATATAATGATGTGCCTATGGTATAGAGGAGGGTACCGACCCAACGAGTCGGTGACCACTCATTACTCTCCTGAAATCAACCCTTCTTGGGAGGTTCCAGTTCTTACGTAAAATATGCACGGTCAGCTCAGACCAATTTTATGGAATGTAGGACGCGAAGAGTTTGCGCGAGCGCGAAGCGTGGTCTTCCTCTTCCGGATTTTACAAAAAAGTTGTACTTGATGAATCATTGAGGAACCCGGAAAGTGGTCGATTGGCACCGGTGCTGACCAGCGCGCTTTCTGCCGATTTTTTAACTGGCATAAATGGACAAGAAATCGGTCGAATGGCGACGAAAGGGCGAATGCTATTCGTTTTACTGCATCCGTCACTCGGCTTCAGTGTTACCACGGAACCGATGCACCGTTATCGCGCCGTCGATGTTCCTTTTCTATTGGCGATTCCAGCTATTTCCACTATTCTCGCGGTGGAAAAAAAAACAAAAAGATAAAGTGTATCAAATTTGTTTTTAAATTGTATCTGTTACTTGTATCAAGCGAATCGATAGATTTGTGCGCCAAGAAATGAAAAAAAAAAAACAAGCGCGAAGATATCGAGACACTTACTTCTCTGGCCATTTATATATACCTGTTCAAAAGGTGTCGATATTTTCGAAGCGAGGGCCTTTCAATATATACAAATGTATTTATTAACATCATTTCGGTACTAAGATTCTAATAAGCCTAATGTAATTCGGATTCGTGTAATTCGGTAGATTCTACCTAGAGATATTGATTTCTGAAATATCGACTGGTGTATCTCCTAAACGAGCGTAATTTAAGAAAACTTTCTTTAACAAAAGTTGTACCGTTTGACTTGGTGCACAAAACGTACCTCTAATCATTTTTTAATATCCACTTCCGATTTCAAGAAACGGCGTGCTTCTTTCAATTTTGACCTATAATAGTTAGGTATTTATTATAATACAAAAGTAATGTAATTATCAACGCGAATACAATAATTTACAATACAATACAATTATCTTTTCATCATGGCGTCCGTGAATTATGGATTTTTTGTATACTAAGAGACGTCATTTTTTTAATTTTGAAAAGATTCTCTAAAATCTTCTGAAAAGTTATAATCAGTTTAAGACTCGTCTGAAAGTGATAAAATTTGGTTCACTATCTTCGCAAAATTCAATTTTACACCTAGTTAAAATTTTATAGGAAATTTGATGTTATTTCCTACTGAGAATAAAAGTTATTTCAGAAGTAAAACTAATTTCATCCAAAAATTTTCGAAATATTTGCGGAAAAAGTTAATTTAACTTTTAAAATGATTTTTATTCATCCGATAATATTCTAATATTTCCTGCAAAATTGAAGCCAGGTTCAACCATTTTTTTACGTGGAACGTCTCATACACATATAGGCAGTTGAATAAATATAATATGAGCGTTGGTGAAAAATTAAGGCCTTTCAAATCTCTTTGGACTAGAATACTCGCCTTTTAATTAGATTAATACAAAATATTTCAGAATGTATTCATGTTATCTAAAAAACCACGAATGTAAACAATTGACGTTTCTACCTTGAGAGATCTTAATTTTTGCCACAGTTTACCTTGTTTTCGCGCGAACGTCGTTCATCGAAGACACGACAGTTAAAGCAACATCAAAGAAGCGGTGGAAGCGGTACAGCAGGAATGTAACCACAATGAGCCGTGCGCAGTTATGAATGTACAACCCGATTGACTTTTTAATTTCTCTCTTGCCGGTTTCACCCGTATAGATTCAACTTGAGATCGCGTGCCTGCACGTGCGAGGCCTCATGGTGTATGTGACGTCGAGCAATCACGTACCAGAGTCTGTGCGAGAGATGGTGTGATCGGGTCTCTCTGATGGAATAAACACGAGGTGCTCCAGGCCCCGGAGGCGTAGTAACGTGGCACCGTGTCGCGATTGACGGTGAATGACAAGCGTCATTAATTCGTCGACGCCGTCAATGGATTCATTGCTTCTCATTACGACATCAAATCTTGTTGTACGATAATCTAGCGATAATAAGCGCTCGTTACAGAAGTTCTTTAAGACGTAATTGTAAATACCTGTACGAGAACCGATGCACGAGAATTGCATTGCCCTATCTTCACCAATTAGATGTTACTAAACTCTGAAAGAAAAATGTAGTAAATTTGACTACATCGGCGGTTATGGGTGGGGAAATGCAAATTTAGTTATTTGGACTAATAATTGTCTCCAAAGAATTACAGCTTGTTTCCTTCAAATAGCCGTTAATCGTTATAACCAAATTTATTAGTCAAAGCAACTAATTCTGTATTCCCCAACTCGTAAACGCAGAGTTGATTGAATATATCATTTTTTCTCTCAGTGTAGAAACGTTTCACGTATTATTGATGATAGAGAGAGAAAACGAGTGAAAATGCATTTTTTCTCTCGTCCTTGCAGGATACATGTAAAAGCACTTCCTGTTTATTGAGAATACAAAAGAATCCTCACATTTAGCTATTAGGGGATTAAAAGTTATTCAATATCCCACGAGGAAGACGTCCAGGAATTTGCTCTCAGATATTAACTCTAAAGTTTCGCACGCTTTCGGTGGAAGGCACTATAGGCTTTCACGGTCATTGCCATTAAATAGTTATGAGTATTACTACTCTTGGCTTCCGGATGGTAAACACGTTCAAAAATATTATACTCATAAATATACTACAGTTGTTATTGTATTGGGTTTGTGAATAAGTTCCTAGAGTTTTATGTTTTCTTTTATCCTACAATGATTTTTTTTGCTTTTTAGCAAAGTATTTATACTCATTTGAAACAGCACTTTCTCCTCTACAAGACTGTAATAATCGTTCTTTTGAATAATTTCATTTTTCATTATTTTTCATTCTTAGAAATGGAATATCTAGGAGGCAAAAATCAGCATTTTCGACACCTGCTTTTCTTCGCTTTTCGTCGATGTCAAAAAGCTTTCGCAGCCACTCGGGACATTTGTGACGTGTACGGAGAAGGTGCCTTAGGCGAGTCTACTCCGCGGAAATGGTTTGCAAAATTGAAAAAAAAAGCGATTTTCTTTGTTGATTTCCGTAAGCTTGTGAGGCACTCAGGCTCCCAATTTGTCGACAAATCCCACCCAGTAAAGATGATTGAGAATGGTCTCATTATCGCAGTTCATTTTTCGGCGAATTCACAACTTATTTGGCGACCGTCCTCCTTCAAAAGTGCCTTGAGACGTTCCTCATCGAACTCTGAAGGGCTTCCGGTACGAGATGTGTCGTTGAGGACAACCTCGAATTTTTCGAATTCTGCAAACCATTTCCATACACGTCGCAAATGTCCCGGGCGGCTGCGGAAGCTTTTTGACCTCGATGAAAAGCGAAAAAAAGCATCTGAAAGGTGTCGAAAATATTGATTTTTTCCTCCTGCATATTCCATTTCTAAGAATGAAAAATAAGGGAAAATGAAATTATTGATAAGAACGATTATTACAGTCTTGTAGAGGAGAAAGTGCTCTTTCAAATGAGTATAAATACTTTGCTAAAAAGCAAAAAAATCGTTGCAGGATAAAAGAAAACATAACATTCTACGAACTCATTCACCAACCCAATAAAAAACTGAAAAACGTAATGAATTTTAACAGAGATAGGTAGTGTCCATTCATAAAAAGTCGAAGATTTTAAGTTATTTGAAACAATTAAGAAGGATAATTGAAATGAACTGATTGTATTAAAAACACAAATGAGTGAAAAATTATCAACAGTATGAAACGAGGGGATAATAGTTGCTCATTTAGTATTAGTTACTTTTTAGCAATACTCTTAACCTCTAAACTAAAAAATAGGCGAAACCGGGACATGTTGACACAGGAAGTTGACCCTTCATTACCGGTGGGAACGGAGAGCCAACTTCCTGTAACTTGTCCCGGTCTGCCCTATACCATTGTGCCTTCACATTCTCAACATACGTTCGAATATCTCCGGATAGACGGTTTTTGGAAATCACCCATTCAAGGGGACATGGTTTACATTGCTCAGAATATTGTTCGATTCCAATGTAGGAAACGACGACATACCAGCAGTACCGCCGGGCCATAAACAGGCCTGGTCTTCGTTGCCAGGACTCGACATTGACTATCGGCCCAGTGTCGTCCTTACCTTATACTTAATCATGACCCGATACTGGTTGTGTTGTTTCACCAGTACTTGTCATCTGTATTGGTCCAGTACTGGTAACAATACTGATCCAATACTGAGCCGGTTGTTCCACCAAGATTCGTTCATAAATCGACGAAACAATTGGCCCGAGACTGGCGCTACAAACGGGCCTATATTCGCATTTTTGTTTCACAGAGAGTTAATCGTTCGGCAATCGTCAAAATGACTGGCTCGATACTATACGATAGATGGGCCATTCTCCGAACTTCAGTTTCGCAGGAAGTGCCGATACTTGTACTCATTATATTGGGCAAATTTCTAAAGCCAGTAGTACCGTGCTAGCCTTGTATTGGGTCTTGGTCGCCGATACTAGGCCAGAACTGGCCTGATAGTCAATTTCTACACGGGTTCGTGAGACGAAACTTTTCGTCGCTCTTGAAAAGGAGAATGCTTGATCCTCGGATCGTCGGTTTCAGGAGATCTGATTATACACACATACAGAGTGATTTTGGTAATCATAGGACGATATGCTATATAGCGATTTGTAGACTATAGACTATAAACGACCAGATATGATCAGATATTATCTACAACTCAACAATTGACTGTGACGACGAACAAACAGAATCCAGCAAACGTTTCGAGAGAAGGTCCCTAGTGTCTGATCGTCTGAATCAGATAATAGGGATTGTCTTTCAAAACGTTTGCCGGACACTATATGCAGCCGATTGTACGACGCCTGTGTAACGGCACATATAATGTTCATCTTAATATTCACCGCTTGCTTCGCGTTTTATGGATAGATAATACCTACGTTCACGATTAATTATATCTCTCCCAAATGTTCACCCGAGCCGGAATAGATTACAGCATATATATATATTTAAGTTCCTACTCGTATATATTTTTCACATCGTCAACGAGAAGGCATACGTTGTTACGGTAAATTTTACGAAGAAAAAAAATGGAGGAAAGGTCGAGGAGCCGAGAGTTGTTAATGAAGTTTCTTGGCCCAACATGACGCGGTGTAAATAATAAAAAATCGTTTCCCTTCCTTAACGAAGCCGTAACCTCGAAATATCACCATATACCGTCTAACGAAGTAAAATCTCCGCTCGTCATGAGGAAGATGGGAGGGAGTATAGACGACCGTCGTCGTAGTCCACGCGTGGTACTGGCGTAACCGGCAGGACAGCAGCGCATTCCTGGCAGCAGCCGTGACTAATTTGGGGATCAAAACGGGGTAGGTTATAATCCAAAGTGGTGGCAGATGCAGACTGCGGTTTACAGCCACTCTAGGGATCATCCCGACACCACTCAGGACCCGGTCCATCTCTCAGATATGCACCGTGCTTTTCGTTGGAGTGATTTACTCTAACCATACACGGCCTGGAAATGCGGCATCGCGCTACGCGCTAAGCACGTTAACGCAACGAACAGAACAGAACTACTACATATTTCAGTGCGATTAATGACTTTACGCCAGTCTGCCAAGAATGCGGAAATGCACTTTCCGTCCATCCGCCCACTTATTCTTCGGTAGTCGGAATGAACTTGATAACAGTTCTAAACAATTTCCTTCTCATACTTGTAGTTCGCTACATTCATAAACAGCCGGATTTCCGTATTTGTTAATGGTAGATACATACATAGTTCGTACCTATAATAAGATCTTTGTTTGTCAGTAATTCAAACGTTTTGAATTACGAAATTAATATCATATGTAATCTGGGTTCAGCGCATTCAATCAAGCCTAACTAGCATCAAATCAATAAATGAGTTCGAAAGATATATATCTTCAAAAATGAGCGTCGTTAATCTTTAAGAAACGTCATTGTCGTCGGCTTCCAAAAACTAAAGAAATATCGAAGATAATTTCTGATTTCAAAAAATCAATCTGCTAGATAGCACTAATCATATACCGACCGATCTTATGAATAATAATAATAATAATGCTCAAGTTATATTGGTTATGGTTAATTATTAGTTATTCTCACACCTTAATTAATAATATTTTTAACTTTCAGCCGCGTTGGTAGTACTAAACAGCGTATATTGATAATTCGTTTAATTCTTAAACTCATAAGAATATCTCGAAAATTATGAATTATGAAATAGGGATTTCATAAAGAGTCAAAATTACCGTAATCGACGTATTTACGTGTAAAAGCACAGTCGAAGGAGCAACCGAAATTGTGACGTAGCATAAAGATGTTGGACAAGAACCTTTTCTTTTACTCGATCCATTTAAGACCTGGTGCGTTGAGAGTCGCGGATCGCTCACGGGAGGAGAGCATACATATGTATGCTATGTATGTATATATCTAATAGAGGGCTTGCGTGTCTGAATGCAACTTTGTCACATCGCTAACTATTAATTGACGCATATATATACAAGTCGGAGTGTTCGCGAACGTGTTTCTCTGCCCTCGCATGTCGTATTCCATGGATAACTTCTGGTTTGTTGCGTGTCTCATGGGCGCGTTGAAATTATTCGCGCCTTTCTTACGCCCACTCCCACCGTTTTGTAATACAACAACTGCATAGCATGTGTTATTTACGATTCAGCATCTACTCACAAGTGGAGAAACACGCGAACTCATCCTCGAACAATATTCCTCACTACTTATTGAAATTAATTTATTGTGTGAGTACCTATATGCGCTAGTATCTACTGCAATTCGTATTTTAACCCTTTATAGGTCATTGGGAAATATATGTTCCACCACTTTTGCAGGCAACGATCTTTGGTTCTTATAATTCCTAGATAGTTATAATTTATTTCGAACAAAGTGTGACCTTTGGAAAAATATTTCCCACCCATTTTTTGCAAAAAAAACACTTTTTTTCAAAATAAGCTTGTATTCGTTATTAGAACTGGTTGTGGAATCTACCATCAAACGTTTAGCTATAAATACTTTTGCCCTATAAAGGGTTAAATACATTGTATTATTTCGTTTAGTCTTTCACATATGTATATAGTTTCGTATAGGGCATGTTAATTTAGCTACTGCTGGACCTGGTGTGGCCAGCGCTAGCCATTAATGAGACGTCCGGGTTTCCACCCCTTTCGCAATCATGCAGTATGAGTTCCAATGTGGATAAGAAATTCGGTATTTCTCGACAGTTCTCAGCTATACTCGACCGAAGACCATCATTTCATCCGCAGAAAGATGAAGGTTAGCATTACAAGCGAATTGCTGTTGACTTGCGCTAGCCATGCCAGATTCAGCAGTAGCTAATTTGACATGCTACTGTACAATAGAGAATGGCATACTATGTAGCTATCGTATTACTAGATATGATGGCACTAGCCATAACAAGTCGCATGTATGCTTGCTGAATGGGTCCCTTTTCCTTCCCCAACGTCAGACCGCAATGCTGTGCATTTAGAAACGAATGCCCAGCGAAGGAGAAAAAGAAGAGGAAGTCATTCTACAAAATTGACAATCCGTCCTATGGTTTCCGCCGTCACATTCACTAAAATGATCTCTGATGTACTATATTGTATATATACGGGATATAGGGGAAAAGTATGGAAATTCCTGAAAAAACTTTAAGGGATTAAGTTTCTGTGAAAAATACTTGAAACAAAAGTTGTAAAGTTTCGGGGGGGGGGGGCCTAACGGTGACCTTATTCTTGGCTTTGACCTTCCACATCATTTGAAGGTCAACTTAAAAATTTATAATGGAAACTCCTTTTTTCATCCCGGATTTTTCACTAGGTGGTACATTTTTTTTGACCGCTACTATATATCGATGTAAGGCATCTTCAGCTAATATGGTTAAGTAGACAATATCACCAAGTGACTATGTTTCAACAGATACTATCATTGAACGGTAAATTTCTCCATACAGACTTGTACTCTATTGAAATAATGCAAAGGCAGCCGCTTAGAGGTGTTAGTGCAGATATCTTGAATTGTAATGGTGAATTTGTCATCATTTTGAACAAGTGTTAGCCTTGTTATAAATTCTAAGAGAGGGAGGGGAAAGAGAGATAGAGAGGGAGAAAGGGAGAGAGATGGAGGAAGAAATACAGATTAGAGAGGCAGAAGAGGAGAAAGAGTGGAGGAGGGAGGGAGGAAGGGAGGAGGTGGAGGAGGGGTGGAGGAGGGGTGGGGGAGAGGAGGTTGTTGGAGAGAAAGAGGGGAAGAGGGAGGCGAGAGGTCAATGACTATAGAATTTCGTCTGCTTAAACTGTCAATTGCTATATGCTCTACCCTATTGGCTGCAGATATCTACGAGTACTATATTTTTTCTTAATAAGTACACGTTGCATCAAATGTGTTCAAATTCTATAAAAATACATTCATTTTAAATTAAGGTGTTTTATCTTTCTAAATTTTAATTCACACTGAAATTTATACACAATACTAACCTATGGCCATATTGCCAATAGGAGATTGGCAATTGCTTTTCTTAAACTGTCTGGTTAAACAGATAAGGAAATAACCAAAATGTATTTGCTTTTGTATAATGTTACCGAAATGGTTCTTCTCTCTATGTTATACTGTATATAGGTGTTAATTTAATTACTTTCCTTATGTCCGAGAGAAAAATTGCCAAACCTTTTAACGTAGCCATATTACCTTTAATTGCGAAGTACTTTAATTGCAATTAAAAGCGAAATTTAAATATATCTAAAAACTGATTAAAAATTACCATGACACTTGCCTTTGAAACAAAAAAATATGTAGAAAATTGCTCACAGTAAAGAAAAGTTAAAATTAATTTTAGATTAGCATCGATAAACGATATTAATTTGTTGTCGTTAAAGTATTTTTCCAGATCATTTACGACAAGTCATGTGAGAGCGCGAGCGAAATCAATTGGTCTCGATCTCGAAGAAGGTATCTCCTTGCTTCTATCGCAATCAGTTTATTCCAGTAAAATCCGCCTGCATAGAGATTACACGGAGACTTTTCCGCGGCTGTGTGAATTTGGTACTGCCATTTATAATTTTAAAAAACTGACGATTGTGCCTGATTGTACATCATTTATGCTTAATTGTGCCGAAATCCGCATATGAAATTCTTCAATAATCGGTTGTTACCGTGTCTACATAGCAAAAATCTTTCTAGTCGAATAATGCGAAAACGGAAAGAAATATCGGAATCCTGCGAGTTGTGCTCGTTTGTACTTCGGGAATACTATGGAAGTACTGGAATAAGTGTTACCTCGTGTACCGATTTTCTCAAAAATGTCAAAAAATTTATAGTTGAAATTCAGTAAATTTTTGAATTTGAAAATTTCAAGACTTGTGTCCCATTGTATTTGATGAGCATAACAACTTTTCCTGATAACATAAACCGCTAGGAGTAGCCGCTCTACCGGAACTGGACATCAATTTTACGTACGCATGTCCCTGTTGAGGTAGTAAACATTTTTCAAAGGCGAATAATTATTTAAGAACGAAAGCAGATATCGAAATTACGTAAATTGCCTTTGTTTATGTTTTGTGTGAATCATTAGCAGAGTGAAGAATATTTGTACCTCTCTTTGTGTGTCCCTCAATTTTATTATGTAATATGCTGCACATGGCTAGTCCACAACAACTTTCCTGCTTTTTTTTTCACAGAAACATATACGGGGGAGACTGGGGAGGGTTGATACAGGAATTTGGCCCCCCGTTCTCATTATTTTCCTTGTCAACGAGGGGCCAACTTCATGTATCAACCCTCCCCGTGTGTCCATTACAAGAGATTCCTATATAAGTGTAGCCTGAGGTGTTCTAGTCTAGCAATGTTTCCATAAAGAATTGTTGAAGTGAAACTTCTTTGCTGAGGATACTGAAATTGCGCGAGGTGTAACGAAAATACCGTCACGAAATACCATTCCAGCGCTCTTGACCGTGCCCCATTTCACCGCTCTCGACTGTGCCCCACTCCACCATTTCAGTCTACGCACGATCGCTACAGTTATGCACTGCGCAGCCGACCTGCGCAATTGAGAGAGGAGTATTTGCGTGTTTTGTCACTCGGAAATATCATGTTGCCTTTGCTCTACAGAGTTTTTTTTAGGTAACGTTGATGTTTACATCATGACACTTACAAAATGTATCAAGTGACTTAGGTTTGTGTTAATATGTGTTCCGTCACAAGGGGACTTCTACGTTATTTCTAACCGCTCACTATCTTCGCAACCTAAGTAACGCGCTAATCTAGATCTAATCTGTACACCGGTTGCAACGGCGAGGTGGGCGATATGTTTCGGCGAACGTGAGTTGCGGATGCATTCGCAGTCCCGCACCTTTCCCGGAAGGTTAATTATCGGACGGGTTAGAATGAGCCATTTCCTGTAGTGCCCACGCTAATAGATGCCGCTATATTTCAAATTCTAAGTCGGCTTTCTAAAGGGGAGCAATGACAAATTGCAATCGATGACCGATCTGGAAACACCTGACACCTCGCTCATCCAGGTGCAAAGGATCGAACCATTATTCGAGGTAGCCTGACCCATCTTAATGTTCAGGGACGTGCAACCGTTACTCATAGGTACCCATTAAGTGCGGGACTCGAAAATTACCCAGCGTCATCTCTTGCTCTAACGTCATTCCTTGTCCAACCAATCAGGGCAACTTGCATCAGCCCACGCTACCCCCACCGTATTCCAATTACGGTTAGATGTAAGCTATATAAGACGGAACCAAATTCTATATTAGTTTATGTATTGTTATGAATCGTCATGTAGTGTAGTGTGCACCTCCAGTACCTCCAATTCGCAAGTTAGACGATTCGTCTCCCGCAATCTTAGTATCAATCGATATCGTCAGAGACGACCGATGCCCTGTACCAAGTCAATCTAATATAGTGTAGTGTAGTGTGCATCTCCAATACATCCAATTCACAAGTTAGACGGTTCGTCTCCCACAATTTTAGTATCACTCGATACCGTAATAATTGTGCAACATTTCATTCGAAACAACCTCGCAGTATATCTAATTGTAAACCACGGTTAAATCACCGAACTACTGTACCTCTTTGAATCCAATATAATCATCAGTAATAGTGTGAGTTCAGTGTTAAATCATTTGAACTAACGGGTACGGTTTAAATCCATCTCTCCATATGTTCGGTCACTAGTCTTGTCACGGAGTAGTGTCTTCGGGATTTACGATCCCGAGGAGATCTAATTTTGATCGCACCTCGGCCGAACACTATGATAAATAAATATTGAATAAATATGATTGACTTTTAACCCTCCATTAGTGGTTATGGGTCTGACAGACCCATAGCGTTTTTTATTTGCCAATTGTTGGAAAACTATTAGAGTCACACCATTGTCGCTTTGTGACATCTCAGAGGGATGTTCTGAGAATGGTTTACCTGAGTCTTATACCCCGGTTAAAACTGTTTTTAATTTTTTTTATTTGTCTAAATAAAGTTGTAAATGATTTATTTTAAAGCACTGTGTATATCGCAGAAAGGGAAGTTATTGTTGATCATTTAATTTTATTTTAAACGCGTTACAATTATAAAAAAATAAGATATTTACTGATATGGGTCTGACAGACACATAGCGACTAAGGGCGTTTCATCAGCTGATGCGCCTAATGGATGGTTAAAGAATGAAAAATAGTAAACCAAAAAAGTATAAACTTCTTCACTTTCGTAAACTCAATCAACACTGTTGGTCAAAAGAATATCGTGACAGGCAACGTGTAAAAAACCAAAACGCGTGGCCGCCACGGGCGGAAGAAGTGAAACTTCGATACTGATGGGTAGAAAAGAAAACTAAACAAGTAATCAACAATAGTAATACCATGACATTTCAAGATAATGTAGTTCAGATATGGTTTTAAAAACAATAGTCCCTACTACCACATGATATTTTTATTATGCCATGGTATTAAATTAAAAATAAAACTAAATTGCTTACTATGGTAGTCACGAGCCAGAGAGTGTACGAATATTTAGATTGTACGTTATTAAATGCATTGAGTTCACAACAGAAATTGTAAAATTCGAAGAAAAAATGTGACTTTATGATCATGATTTTATCTTCATTTTTTACGGAATGAAATTCTTCGACAACGGAATTATTTAATAATTTTGCCAAACATTTGTTTTGGATAAAGGCTTCCAATGTTCGTTCATGAATTTACAATAGAAATTTTTCACAAGATAGGTACTATATTTGAACGAAAACATTTCAGATATACATCATTTTAACTTCTCAACTGTTACTCAGCCATCCTTTCCACGATCCTTTCCGTCGCTCGTTTTCTCAATGAGTTCATTCTTCGGCGAGAATTTACTTTTAGGATGTCGCCCGCTAACGCTATTACATTCTAACTAGTCAAGCTCGCTTGGAGTTGTAATACAGTTTAAAAAGTAGTTCTCTGCTGCTACTCAAACGAAATGCAAACACGCTGCTGTTCTGCGGAGAACTTAATTTATACGAACGAAATAGCTCTGAACGTTGGGATAATGCTCCTGCGATACGAAAAATATGGCGATGCAGATGAGGCTCTTAATTACGTTGTGTTTTAGCAAAAATCGAAAATGTTGAATAGTACCTATGTCAAGTGGACACCACAGTCTGTAAAAAATAAAATTTAGTTTAGGGTTCTGAGTTCCTTTCGAAAAGTTCTAGGGTTCCTGATGGATTCTAGAAAGAGTTTTGGCGATTAAAGCGTAGAAATGGGGTGCTAGCTTTACGCAGCACCCCACTTGTGAAAAAGTCAACTTTGTTTTGGAGGTTCTGTGTTTGTTTCGTAAAGTTCTATGGTTCCTAATAGGTTCTAGAAGGACTTCCGGTGAATGAAGTGTCAAAAACAAGCTTGATGTTTCAGTAAAACAAAATTTTAATATCGCTGTAACCCCTTCATTTATCAAAATATCAAAAAATACCTCTTGAACAATTTGTAGAACTTCTTGGGTACTATCAGATACCGCTGAAGAAAAAGCGAAATTCGGCATTTAATGGAACTTTATAAATGTTTGACAAGAGCACTCAAGGCTTGAAAATATATACATTTCGAATATACTGGTCCACGTTTAGTAATATTACTAGATTCTTGGAGTGGACGACGTCCGAAACTTTTTGAAACAACAAACTGCAAGGGAAGTATATAAAATTGTCTATAATACCAGCCGGGACAACAGGAATGATACAGCCTGTTGGTATTTATGGTTTTTTGGGGTATGGAACGATTTTCTAAAACATTTTTCCCATATGGTTATCTCATATTATTATGACGTAAATTTGCATTTAAGAGAAAATATTATTAAGCGCCAATCTCTTATACACAATCAATTTTCATCTCCTCTATTTGTAAAACTTTTCAAATATGCATGGTTTAAAAACTTCTATATCGAGTCATGATAATCAGAATTTGAAATGCAGTAAAATGTGATTTGTGTGATAATGTTACAATCATTATACGCTCGTGGTGTAAAAAGTCATTATGGTTCAAACGTTTTTTTCGTGAATTTCATTACAGTAAAAAATATGATTCCAAAACAATGTATATAGAATATGTATTTAGTAACACACAAAAAATACTGTAATATGCAGTGATACAGAGGCACCTATATAATTTCACCGATTTATTGAAATAAATTTTGCACTTCCCTCGATCTATTACGTTAGGTGAGGTTAGTGGCTTATGGTTTACCAATTTATTTAAATAAATCCCACGACCTCTTTAATTTTTTGTACGAATGCAGCTGGGAAAATTGCCTAACCAACTAGGAGTTTTTCCGAATAATTTTTCTTACATAGCACTATGTAATTGTGAAAATTTCCAATTCTTTCGGGTTATGAGCTTCCCGACTATTTTTGGGAAAATTCTCAAAAAAATATTTGTGTAGTATGCTGCAGATACGCTATAACATATGTATATCTAAAGGTATGTTAATAGGTATATAGTACGTCTCATGATAAACCAAACGGATTTCTCAGGAGATTGATTCAATCTCGCTTGGACCGCGCTAGGGTGCACCTGTGCTCACTTGTCTTAAAAAATTATAATACGAGCTCGTCCACTAAGTACAATAATTAAGCACCTCAGTGCGCTCCGAGCAAACTCGAGAAGTAACTTTATAGAATCTTCATACGAGAAATACGTTCGGTTTATCATATATATATATATATGTATATCGTGTATGTCATATATGTATATATATCGTTTGGTATATACCGAATGTTCTACAGTAAACCGAGCAGGGGCACGCTAGACTTTTCTCTTGAATTTGACACCGGTGATGCTAGTTTAAATTGGGCGTACAAGATGGTGGTACGAAAGGCTCCATTGGACTCCGTTTTCCGTCTGTTAAGAGTTGCCAGTGAGACAGATCAGTCTTCGGACTACCATGAAAAAGTATCGGCTTTTCATCAATAGTGCAATTTGGGATTATAACCAAGTGTCGATTCATTATTCAATGACGAGCGTAACGTCAGGGTTAGGTCGATGATTCTGACAGTTTCGTTAGAATTCGTTTACTATTAATATCCACTCGTTAATGTAACATTTAATGTGTGCACTGTTAGTGCTCGGTTTGCCGTAGGACATACGGTATCTATACATATATACCTATCTACAACGAACTTGAGAGAATAGTAGGGAGCTTAACGATTATCGCCTGTGAATCCATTCGCGTAGATTAGGATCCGGGTTGGGTTCGATCGGACGCGTTATACCCTACAGCGTGCCAACCCCTGTGAGAGCAGGAAATAATAGTCGACCGCGGAACACTGATCGATGAACGGCCTACAATGGGTATTACGGTTTATCGTCTACGCTAAGAAAGGTGAGAGGAACAGCAGGCGCAGCATCGAGAATGTAGCCGCGTCAGAACGTCACGTTCAAAGATTACGGGTGAGATTTTGTATATATGTCAGTATGTATGTATACTAAGAAAATAGTTCATTAAGAATGGTTTATTAAGGCTTTACTTATTACGAAATAATAAATATTTCGTCACCGTGAGAAAGTCGTTTACTAAGCATTTCACTCCACGTTTAGTTAAACTGCATTTAAGAATAAGAAATACAAATTTAGCTATCACAAATAAACTTATATTACTCGATATTAAAATTTATATTATGTATAGGGACAGCACAATATTTATTACCGTTTTGTCAACTTTGACATTTTATTCTGGCAGTTGTTTCAACATTGCCCTAGTAGAACCCTAATCTAGAATCAGCGTTCTTTCTGGATTATCTCCGTTACATTATGAATTTGTCAACTTTGACATTTTATTCTGGCAGTTGTTTCAACATTGTCCTAGTAGAACCCTAATCTAGAATCAGCGTTCTTTCTGGATTATCTCCGTTACATATTATGAATGCAACCCATAGAGAACCGCTTAAAAAATTGGCTAAGTTCCCGATGTGGTGCCCTAGCGTTACGAGAATGTATGAAAGGAATAAACAATGCGAAACCGTGGAGAACTTTTTTAATCTATCGGTTAACACGTTGACTGCCGGCTACTAAATGGGAGTTTACACAGTGCGAGTTGCTGGTGTAGCCAGTAGATAAGTAGATAGTAGCTGTACTTGGCGAGTGGAGGAAGGCAAGTGGCCAGGAAAATCAAATAAGTTTGAAGTTACTGGCATCCAGTAGCTGCCCCTCCTCGCAGAGACAGTAACTCGGCGGATCTGTTAAACGATAACAGTAGCTGGCATACAGTTACTGGTCTTCTCAACTGACCCGCAAACGATAGTCCAGTTCGGTCCATACACGCTGCAATGTGTGTCGATCGATACTTTTAACAGCAGTCGTAATGTGTTTTCGGAGTTCATCCAGTTTTGTTGGTAACGGTGGTACGTAAACCTTATCTTTAATGCACCCCCCAAGAAAAAAATCGCACGGTGTAAAGCCGGGTCTTCACTGCGCGAAACTGTTTCGCGAGAAAGAGAGAGTGAGTGAGAAGAGGGAGCGCGAGAAAAAGAGGGGACATGACTCGCGCAACAGTTTCGCGTAGAATTTCGCGCAGTGAAGACCCGGCTTAATAGTCTAAGATCCGAACTAGAGACGTTCTTCACCGATCTGCTTACCGGATGAAAAGTATTGTTTGTCGAACATAATACGTCAATGAATATATCGCGAATGGGTAGGCTAATAAAATATGCTCAAGACTACCCTTAAAACTATATAAACAGGTGAGCTGATATGAGCAATTTGCACCGATCTGCTTACCAATTAAACTATATATGAAAATAAAGACAATTTTATTGCAAACACGATGGTATAACCCTACCTGCAAAAAATCGGTTATGAATCACGGTTGTAAGGCTTTGAAATTTATCGGAGCTAGCCAAGATGCGCGTACTACAGGGAAATTTGCTATAGGACGCAACGTAGGAAGTGGGCGCGACGCGACGGTTAGATGAGAGAGTGCGTACATGCTGCTTCCTCGTACGATTGAAAAAGATAACACTACTAAAATGCCGAGAAAAAGCGACTACAATGGAGTAGATACTGGCAATAAACTTTTAATTACTTTAAATTAAATATAAAATATTAAAATGTGAGAAAGATTTTTCTAAATATATGGATGGGGAAATATTAATATTTCTATCACAGAATAATAATATGTTAGTGATAATTATTCGATAAATTTTATCTATTCTATAAAAATACCACAGCAATCAAACAGAAAAATTACATTTTTTAGAGAGCGATAAAAAATCATTAACAAATGTCGACGGTGTAAAAAAACTTTATTATAGAACAATGAATACAATAACAATCTTTACAAATATTATAACAATATTACAACAAATACAATATTATAGCCTTCCAAAAACTTGTATGTTGCTGGAATAAGAGAGAGAGAGAGAGTGCCCAGATTTTATATAACAGTAACCTAAACAACGCAAAGACTCCAAGAAGAATTTTTCTTAACAATTTATCATTTCAACTTATGAAATCTCACTTAAAGGAAAGGTCTAGAATTTCATCTTTACCTTCAGATATTTTTAATGCGTTACAAATCCACCCCATGAGCCATCGCCTCGACTGTCTGTTTATCACATGTTCGGAAAAAACTTTCACTCGAAAACCCGGTAAGAACGTTTTTCCCCTTTTTCTGTACTTTCGAGAAAGAGCCATAAAGTAATAAATGGTCCCTTCTCCAGACAGGCAAAAATAAAAATGCAAAATTAGTTGAATCTTGAACGAATATAATTTTACCAGGGATTCAACAGTAATGGATTGAAAAAAATAACGATTGAAAAAGATAACACTACATTACATTTATGTAATAATGGAGCACGCATTTTTCCACAAACTGAGGGATATAAACGGCGAGTCGCTTGTAGTCGCTTTTTCTCGGCATTTTAGTAGTGTTATCTTTGTCAATCGTACGAGGAAGCAGCATGTACGCACTCTCTCTCGTCTAACCGCCGAGTCGCGCCCACTTCCTACGTTGCGTCCTATAGCAAATTTCCCTGTAGTATGCGCATCTTGGCTAGCTCCGATAAATTTCAAAGCCTTACAACCGTGATTCATGACCGGTTTTTTGCAGGTAGGGTTATACCATCGTGTTTGCAATAAAATTATCTTTATTTTCGTATATAGTTTAATTGGTAAGCAGATCGGTGCAAATTGCTCATATCAGCTCACCGGTTTACATAGTTTTAAGGGTAGTCTTGAGCATATTTTATTAGCCTACCCATTCGCGATATATTCATTGACGTATTATGTTTGATAAAAAATACTTTTCATCCGGTAAGCAGATCGGTGAAGAACGTCTCTCTAGTTCGGATCTTGTACTATAAGATCGGGAGACCTAGGAGGCCACGCGAGCAATACCTCTATACTTTCTAAAGTTCAGAGTGTCACTTGTTCGATGCGTGCGACCAATTACTCTGTAATTAAATCAGGTAACTGGTTACATACACTGAGAAAAAAATGAAGTAAAGAATAAATCGGTAGTTACGAGTGGGGAGCCGCAGATTAAGTTACTTGGACTAATAATGAACTCGATGAGTATATAATGATAATTAGGGGGGAATTAATTACACAATTTATTTTCCCCCATAATTATCATTTAATTCTATTTAATAATTAAAAATAATATTTTTTTACGTCAATCACACCTAAAACTGTCAATTTTTCTAATTTTTTCACGGTTTAATTTTTTTACCGTAGAAGGAATTAGCACTAAACCAACGATTCAACAATTTTACCGTGTTATTCAAATGGAAATCAGAAAAAGCGATTGAGACACCCCTAAATATTGAGTGAGAATGTGAACCCGGCGGCATATTCAAAATTACATTAAATACTAACGTTTTAAGTATCCGCCAAGAGAATTAATTAAAAAAACTTTTTTTTGAATCAGTACCTAATGTATATGTATATGGATAGGTATGTATATATCCGTATATGAATCATATCTTTTAGAACGCAAAGAATATAAATTAATTCCTGCATAAGCAGTAAATAACAAAAAATTGAAAATAAATGATTGCAAACTCGCGTCATACGCAGGCTTCACGAATTGTCGAAACAACTTTTTAAAGGAATTCACGGTTCACCAGACATTTTGCAATAGAATTCGTGGGAAAATTTTATCGCGATACTTTTGATACGTTGAATAACTTATACCTCTCCGGTTATCTTCACTAGGGATACGCTACCTTCGCAAACCGAGTTATCTCGACTCAATCGAAACCCCTACCCAGCTGCAAACTTTATTGTGGTATAGGTACGCCCTCGCTTCGGAATTTGATTAAAAGCTCTTCAAGATAGGTCGAGTGCCACTTGTGGTATATTAATGGTAAAACTACCAAGGCTTCTCTCTCGTCTCTCTTTAAAATACAACGTGAAACGTCCTCTACATATAGATCGGTATACGAGAAGTGGTCTATTGTTTCGTCGCATTGTACAACTTACAACACCGTTAGGGGGAGCGCTTATCGTCAATATATTTCGGTGTCTTTCTCCTAAACAACGCGGCGTAATTTCACGTCGAAAGTAAATATAGTCCAAAATATAATAAATCATTCTCTTACCTAACACTGCCATCCCTTTTTCTTTCCCTTTAAACCATCTGTATAGACCCACGTACCTGAAACAAAAATGCGCAAGTCTGATAAGAAATACGTTACATCACGTGAATCAATACAATATAGAATTCTATTTCTACGTACACTGTAAACATTTTATCGGTAATTTTTTCGAAAATCACCGGAAAGCTCATAATCCAAAATAATTGAGAATTTTCCGAACTACATACGCAAGGAAAATTGTCAGACGTATTCGGAAAAATTCCTAGTGGGTTAGAGAATTTTCCCAACTGCATTCGTAGAGAAAAAGCATAATAAATAATTGTTTTCGCATATTTATTGCCCTTTGTAATTGTCGGTTTCATTCATGTCAAATTATTATGACTGAAGATAATTCTTGGGCTTATTCAATGAATGAAACTTTTTCTGATTGAGTCGGGGCGCGATCGCGGGACTCTCTGAACGCGAAACTGGCATCATTCTCAGTGAGCTACTTTAACACAAGACGTTAGCTTTAATTAACTTATTATTTAATTAACTTAGCATTATTTAACTTAACACGTTTTACGAAAGTACGTAATTTTTCGTGCCTTTTGAGCTATTGTTCATTCTTTTCTGATAAAATATCTATGAGTAATTGTTTTTCATATATTCAATTAGGTCGCATTAAAATAAACACTCGTTGAATACATTTTCTCGTTTCCGAATTAATATTCCATAAAATATGCATTTCATTCAGTTTCCTCCAGGATACCTACAGCATTTTAATGAACTCAGCTTTTTCTCATTTGTAAGTCGCTAATCTTGTTAGAAAGTACGACACTTTTTTGCTGCTAATACAGTACACTCTCGATTTCTTCGCCACTCAATTATTTCGCTATCCCCTACTTTCCTGCCCTCTCTCGGATATCGCACAATAAGGTGAGCCGAAGTTGAGATGACCCACCGCAGACGTACACTTCGATGCCCAAACTCCGCGCGCGCGCGTGTGCGTGTGTGTCGATACTAATCATTGCTGTTGTATACCGATCGATACATAACCTCTAATTGTTCCTATCACCTCCGGTCTCATTATCGTTAATTGTTCGTTTCAAGCTCGTACGTGCGAAATGGATAAGCAAAAAGGTAGTGAAATAAGTGAAGAAGTGGAAGAAGTTGTTACTTACAATTAGTGACAAACTAAAAATCCTGGACGAAATAAAGGCAGGAGCATCCAAATGTACGGTTGCAAAACAGTACGGCATGCACAGAAGAGCGATATTTCATGTGACGAAAAATACAGAGAAGTTGAGAAGCTTCGCTGAAGCATCGAATCCCGTTATGAATAAAAGAAAGACTACGAAACTACCTAAGCTCTCTCTTTGCAGGTAAACCTTCTTTACCGGTATGGTATTTCTTCTCCTACTTTAACGCAACTCTGAGCTTGTGCACCAACACTATCTAACGTGAAGTGTACGTATATCCCTACCAGCCACACCTCCAAACGCTTTTTTAATTATTTCGCCAGTCCTCCCGTGGGCGGCGAAGTAATCGAGAGTATACTGTAGTAACCACTTAGTATTTTCTACCATTATTATGTCTATTTTCACGATTTTCTTACTACCCCAAGCTGAAAGCGTGCTTTCGGTGCTATCTGGGCAGTGTTAGAAAATGTTACGTGTCACCGATTTACTACAATTTCTAGCAATGTTTATTAAAATTTTAGTAATGGTAACCACTTTTTTTTCTCGCCATGTATATGTACACATATATACAGGCGACGCGTAACTGCTTTCAAATATGCTTTTCGAAACACGATCCACGTTCGTTGCTTTTGGTTTCCCGTATACGTGTAAATCGAGGAGTTCTATCGTAGAATGCTTTTTCCTCACTTCTTTTTGTTCCATTCTACATAGGAAAATGAATAAGTCTCTTCATGAGAATTTAAATCAGATTCGAGCCTGATTTATATCGATCGTGAGATAAATATTAGCTTTAGAAAATAGATCCTTGACTGACGAAAAATTTGTACGCTGTATTTTCATCTCATAATCTCGTTTCGTTTGCTTGGAAATATACTTATAATGTATGGTGTTAAGAGTACTTAATCTCCGTAACCATTTTAAACTTTTTCATTTTACTATCTACAAATTCACAACAGTACTGATTAGTATTTACTAAGGTAAAATAGAAAATACTAGAAAGATTTGACATTTTTACTTGCATTTTAAGATTACAGTGCTCCCATCGAGTCAGATGTTCAAAAATAGTGGGTTACGATCAAAAAATAACCAATCTCTCCTCATTTGAGCATTATGAAGAGATAAGAAAAAACGATCTAATGGTGTTTGTAATAGATTTGGTAAAGTTTTGAGGAAATAATATTGAAAGAAAATGGTTTAGATTCGTAATCGAAATAATTTATTTTCATAAGAACACATCGAAATTGTGAAGTATGGAAGACAACAAATTAAATCACTTTTTAGCGAACAAATACCTTAACAAACATTGTCTCATACTACAAGAAACATACTCAACGATACCTACCAGCTGCTTGTTACGCGCGATCACAACGATTTACAAAATCGAGGCGTTTTGGTAAAATGACCATCTCAACGCTGAGAATTCATACGAATTGTTGCAGTATTTTAGCAGCAGGAAGATATCGTGAAATTATTTAACGAATCGTGGAAGGAAATCTTAAAAAAAAGACGACTTGTAAGGACTTTTAAAAATAAAAATGACTTTCTACTGTCTTGATTTCAAACAATGACCAATCATTTAAATAATGTGGGAGTCTTGAGATTATACTACGGAGATCAATAAGCGGTATTAACTTAGAAAAATAGGTTTTCAGTTCACAAACAATTTGTACATTTCTGTATTTTCACCTAATCATTTCTTCCCACTTACTTGAGACAATTATGCACAGTTTAAAGAGTAGCATTCATAAACGCATTCACCCTTTAGCTTCAACCACTTCACCGCTCACAAATGTACGAAAGCAGCAGCTGGTACTTGGGCTATACATAGTGGAGGAAGGAAGGCTGCTTATGGACCTATGCTATGTAGTGATTCCGGGCATGAATGCAACACAGATAATTACACTGGGGTAAAAGCCGCGCAGGGGGTAGGCCGTTCAAAGCCGCTGCTAATCGTTCAACCAACGCGCTATATCAAGTTGGTCTCCATCGCGTCAGCCCTTCCTAGTAGCTCATATCATTGCTTATGCTTCTAACTGCATCGTCGTGTACGAAGTGACGCCTTCATTTTAAAGTAACATTGACGTCATTTTGGCAGAGAGATTCTTCGTAAAATATATTTTTAGTTGAAGAAAACATTGAAATTGAATTACACTCGTCTGCCTATCAATTTTATCTACTCGAATATTTTCAACTGATTATTCGTAATCCACTTAAGCGCCACCGACAGCTGATACTCGTGGAACGTTAATCGTAAAAATTGGATGCAACAACTGACATTTACTTGCGCTTACATAACTCCTACGTCACGTTCTTCCTCCTAAGCCTAAACGATTACCAGTGAAAATCTTTCTACGAGGTCTGTGAAAGAACATTTTATCCTGTGAAAGTGAATTGATGAAGAAATTCGATTAAAATTAAGAGGATTTGATCACGAACGTATTAAGAGAACCTAATTCTCGTTACATTATCTTGAAAAGATCTATCTCTATGAGAGAGAGAATGTAGGAGTATTGTACACACTCCTACTGGACTGGTCTAGAGAAATGTACGACAGAGAGGCTCTCGCCACGTGTTCTCACTTGCAATATTGCACGATTTTTATAGCCCGTAGTATTCTCGTGTCCATCCTGTATAAGAGCTTCTCGGGAATAAGATCGAGAAGGACGGAGAACGTGCAACAAAGAGGCTCCGATACGTTATTCGCAGTTGATGCCCTGTACGCATGCGTTTCCACTACGTATATCGCTTATCCTTAAAAGTATATTGCATCAGTTTGCATCAGCCTTCTAATAACCAACAATAAGAGCCATGACAATTTGTTTGTTTGTTTGTAAAAAGTGACAGATCGAAAAACATATCATCCCTAGTCGAAAACACGTGCTAAGAATGTGGGTTCCTGTAATGAAAGTAGAATTTCATTTAAAAAGTGTAGTCAGATGAAAATGCTTATTATCTAGTATGCAGGTTCATTGGAGAAACATGTAATGCTATTTAGGGGAATATTATTTCTATTTAACACAAAGAGCTATTAAAACTATTATAATATGATTAAACTTTTTGTCTTCGATACTGGTATCCCTTTTTGATACCATAGAGAATCCGGTGAAATAACCAATGACGTACTGAGAGTTTACGTCATTGAGATGGAACCTCAAAATTAACGATAAATATTAAGTGTTATCGTTCCTCTGTGTATTTAAACTTTCTTATTAACTTACAGTTAAGTAATATTCCGTTGAAATACACATATAATTCGAAGAAAATATATATAGATATGAATTATATAATTTTATGTTTCGCCGAGAGTTCGTCAATAATGGATGTACGGGGTTGGGCCGTACCGTCGTCCGTCGTCAGCGTGATACTTGGATCTCGCACATGGCGCGTTCGCTTTGTATTGGATGCTTACGAGCTATGAGCATCGTGGTATCCTTCTTTATTCATACCTGTGTAACGAAGGTAGAGCACTGCACGCAGTGTGTGTAAGCGTTCAAAACGAACGCACTCTCAGATGCTTCTCTGCGCCTTTTCGGCCGGAGACGTTCTCATTGGTAGAGCGTTATACCACTCGCGTGGTCGATGTTCGTGTGAACTCAAGAGTGGTTGCATTTCTCTAGTTGGGGTGCCACAGTGCATTAGTGCGCACAAATCAGAGTCAAATATAATTAGCAAGAAGTATTAGACAGTTCACCATCTTGCGTATGTATGACTAATGCAAGTGCGGTGCGAAGATTCGTAGACGATGACCACGGACTGGTGATGAAACTGAGTGACTGTCATTTCTGAAAAGTTTAAACATGCACAGCGCTGTCGCAATTGTACTAAAACATGTGAAATAATTACGGTGCATACAAGAATCAGTGTACTTTAATGAGTGTGTAGATAATTTCATGAAAAACTTCTTAGAATGAAGATATTAATGTTTCATTATTTGCTGTACCTAGTGAATTTTTCTGTAAATATACCCTGCTCAGAGCTTCGCACTATACGCAAGTGTATTTGGCGCGAAACTCTACCGAGGTTCTTAATGTACCCTTCGGAGAAACATCGCAATAACGATATCGCGATGGAAGTATCACTTCAGATTAAAAAGTGGAATAGCAAACATAGTGCCGAGTTGCAAAGTGCAGCTGCTTCTGTAGCGAAAAATACAAAATTGAATTTGCTGGAGTCCGGAATCGAGGTTGCAGTTCCTCCGGGAAGTTTCGTGGGCAACGTTTCGCGTATGCTAAGACGAGACTCCCCTTCCACTACCCTTTACGCGGTAGCGTTGAGCTCATAGCCTCCGTATGGTAATCTGCACACCCCCGACTGGGCAGGGCACATCATGGGTAAAAGCTCTTCTTCCCTCCACTATCCCTCCTGCTCCCTCCCTCCCTCCCCCCTTCTCCGCCCCTCTCTCCCATCCTTCTCCCCATCTCTCTCCCATCAATCTCCTCCTTCTCAAATCACGTTTGCCTTTGTATGTTTTAGGAGAGATCACCGAATTTGGATCAGCGCCTATAGATTGGACCATTTCTATATCTTCAACAGTACACGAAGAGAAAAGTTAATTACTGAATGTCGGAAATCTAATCTAATACCCGATAATAAAATATTTATTACGTATATGGACGTACAGGGTGGGGCAGAGAATTATCCCTAACTCTCTCTCTTTGAAGGCGAATGAAACAAAAACTAGGAAAGGTAAGTTAATTTATTTTCCTCACTCATGCCCATTTCGAGGCCTTTTCCAGTCTACTTTTAGACCGTAAGATGGCGTTTTTCCCGCGTGACACTGACTGGGAGTCCGTGTAGAGTATTAAAATCACTTTACTCGGAGTGACGCGAATACTTAGTCGAAGTAACGGAACGTGAAATGAGCAGAGTATAGCTATCTCACTTCGTCAGCTGACACTGTTGCACTATTGGCGCGATTGCTTAGTCCGAAGTGGGTCTTTTTCAAATTGACGATCGCAACGTGAAATTAACCGTATCGAATTGATTCATTCGAGTCGACTGATGGACGCACGACAGTATACCGAACCTATAAGTGTAAAATCAAAATATGGAGAGAAAAAGCGTCATTATCCCGAACAGCGTGAAGAAGGCGACGAAATGTCTGAAAAAGCCTCGGATTACCGCCTTATGACATAAGATACTATTATTGCCTTTAAGAAACAAACTTTTGAATTTTTTTTCATAAAGTTTTAAACAGGATGTCTTTCAAATGATGGTCTTCGTTGTCAATATACTGTTGTAAGCTGTTTGTGAAGTTCCGCATCACCCTCTGAAGCATGTCTCGCGGTATGCGACCTATTTCCAGACGTATTTCGTCCTTCAAGTCTTGTAAGTTGTTAGATCGATGTTTGTAAACCTCTTATTTGAGGTATCCCCATAAGAAAAAGTCGCACTAAGTCAAATCCAGCGAACGCGCGAGCCAGGCAATGTCTCCAAACGTGGAGATCAAACGGCTAGGGAACATTGTTCTCATAACAGCCATTGAATTACGGGCTGTGTGGACCATGGCACCATCTTGTTGAAACCAAACCCGACCCACATTCGATTCTTCAAGTTGTGGTGCAACAAATTCGTTGATCATTCTAACGTATCGTTCAGAAGTTATGGTAACCGCACGATCATTTTCCTCGAAAAAGTAGGGTCCAATAATGCCTTCACTGCCGATAGCACACCAAACTGTAACTTTCTCACTGTGCAAGGGCCTCTCACAAACCTCCCTAGGCTTGACACCACAACAATGGCGCATGTTTTGCTTATTTACACCACCACACAGATAGAAATATGCCTCGTCACTAAAATAAACTACTGCGTCATTAGTCAAAGTTTCAAACAAATTTTCACATGCCAGTACTCGATTATTTCAGTCCTGTTGTGACAGTTCTTGTGTAACGACCATTTTGTAAGGATGGAAGTTAACATCTTAAGGACCTGTGTTTCTATTTAGGACCGTTCTCGTTTTGCCTTAGAAACTGCTTTCCAAAGTAATTACTTGAAATTTATTCATCAATGGACCATTGTCCCTAGCCAGGAACATGCCTAAATTGCACAAATGTAGACGGTGGCGCTTTACCTTCTATAGTGATTTAATGTTGCCTTCATTAACTATTTCATGTACAACTTTTTTTTTCAATTTTTTGTTTCCTTTTGCCTTTTTATTTCTTTTTTTTCATTATATTTTTTTTTCAATTGTGTTCTAAATATGGACCTTAAGAGGTTAAGGTCATTGTGAAGAATTCTACGGACAATGCGGCTAGAGATGTTAATAGTTCCAGAGCTAGCGACCAAATCGACTAAGGTGTTTTAACAAGGCTAGAAATTTGTAAATAGATGTTTAAATAGTAGTTAATGGGAATGGTAATGACCTGTCAAGCCATACCGGGTTGCGTCATTGAAAAATTAATTTTTCAAAGTAAAAAAAAAAATTCTACAAATCTATAATTTTAATATGTTTTATAATACCTACCTCTGAAATTAAAAAACAATGGACAGGCGATTTCGATGGTTGCATCTCCGTGCCAGGCGGGCATACACTCCCTATGTTTTGTGTATTTTTTATGTTGCTTATACAGAGCTATAATTTATAGGGGATGTTCATTCATCTATTTTAAGGAACTATGTAAAAGGACAGGTGATTCTGCTGGTTGCCAGTGACTGCAACTTGGAAAAATTAATTTTTCAATGACGCAACCCGGTATGGCTTGACAGGTCATTACCATTCCCATTAACTACTATTTAGACATCTATTTACAAATGTCTAGCCTTGCTAAAACACCTTAGTCAATTTGGTTGCTAGCTCTCCTACTATAAGGACGACCGTATGCTTACGCGCAGAGCGCCTAGAAGACTAAAAGCGACTGTCTTACTCGCTCGACGTTCTTCGGTGTTCGAATAGTCCTCTGTGCCCTAATTCGCTTTTCTAAAACACTCGCATATTGACGGATGTTTTCCACCCACAACAATATCGATTTCCCGTTTGGAACCGAATTTCGAGGAGGGATTTGTTAACAAGTACGCATCGCAGTACTGTACCTTGATAATCGATCTATTTCGGGAAAAGTACACTTCGACAGCAAAAGTGCATTGCTCCTTCGACCACATTATTTTTACGACTGAGATACGTACTGACTGAAACTTCCCGAATAACTGCGTCGCTTGGGCCCATCCCCACTCGCCTACGACATTTACTCTTTTCACAATGCGCTGGTGAAATTAAGGATAATTAATTCCCTACCCCACCCTGTATAATCCTACCTACGTATTTTTTCACCCCAAGCCAGTCACCCATCCAAATACTGACCCCCCGCTGATTACTGCTTAACTTTGTTGGTTGGCCGGTGTTCTAGAGTTCTCATATCGCTGGTTCTCCGTAATAGTGACACAACTAAAAAATTGTAAATTTTCAGGAGAGCGAATTAAAGTTTTCTTACAATAGATATAAGTTAATATTATATATATATATATTGATTATATATATATATATATATATATATATATATATATTGATTATAGCATCACCTCGTATAAGCCAAAATAATCATTTGAAACTAAGCATAATTACTAAACTTTTCCTGCTCTATCGACTAGTAGACGAATCAAGAAGGAGCAAGACCTCTGACCTTGTTTTTAATAAAACCAAACTTCCGAAACTTGCACGTGCTTTCTCTAGCTGAGTTTTACTACTTAAATCGTTGATAGGAATACGAAACTTAGCACAATTACTTATTATTTCATACTCTATTGACTAGAAAATGAATAAGACCTCTAACTCTGATTTTCCAATAAAGCCGAACTTCCGGAATTTACTTGCATGCGCTCTCTTTAGCTGACGTTTACTACTTAGATCATCGATAGAAATTTGAAACTGAACATAATTACTAAGTTTGTCATGCTCTGTTTAGTAGAAAACGAATCAAGAGGAAGCAAGACCTTCATCCTGTGTTGATTCCATTAAAAACATAGAGGTCTTGCTCCCCCTTGATTAATTTCCTAGTCAATACAACATGAAAAACTGAGTAATTGTACTCAGTTTCAAATTTCTATTGGCGATCTAAAGCCGGGTATACATCTGAGGATGAACGGGAACCGAGCAAGGCGAGACCTTCCGAGCATACAAATGTAGACGTGTAATCGAAGCGCGGCAAACAGCCTCGGACGCGATCCGTCGCGAGTTAGTATGTACTTCAAAGAAAATTCGGCTCTATGTAGATGGCTCTTGCTTACGCCCTGCCTCGTTTCGAAGCGAAGAAGAACGTCAGTTCAGTTCCAATCGGTAAACTAATTAGTAATTCGTAAATTTTCATTGAATTTGAACTATGAGTTAAGATAACGAGAAAACTTAAAAAATTTTTAAAGAATCTGAAGAGCATCCCATTTTGTGGAAAAAAGATCACAACATATATATTATAATTACATATTATTTAACAACACGTTTCTTTTAATGAGTGCTCTATTTTCATAGATCCTAGTTTGCCACCAACGTCTTTTTCAATTCTTTTTCTTTTTCAATAAACTAGCAATCCCTACAAATGCAGCACTCACCGCTGTCAAATCGTTTGCCATGTTTCAAACGCTACGAACGACTAGATCGCTACTTCGTTCGTTGCCTCGCGCGAATCAGTTCATAACCAAATGGTGCATTCGTTCTACCTCGCCTTGTCTCGTTCCCGTTCGTGCTTAGATGTATACCTATAGCCTAAGTAGTAAACGTTACCTAGAGAGAGCAAATGCAAGTAAATTTTGGAAGTTTGGCTCTATTAAAAATATGGTCAAAGGTCTGGCTCCCTCTTGATTCATTTTCTGGTCAATAAAGTACGGAAAGGTTGAGTAATTATATTCAGTTTCAAATGATTATCTTTTGGATCTAACGAAATAATCCTATAATCAATAAAGCTGATGGTTTGATTTTATATAAAGGTTTTCTCTAGTTTCTAATCATTTTATTATTAAATACTTATAAGGTACAACTATACGACATTGTTTGAAGACCCAAGAAGAAAATTATACAATTCACTCGCGTCAATGCATCCTACAGCCCCCAAGCCATTTTGGCCCTGAAAGCTCGGCTGCTAGCTTCAACTTCACGAAACTAAGTGCATGAAAGCTGAGTCATTTTTTAAACCTTTAAAAAACTACTGAATATATTATAATATATAGAGTGAGTTGCCTAAGAGGTAGGATTGGTGTGTGGCCTAAAGCGACTAATATCGGGATATCCGTTGTTTCCTACTTCCTTGATCAAGTTTCTCATTATAACGAGGACTACTAGACTCGTCATGAAGAGAAACTTGATCAAGCAGCGGGAGAGCAATGAAATAGCCCGATATTAGTCATTTTAGGCCGTAAGCCGATCCCTTCTCTTAGGTATAACACATAGATTCAGTAATAATTTATTTCGTGCATATTTTAACCAACTTACCTACTACGAATAAAAATTAAATACTATAAAAGATATCAAAATTTAAACATTTTCTTCCATTTTTCATCTGTATTCACATATCAGGCAAGGTCACAGTTTCCGAGAAAAGTTTAAGAAAGGTAGCTACTATAGAAAATTCAATCGAGGGTGGTTAAAGGTAAGTGGCAACTCAAAGTGCGTTTAGTCTTGGGTTGTAATAAGATTACGGAGAATAAAGGATCCATTCTCTACCTTCGGTCGATACTGCTGGTATCTTTTTAAGCGTCGCGCGAAAGCCGCATGCAGTAAGCGTGGTGAAAAATCAACGACTACCGAGTGCCGCTAAGAGACGGAGATTTTACGATCGAGATCTACGAGGGAGCGTGAAGAGAAATGAACATAGGTATATGTACAGGGTGGCTATAGACACTTCATTATAGAATTCCCTGACTATTCCCTGACCTTTCCAGGTTTTTTCTGATTTTTTCCTGACTATTTCAAACACAGTTGTAAGTATTCCTGATATTTTTTGTTCGTGTTAAGAGTTTCGTATAATTAAATAAATAAAGCTATGGATAATCATAACACAAGAACACGAGGTTGCAAAGAGGTTTGTATGCTGAGAAAGTAACATGGATAATAAAGGCCCTAATTCTAGTGGATGAGATATACTCACTGGCTACTACCAGAGATATCTGAAGCAGCAGCACAAACTGCATCATGAAATTTCAAGAGATAAATTCCACTTTATTTATAATTTTCAGTAAAAATCCCAACATTTCCTGACATTTCTCTAACTTTTTCCTGATGGATCGAATTCCCTAATATAGGAATTGTTAACGAGATCGAAAAGTAAGGTGCCCCAGTTGATGCCTTCACATCACGCGATGGAGGCTCAAGAGCTCAATTTCCCAGAGTCAATATAGATATGGTCCTTTTCTATCAAGGCATGCGTTTAAAGGTACTCTATGGATAGACTGCAATCTACGATAGATCATTGCAGATCGAAGGTATAGCCGTATTCATGTAAACGAACTCGTTGAATCCACGAGTTATTGCGCGTTGCTTTAGTTAATCCAACAGTACACGGAAGGACTGATAGCAATGAATTTCACTGTTTATTAAAAGAGGTATGTATACATACAAGTTTTTTCAGATGTTCCGACTATGTTGAAGAACAATTTTGCCTTAGAAACTAGTAAATTGTCATGTAAACTATCACAGTTTAATGTTTTCAAAAGAATAATGACTTACTGTATTGCGCTGTAAAAACATCAAAAAATCCTCACGTATTTCTCTTTTATTATAAATACAGTAAAATTTACTGGTATCGGTCTCCGTGCACGATTTTCGTTCCCTCTTTATTTTATCGAAATCGAATAAATATTTAAAGTATTTATGCAGAAACTTTATTGCTAACACAGCAAAGTCCATTTGCTGAATTATTTATTACAGCAAAGAATTGTTTTACTGTACTAACTAATAAATTTTACTTCGCGTAGCAACAAATATTTGTTGGTAACAATGTTCATAGTAGTAGTGAAAAATTATACCTACCAGTGGTAGCAAATCTGAATTACTTTGAAATGATAATATAACAAAACTTTTTTGCACGGACAGCGACATGTACTTGCTGCATTCGCACGAGATATACCTTGACTGCGATTACCTTTACATATACTTTATTATTTGGACTTATACATATATCTATGTGTTACATATATAAACGAATTACGTTCGCGAACTACTTCGTAGAAACGCTTATACGCAATATTGCATCGCTACTTAGCACATATCGTAATGAAAAGAATTTGAAACTTGTATATACATACATATATCTGTTAAATGCTAGTTGGATCACTTGCAAGAAAGTTGAGCGGAGCATCTATCCAGGCAGAATACTACTGATACACCGAATAACCTCATATTATTATAACTAAACAACTACTATACCTTCAGTATATTTTTAAGAACGAGTGTCTCTTCATCTGGCGTAATGTCAATAAATTTGTTATAGCAATTAAGTATGTAATGTATGGAAATAGCAAAAATGTTATTCCTAACTGCAATAAATACTAACGACAATTTTACGCTACGATTTCTTTTGTTGTAACAGTTACATCTTTTCTGATGTTTTCGCAAACGAACTTGCTCAACTAGCAAATATTTGTACTAAAATGAACTCAATTATGGCTCGTGAAAGAATTTCACTGAATCTGTAAATCATATTTTTTGTTGCTGTAATTAATATCATTGTGGTAACAAGATTTTTTTAACAGTTATATAATTTGTTGAAGTAGTAAAAATTTTACTCTCGGCTGTAATAATTTTTACTAGCAATCGCAATTCTGTATTATGTACTGTTTTCTTTTCGTTGAAACAACTACATTTTTCTGTTATTTCTGCAAATTTATTTGTTGATGTAGCAAGTATTTTTACTACCATAAATGTTGCTAAAGTTACCGCTATATTTGCTACAATTACAAAAATACTTGCTGACATAACACTTATTTTTGTAATGATAACAAAAATTTGTCAGCAAATCTTAAATTTACTGGGAGTGCAGAACTATTTTTTTCCGTGCATTCTGGCGCGAAATACGTATATGACGATGAGAACCGCTATCCTTGTACGTTGGATTTACCAACCACTCTGGCGTGTTTCTTGCATCTCCGTTACCTCTCTTGCCTTGTTGCACGAAGTGAGTGAATGAACGAACAATTTGAGAGCTTCCGTCACCACCATTAGGTGGCAATAAGAAAAGGGGAAGCAGCAGAACGAAGGAACGATATTTGTGAAAAGAAAAGGCTGCTTCCCGAGCGATGCGCGACACATCGATTTTCTATTCTTTGTCGGGGTACCGAAACCTCCACAGCACCTCTCATCACTCTCGTAGAAGTGCAACCTGACTCTCTATCTTAAAATCAAATCGAGAGAAGCTCGACGCAATTTCGAGACTTTTATGAAAGTGAGATATTAATCGAAAAAGCCGAAGAAAACAAATGAAGGTCTTCCGCTCGAAGGACGCCCAATTGTTTTTAGAATACCCTTTAACGGATTCTTGCTGAGCAAACACTGGCCTCTCTCGTTGAATTTATACTTTCCCCTTTACTTCCGCTCCCGATATAGGCATCTCCTTTCTCTCGCGATTATACTCATTTCGAATCGATAGCCTTTTCTTTACTCGCGGTCCCCTCGGCCGCGGTTTACTCGGATGGACCCTTTTTCTACGAGTAAATCTTCTACTCCGTTACGAAAAAATAGAGGTTGAATATTGGTCTAAATTATTCTAAGCTCGTATTATATGGAAACTAGCTTTTCCTCCCTATTTTTCGCGTAATATTTTTTATTCGATGAGGATTCTTTTGCCAGATGTGAGATTGCATATACAATAAACATCGCATACTGTTAGGAGGTTCCACTTTAAATTCCCAAATACGTTGGAAACATTTGTCCAATACAAATATATTGTAATATTTATAATTTAACAAGTATCGTATAGATCGAAATAAATATCGTAGATCAATAATACCTTTTCGATTTTCACAATTCATTTTATAAATTTAATGAAGTGCTACTGTTAGGAATAACGACAGTATTCAAAAGATTTTTAACATTTTCCATGTTTAACATAATGTAAGAAAAAGTTATGAATAATTGAATTGTGTCATTTGTCATCCTTCAAATACTATCTTTATCATCATTGTTTTAAATAATGGTATACGAAGATATTCATATTTTTCGCTGATATTTAATAAAATATTTTTTTAAAAACCTTGATATTATTTGAATGCAACTGAATTCATATTATATATTAGCTTCATTATCGCGAAAGTAGCTGAGTGCCAAGGGTCGGACCCGTAGGAGAGGAACCCACCATTTGGCTTAACTAAACTAAATCCAAAAGTAATGTTAAAGAACAGGGCTCCTATCTAGTCAGATATTCAAAAATAGCGGGTTAATGACTCCTTATTTGAAAAAATTACCAGCCTTTCCGAATTTGAGCATTAGAAAGGGATAAGAAATAATATTGAAAGAAAGTGATTGAGATTTGTAACCGAAATAATTCATTTTCACAAGAATACATCAACATTGTGAGATACGGAAGATAAAAAATTTAATCACTCTTTAACGAATAAATACCTCAACAAACCTTTTCTCGTATAACAAGAAACACGCGTAACGATACCGATTGTTTGTTACGCGTCATAATAATAAGTTACAGAATCTAGGCACTCTCTCTCTCTGATAGCATCACCTCCTCAACACTAAGAACTCATATAAATTATTGCAGTGTTTTAGCGGCAGGAAGGTATTATGAAATAATTTGATGAATCAAGAGGTGCAATCTTAAAAATGATACTTTTAATGACTTTTAAATATTAATATGATTCTCTACTGACTTGATTAAAGAAAATGACCAATCGTTAAAAAGAACAAGTGGAAACCCTGCAAGAGAGATGGGGTTAAAAAAGTGTAAAAGGCGCCTTATATAATTAATGCACTGAGAAAAAATTTTGCTTCATTGAAATAAACATGTCTTTTGATAGTCCTAAAAGTACATTTATTAAATTCGAATAAATATTGATTTGATCCAAATAATATTCCATTAAACCAATAATATTTATATTCGTCAAATCGACATTCATTCTAATCGAATAAATGTGACTATTCAAAAAACACGATTATTTCGATCGACAAATTTGTTTCTCAGGCTGAGCATTCCCGTAAGAAACACGTAAACCTTAGCTGGAGAATATCTCCTTTATTTGGAATTCGCACGCGTACCTACTCACAACGTATCAGACATACGTACATTCGACGCAACGATCGGCGCCGTGTTCTCTTTGCCCCCTCGAACTAGATATACTCTACAGTTCTCTCCTTTATTTCGCCTTCGCGATAGAGCTTCCTCGGTTATCGTCTTCACAACATAGCAATAAAAATGCGTCGGTCGGCTCACCTGGTGGACAGTTGCATTCCGCCACGTCCCTCTTGATCCTGAAGACGGCGGTGGACTCGGGATGAATTCGTTGGACCTCCAGTTGCTGTCGAACCTCTCTCCTGAGTCTATGCAGGAGAGTGACATCGGACTCTCGACCTCTACAGCGCTCCTCCAAATTAGCGATTCTCGATTCCAATTGTTGTTCCCTGTATATAAGGAGGACCATACCAACGAGCATGAGGCCAAATAAGCAAAAGAGCAATCCGGTGGATGTGAAGACATCCCACTTTTGCCACGATTTTTTCCGAAATTTCTTCGGTATCGTCTCCTCCAGACTGTTGTTCCTCTGCCAATTCGCTTCCGACTCCATTTTCGCGGGAGGCAGCTCTCTCGGCGGGTTACCCTCTCAACGCACACGTCATAAACCAGAGAACTATCGATACGCAAAACGCTCCGCGTGACACACACCCGGATGAACTCCTACAAATTGTGCCGCGGCATCGTCCATCTGGAATGCATCCCGAGCGCACTTCCCTTACTCACAGCGGCTCCTCTTCAAAGCGACTCCATCACCACCACTAAATAAAATCGAGTAGTCACTAACTCGCCGCGTATACGCAAATCGAAACTGAATGCCGACGTTCTATTTTCCTTTTTTCCTACTTCGAAGAATTATGACTAAATGCGATTTCTCGACTCAAACCAATTTATATCGCTATTAGAATAGCCGGCACTCGGACCGTCGCACGACACCTTCGCGCGTTCAATGCAAATGGGATTGTGAGACGCGTTGACGATATTTTTAAAGACCAATCGCTCCGACGCGAAGATTTGAAGCGACGGGAAAAGGGAATGCGCGACAATTGCGATTCAGTCGACCTATTCGCTTGATTTTATACTGAGAATTTTCACACGCGAACTCTATCCTTCGGAATGCTTGACAGAAGCGTGTTTTTCAAACCACCGGTAGAATCTTCAAAACACTTCCGAAGCTCGCGATGTGGCGCTCGCAGCACGACTGAATGTGGTGGGGTAACTGCCTCGCGACCGTCGAGGGTCGCTTGTTCGGCTATCTCCGTGCGTAGTCGTCCGCCTTCGACCCCGCACATTTACTGACGGCCGATAGTCGACCAGCCTACTGTCCACTTCCATTCAACACCTGCAATTTAAAGAAGGCCGGCTCCGCTAGACCGGACATTTTTAAACTAATTACTCACTCCACGTTCATAAACACTGCAGCATGAAGTGGATACAGAAAAACCTGACGGATGATGTATGTGAAAGTGTGATGGGAAACGTGACTCCGGAGGGTCTCTAAATTGAACGGGATGATGTTTTGTAATTATAATTGTAAGTATAGGTAACGCGTCGGAAATTGATTGAAATGATTCGAAAATGTTTTAGGGTATATAATATGTATCTATGTAGTTTTTGATATATTAAAAAAGAGTTTTTCAGTTTTAGGACTTAATCTAGTTTAAATGCAAGTTTTAAGTTAAATTCGAACGTGATTTGTTAACCTAATGTCAAATTAATAATACTCATATTATTAGCGGACTTAGTATTAATAATAATCTTCATATCTGACTGGCTAACTTTTTATTGCTGAATGTTCATATGATTTAACCCTTAAATGCATGATTTTTTATTTTTTCATTAAAATATTAGTTTTACATCAGAAATTATTCAAAACATAAGGAAAAATATTTTTTAAATTATTTTCGAAAAAACTAAGTATTTATAAAAAAAATTGTCGCAAAAGTGCAACATTGTGCACACGGTATAAATTCACATCTCATTATGAAATAATTTGAAACAGTTATATTTTTCTTATTCATACACAAAATGACACCACATTTTTCACAAAAATTATATCTGTAAAGCCTTTACAGTTCGGATATTTACATCGGGTCCTCTCTTCTCAGCGAAAATTGGCCAATGTCCCACTTGATCTACTCTGATATCTTTGGAACATGTTGCGCATTGCCTTTACGTTTCTTTGTTTAAGTGCGCAGGCGTTAGTTTCATAGTTAACACACTGTTGCATCTCTACAATATCGTGGATAGATCGAGAACTTGTCTTGACTTATATTTTACATACAAAAATGATTTTGTTGCATTTCTGCAACCGTATGCATTTAAGGGTTAAATAAATAATGATCATATAATATTTCTATAGGTATATTGTGTGTTTTGAAATATTGTAGGTGTTATTGATTGTAGCACTCACCACGTTTTTACATGCTAGATTTTATGTATATCAGCGACCGTCTTTGTATCATCTTTCTTAGTACCTAAGCTGCATTGCCGCAACGATGGTTTTCCTTTACTTATACACGGTGATTCGGGAAGATCGGACCAAACTCCAGGAGCGTATTGTACACAAGATAATAATGTAAAGATACTCACATGTCCTTATCCGATTTTCATTTATTTTCATTATTATCTTGTGTACAATACGCTCCTGGAGTTTGGTCCGATCCTCCCGACTCACCCTGTACCTATATTTAATAGCTCGGAGGTACAAGTTATAAACTGCTTAATTTTATAAAAAGAGTATTGGTATGGACTGAATATCGAAATGTCGTGACATTATATACATACATATATAGCGAATGAACCCTATGTTACAGAATCAAGCTGAAAAATAATTTTAGCTCGGATTTCCTTAAACGCATTAATTTTAATATCACTCGAGATACTCGTAGAACATGTTTCTGCAACGTATCTCTCTGTAGTGGTTTCTATTTTCTGTACCAGTCTTAATCTTTCAGTATAACGCTCTTTTTAAATTAGACAAATTAAAAATGCATTGTATTTAGTAGCTAAGAACTCCGAACTAATTAAAACTCGTCGGGCGCACCATGGCAAAGTTATCATAGTTTTCGCAACTGTTGTTACGTGTGTTGCCATCATCCTGCAGGAGTGAAAATACGTAAAACGTTCCCTCGAGGGTATGCGCGGGCACGTAGAAATTCTCAGGGCAGTCGGGGCCGTCTCAATAGGGAAACACAAAGGACAGTTTTGCACTGCTACGCGTAAAAATGTCTGCTGCTCGCTAGCTCCGTCCACTATATATTGTTTTTCTCGATTACCCATTCATCGTAATTTCGATTGAGTTGCTTAAAGAAGTTTTCTGTTAACTTTTTAATTACCTTAAGTTACCATTACTCATTATACTGAGTATACTCACCACTGTGTCTATTCATGTCCATAAAAACCGAATTTATTAATATTTCTCAATTTCCTTCAAGACATTTTATAGCTGAGACTTCCAAAACATCGTTTGAATTTTCTTACATTTCTTCGATACGTTTTTGATGAAATGGCTATAGGCACCGCGCATGGACTATATTATAGATAGCAGGTTGAAAACAATTGACTTGCCGTCTACAGGATTAGATGTAAACTATGGGTAGGGACCCAGTAAACACAGTTAATATATTGGAATTATAAAAACAAATGTAACAGGTAATATTATATGAGTATTATAAGTTGCTTACATGTAAATTATAATTTCACTCTTAAGGAGGTAATATGTTATATAACACTCTCATATAATCGTTTCATAGCTAATTCGGTTTTTTTGTTATATTACTCCACCGGATCATGTACATTTTTTTAACTGAAGTTAAATTACTAAAATAACGTCAGTATGTATAATAAATATTTACGTACATGGTACATATAATAAATAGCTCTTTCATGGAATGTATGTATGTAATGCTAATCTACTTATTGCACACTTTGTTTATTTCGACATAACATTCCATAAAAGAAAATATGTCATATAACTGTTATATTGTATGAATGTAATTTTTGAACATTACATAGAAGGCACTATATGATGTAACTGTTATGTTATACGAATGTAACATTGCAATAATACATAGAAGTAATCATATGATATAATTGTAATATCGCATGAAAAAGTAACAATTTAATATCACATATAAACACCACGTAATATCTCTGCTACATATCACGAATACAACAAATGTAATATTATTTGTTGCCTTCGAGCTATATTGCAGTCACGAACTTTGTTTACTGGGGAATGATTTGACTGTCATTATAAACCGAATAAGAAGAAATTATGGATGAAATCATTAAATTTGTATTGGTGAGTATACGCGAAAGGTTTTTGAGAGATAATACAAAGTTGAAAAAAATGCTATGTGATAGTTAAAAGATGGGTGGTCAGGATACTGTGATTTCCTACCATTAATAAAACGAGCACTGCAAATTCGTGTGAATTTCTTAGGTTCCCATTCACCTTGAGACTTTTTGAAATAATAATAAAGGATTGAAAATGTTTGCTATTTTCAATCACGTTCACTGCATTTAATTCAATATTATTCAATACAACTTACAGGTATGACTGTACACTTAAGGACAATGAATCTGTCTGACCCGCTTTCGATTTACGAAATTTCAGAAAAGCGATCGGTAGAATTCTTTTTCTCGACCAATCATAAAGCCTCAAAATTCGTAGATTAAAAGCGGGTCGAACATTCATTGCCCTTGGGTGTACGGCTTCAATCCACAAGCGACGTTTGTTAGCCCTACACGACATAAAAACATTTTCTTTGTGCAAGGTATAAAAGTGAAGATTACTACTGAGCTTAGAGATATTGAAGAACCTCTTTGTATAATACATAGCTTTCTATTTTCATATTTTCTCTTGGGGCAATGCTTTTTGTAGTCTTTTTTCTCTGCCCGTACTTCTGAATCCGACCAACAGTCGGGGACTCATTTGCCATGTACGGTGCCTACAAGTGGAAATCGATCTACTGAATTTTATTAGAAAAAATTGTACTTTTCTTAATTTTCGGGGCTACATATCTCTAACTCCTTATCACACAATTATTAGTCATGACTTATAACGAATTGAATGATGAAATCTTAGAATTTCAATACGCTCTGTCGCATGAGTCTTTGCGATTTCTTTTCTCCAAATTATACATATTTAATATGGGAGACCCCTATTTACTTTCAATGGCAATAGTAGGGTTTACGACCACATTTATCAATAATGAGCTATTTAATAATAACTTTTAGCCTATATATTATCTTATAATCATATAAGTTAGTTGTAATTAATGGCTCAATGTGGTATATATACTTTATTCTATATGCAACAATCTCGAATATCAATTTTAGTCACTCGGTTAACGAGCAGGCAACCATGCTTTTATAGCAGTGGGTTCAATGATCCATACTTTATAAACATGATAAGGGTACCCCTCCAGGAGTACTCGGAATCCCATTTGATTCAATTTTATACACCGAATGTAAAACTATTAAAAATTGATGTAGACCGTATTAAATTCATACCTGTGCCGGATCACCCCCGACTGCATCGCCAAATCTGTTACGCGACATCGATATATGTATGTATATACATCAGCTTCACTGGAAGTATACGCACATTCTTATATTACCTCTGACCCTTTTGAATTAACAGTGACCCCTCGATCCCACTGCAACTATGTATACGCTCGGCCGACAATCCACGTCAATTATTACCGAACACCGTTGAAATTCGGTCATATATTCTGTAACATCCACACGATCAACATCCCCGTTACATGGCTATCATCCAAGCCACCGAAATTAGACCTAATTCCGCCACTTAAGGGAATCAAACATGGAACACGCGGGACGCAGGCGGCGGCGCGGCCTCGGAGATACAATGCTCCGTCGAGAGAGAGTGTGTTTATTTTAGATTCCTTTTATCCTCCGCGGTTTATTTCGGAGCACCTAGCAAATCCGACGTAGGAATTCAATGACCTTGCGCCTGCTACTAAAGCGCCTCGGGACTCCGCGCTCTTCCTGCCGCTCGTTTCTATCGTCGATCGGCTGGAAGATTGAACTCGTAAAAAGTCGTACGATCCCGTTCTTTCTTTTTTCACTTCCTCCCTTTCTTTCTCAATAAAGTTAAAATAGATACACCCATGTATACGAGGGTGAAATGTAAATGGCCAGACGGCATCATAAAAATTGCATAACGTGTGGTATAATAGGAAACATCGATCGGCAAATCGATTGTGCTTGGTAGGGCGCTTTCCTCATGTCACATCATACGATGCGAGTAACCGGCCCCTCGACCGTCTACCCATCGCAAGAGGAAGTAGTTATGGACTACATCCTGGAGTATCCACGGTGTGAATCGATGAAATACAGCAAGAACACAGAAGGCGTCTACGCCTGAACGTATAATGTCGTTGATACGTTTTGCGATGATTTTGCACAGACTCGGAGTCGTGAAATCGAAAGAAGCCTATCGGTTATAAAACATTCTAGGAGTTAGGAATTCGAATGAGACTCAATTTGTCCGTTTGAAAGCGAACGATGTTATATGGTGCCGGAACTTCATTGTTCATTCATGTCGAACGAAAGGGTAGACCCTCTCAGGTTTTGCGAGTTTTTTATTTAACTTGAAGAAGTTTCAGAGTTCTTCGGGAAGAGTTATTCTTTCGGTTCAATTAAACATTGATGACGCTATAGTTTGACGGATCGTATAACTATAGGTAGATCTTTTCAGCTAGGTATCTACTCGTTTATCCATGAAATACCCAACTGAATAGCAACATAAAAGAGAAGTAACAAGTAATATAACATTAGCGACCTTGCAATTACATTACAGTAATATAACTCGTAACAGATATACCCGTATGATATTACATCTGTAACTGCACTGCTACATTGCAGCAACAACTTATAACCGATATGTCCGACACAGCACAAAGCATGAACAAATATCCCCTAGACATCCTTTTACTGAGTTCCTTTGAAGTTCTTCTTGAACGTTTCATAAAACTTCAATGAACGTCTTCAGCGGAGCTCTAAATATTATAACTTTCAGAGGAACTTCAGAAAATATTCTAGAGAGGTTGTATAGTCATATTTCTCTCACACAAAGTCTCATATAAGTTCATTGGATCGTGACTGGTCAGATTTGTTATATCAATCGCGTGCACAGATGCAAATAATTCATTATCGGAGATAATGCGACATCCAAGCGAGACCTTGCACATTCAGAGAAATGCACGTATAGAAAAAAATTTGTTCTTGAATTATTTAAATCAATAGTGTTATCAAATCCTACTGTCAGGACTAATCCTACGATTCCTTCAGAATTTATATTATAAGCTCTTCAACTATCTTCAATTATAATGGACGCCATGAGCTTCACCATATATGAAAAAAATGTAGCACGTATTATATATTATAGAAGCACATAGCAGATGAGGACTTTAGGACACAGGCCTCAATTCTCGTCTGACCTTCGTGCTGAGTAGATATGTCTGAAAGCTCGGGCTCGTATACTTGCTAACAAGGGAAACGGTACTAGTGACTAGTGACTAGTAAGAGACTGCTGTGAGTCTTCCAGATAAAAACTAAATACTTTTGACCAAAGGAAAATAATAACTCAAGTGAATACTATAATAATAATAATTACCCAAATCCCTCTAGTAACCATGGGGGTGAAAATGCTGTGAATTAGTGAATAATCTAGTGAATAACGTAGTACACAGATAGTCTAAGATCCGAACTAGAGACGTTCTTCACCGATCTGCTTACCGGATGAAAAGTATTTTTTGTCAAACATAATACGTCAATGAATATATCGCGAATGGGTAGGCTAATAAAATATGCTCAAGACTACCCTTAAAACTATATAAACAGGTGAGCTGATATGAGCAATTTGCACCGATCTGCTTACCAATTAAACTATATATGAAAATAAAGACAATTTTATTGCAAACACGATGGTATAACCCTACCTGCAAAAAATCGGTCATGAATCACGGTTGTAAGGCTTTGAAATTTATCGGAGCTAGCCAAGATGCGCGTACTATAGGGAAATTTGCTATAGGACGCAACGTAGGAAGTGGGCGCGACGCGACGGTTAGATGAGAGAGAGTGCGTACATGCTGCTTCCTCGTACGCGATTGACAAAGATAACACTACTAAAATGCCGAGAAAAAGCGACTACGATGGAGCAGGTACTGGCAGTAAACTTTTAATTACTTTAAATTAAATATAAAATATTAAAATGTGAGAAAGATTTTTCAAATATTTTCAATTAAATATATGGATGGGGAAATATTAATATTTCTATCACAGAATAATAATATGTTAGTGATAATTATTCGATAAATTTTATCTATTCTATAAAAATACCACAGCAAACAAACAGAAAAATTACATTTTTTAGAGAGCGATAAAAAATCATTAACAAATTGACGGTGTAAAAAAACTTTATTATAGAACAATGAATACAATAACAATCTTTACAAATATTATAACAATATTACAACAAATACAATATTATAGCCTTCCAAAAACTTGTATGTTGCTGGAATAAGAGAGAGAGAGAGAGTGCCCAGATTTTATATAACAGTAACCTAAACAACGCAAAGACTCCAAGAAGAATTTTTCTTAACAATTTATCATTTCAACTTATGAAATCTCACTTAGAGGAAAGGTCTAGAATTTCGTCTTTACCTTCAGATATTTTTAATACGTGACAAACCCACCCCATGAGCCATCGCCTCGACTGTCTGTTTATCACATGTTCGTCAAAAAATTTCACTCGAAAACCCGGTAAGAACGTTTTTCCCCTTTTTCTGTACTTTCGAGAAAGAGCCATAAAGTAATAAATTGTCCCTTCCAGCAGGCAAAGATAAAAATGCAAAGTTAGTTGAATCTTGAACGAAAATAATTTTACCAGGGATCCAACAGTAATTGATTGAAAAAAATAACGATTGAAAAAGATAACACTACATTACATTTATGTAATAATGGAGCATGCATTTTTCCGCAAACTGAGGGATGTAAACAGCGAGTCGCTCGTAGTCGCTTTTTCTCGGCATTTTAGTAGTGTTATCTTTGTCAAGCGTACGAGGAAGCAGCATGTACGCACTCTCTCTCATCTAACCGTCGCGTCGAGCCCACTTCCTACGTTGCGTCCTATAGCAAATTTCCCTGTAGTACGCGCATCTTGGCTAGCTGTGATAAATTTCAAAGCCTTACAACCGTGATTCATGACCGATTTTTTGCAGGTAGGGTTATACCATCGTGTTTGCAATAAAATTATCTTTATTTTCATATATAGTTTAATTGGTAAGCAGATCGGTGCAAATTGCTCATATCAGCTCACCAGTTTATATAGTTTTAAGGGTAGTCTTGAGCATATTTTATTAGCCTACCCATTCGCGATATATTCATTGACGTATTATGTTTGACAAAAATACTTTTCATCCGGTAAGCAGATCGGTGAAGAACATCTCTCTAGTTCGGATCTTGTACTAAGAGGTAGTGAAGCAGAGGATATCGGGAAAGAACTCGAGGAACTAGGGTTTACGAAATCCCGAGTGACGTTTATGAAGGGTACGGACAGACCGTAATTTATAGTCTCCCTGCTGGCAAACGTTAAGCTTAACGAACGAACGAATGAACTAACGAACTTATTGCATTTGCTATACCAAAGTTACCTGGAAGATGTATAAAACAAAAAACGCGCGGCCGCCACGCGCGGAAGAAGTGAAAATTCGATTTTGATGGGTAGAATAATGAATATAATTTTTACCATAATAATTATAAATTAATGCACACACGAAGGAATGTTCAGTGTTCACTGACGTTTACAAAATTGAAGAAGTTTTTTGTTTTAATATTTTTCATTTTTTAAAAGTCAATTATATTTATTCAATGTTTATTTATTATATTAACAGAAACTTAACTCACTTGATACATTTTTTAAAAACAGTTTAAAACACAAAAACATTAAATTACTCCAAAAATTTTTAAATAGCATTATATGGACATTAAAGTACCTACCGTAAAGTCGGGTGACTTTGACCCCCCATGGATGATTTTGTTCTATTTTCAACAAAAGTTGATGAAACTTTTAAAAAGTTTTCCATGCAACTATCCACAGAAATATTACCCAAAATCAAACTTTAATACATCCACACTACATAAATCACTTTTGTGGCGTTCTTTTTCTGCTCTACAGGTTTGTAATAAGTACAAATTTTTTAAATAAGTCAAATTATAGAAAATATGAGAGTCATTAAAATTGTCGACCGTGGCCGACACAGTTGGGCATATCTGGTTGCATATCGTTCAAGTTCATTCCTTGTGTTTTCTTTTATACCATATTTACGCGGGAAGCTGTACTGGTTAGCCGTTGTGAGCTTGTAGTGGTAAATTAGACCCCACAAAAACAGATTCTCTGTAAAAAAAAGGCGGCATGTTCATTCAGTGCTAACAAAAATTGATACCTACGTAAAATACTCTCCAAAAAAGATTTGAAATCAATTAAGATCGCCATGTTCCAGATTTATATATAAAAAGTAAAAGGCATCATTTGAAAGGAAAATTATTGTAAATCAAGTTACTAAAAAATTCGACTAAAGAATTTATTTAAAAAATTGTAATAAAAAAGAACTTGCCGCGTTTAAGTTTTCATCTTTTGTCCACTATACCGAATAACTGGTAGTGCTTGGACGGTGCTAGAGTAATTCATAAATTGCACTGCCGAAGTCAAATTCAGAGAAATTCAAAACGCCCCCGCCTGATTGGTTTCCCGTGCGACATTCGGTATACTGGTGGTATCATATAAGTGTATGAATTTATTTAAAATCTCATAAGTGCATAAACATCGAGTATAATTCTGTCTGAATTTTTTATTTTGAAGGAAAAAAACGCGGCAAGTTCTTTTTTATTAAAATTTTTTTTATAAATTCTTTAGTCGAATTTTTTAGTAACTTGATTTACAATAATTTTCCTTTCAAATGATGCCTTTTACTTTTTATATATAAATCTGGAACATGGCGATCTTAATTGATTTCAAATCATTTTTGGAGAGTATTTTACGTAGATATCAATTTTTGTTAGCACTGAATGAACATGCCGCCTTTTTTTTACAGAGAATCTGTTTTTGTGGGGGGATTTCATTACTTTTTGGAATTTATTCATGAGGAGAATACGTACATGTAGAAGAATAGCTTTCTATTACCACAAAATTAAAGTCTCACATTTTATACCGATACGAGCCAATTAATTATAACCACTTACTTACTTTTGATTTATTCTCGTGATATTTTGAAAGGGATTTATAGACTAGAGAGCCCTTATATTTTTCACTTTGCCTTAGTATTTTGGAGAAATAAAACATATACCGCTTTCGAATTTACAGGCCATCGGATTTTTCTTATATTTTGGTCGTCTACAGAAATCCATGAAGACGTTTTACCTTCAACTCTCTAAGTATACTCTTCCAATGACCATGACGAATTGTTTCATCACATGTAAAGATACCACTTATGACAGTATAGGTATATGTTGTTACATATATTAACTCGAGACGTTGGAATAGTTTTAAGAAATCCTTTTGCATGCACCGCTGAAATTTCGCCCTTAGTCATAAATAAATTTAATGTAATTATTACTACATCATTTACAGCTTCGATGCTGACCTTACGACTCATTTCAATCCGAGTAGAACATTCATTGCAAATATCATCATAAACATGCCAATGCGAATAAAAATCATCTATTAACTGTTGCAGATCAAGTATTCCGTTGTGGTGGGGGTCCTGATTGGTCTACTCGCTAAGATGCGTATACGTTTCTTAGCGAGTAGACCAATCAGGACCCCCGCCGCAACGGAATAATTGAACCTGATTGGTCTCTTCGCTGAGTTGCGTGCACGCAAAGATACGAGTGACTCGAGAAAGGCCCCCCTGATCTCCCGGTAGCTGTCAAATCATGCATGTAATCTCGAAATCAAGTGTACAAGTGATAAGATAATTATTCGGGTTTCTTCGGTGAGTTTCCCCAAGTGTTTAAAGTAGTTACTCCATTATTGTAATCCAATTTTATTGTATCCCTTATTTTTCTGCCACGACTTTGATTGTTGATAGTGGATGGATCAGCTAATAAATTTGATTTTTATTCACTATCAACTATCAAAGTCCTGGCAGAAAAATAAGGGATACAATGAAATTGGATTACAGTAATGTAGTAACTACTTTATTATTATTTTTTCTTTATCGATATAGTCCCTCTTTCGTATTATACTATTCCAAGTTCGAATTTATATACCGACCTGTCAAACGTGAAGTGTACATGTACCTCACTTTTATCTCATTAAGTATTACTGCAGACTCTGACATGTCATCTCCTACAGGTGCAACCGAAGAGGATCTAGCTCGTGTCCTGTCCGTAAAAAAATGACTCGATGGACATCGGAAAATATCAGACTTGTCACCGAGCGCCTATTACCCACGGTACATTTATTGCAATATGCGCTTTTCGTTTCAATTATTCCTGCTTTAAATAACTTTCACTTCTTTCAAAGTATTTACCTTGTAAAAACTGTTCATCGTAGGGGGCAGCGATCAATGATTGTGACTAATCGTAGACAAATTATCCCTGCGATGATATTCCAGTTGCAAAGCATACACTAGCAAGTCAGCTTACAGCATCCGATGTTTAGTATCAACTTTACCTCTTTTGGAACACCCATCACCTGAGAATAATCACGATTACGTTAATGTTAATCGCAGAATAGACCGTGAGCTCGGGCACATTATCGCAGTAGTAGTTCGGTATACCGAATTGCTTTTTAGTTTTAATAGACGAACTTGTCTACGACGAGTCGCTATTATCAATCGCTGCCACCTACCACAAACAGTTCAAAAAAGGTCATTAGCTTGAAAGAAGTAAGTTATTTAACGCTGGAATAGTTGAAAGGAGAAACGCGTATTGAAATTAATGTACCGTGGGATATAGGCGCTCGGTGACAAGTCTGACATTCTCCAATGTCCATCGAGTCATCTTTTTGTGGACAGGATACGAGCTAGATCCTCTTCGGTTGCACCTGTACGAGATGACAAGTCAAAAAATCATGAGTCTTCATGAAAATCTTCTTACCTACTCGTTCTGCAGTAATACTTAATGAAATAAAAGTGAGGTACATGTACACATCACGTTTGACAGGTCGGTATATAAATTCGAACCTGGGATAGTATAATACGAAAGAGGAAATATATATCGATAAAAAGAAAAAATAATAATAAAGTAGTTACTAAATCCAATTCCATTGTATCCCTTATTTTTCTGCCGCGACTGATTGTTGATAGTGAATAAAAATTAAATTTATTAGCTGATCCATCCACTATCAACAATCAAAGTCGTGGCAGAAAAATAAGGGATACAATGGAATTGGATTACAATAATGGAGTAACTACTTTATTATTATTTTTTCTTTATTTATATATTTCCTCTTTGGTATTATACTATCACAAGTTCAAATTTATATATCGACCTGTCAAGCGTGAAATGTACATGTACCTCACTTTTATTTCATCTCTTCGTCGCCTCTGGTATAATCATTTACATCCCACAAAGCACGTTTTTGCAAGTAACTTTTCTGTAACATTCCTGCGATATTTTGCAATATTCGTGAATACTACCGTATGTTAGAAATATATATTTCTTGATAAATTCGCGAATGTTGCAAAATATCATAGAAACATTTCGGAATCATTACATCGAAAGATTTCCTCGATAAGATTGTACTTGTCAGAGCTGAATTATATGGGGTTTTTATACTTATTTTAGGAAGTCCCAGAAGAATACAGATGCAGCATAATATAGATCTGTGCTAGAAAGAATAAGGAATAACCTTCGCACAGATAGGTATTTGGCCCTAAAAGTCGCTCAAAAATATTTTTTTTCATTTATAATTTTATATTAGTATTTTATTGGATTTAAAGGTAGGTTAGGATATTTCAGTGTTAGAAAAAGGCAAAAACATAATTATGAATCTTATTTATTCGTCATTTTCCACAGTATCGTCTTCATTTTCAATATTAACGTTACAAATGTCGTTTTCGTCAAGTAAATTCAAGACTTCAATCAAAAGGGGTTTCTTCTTTTTCGATTTGGTCTTCCTCATTCCTGTCAGAAGAGGGTCTGACGTCAAAAGCAACCTGTTTAGCACATCTTGATTGCATTCTATTCTTGAAAATTTTCTAGAATAATCCAGCCTGTATGTCCGAACATGTTTATTACGGGCTTCTGCCGCTTCTTCGTAGAGTTGACCGATTGGCAGAATCGCCTCCCTTATTACGGCTGCTCCATGGCGCAACACCTTGTGCAATGTCGGCGACATAGGGTGAAATTGATAAAGGGAAACATACAATTCAGCAGTTTCCTTACAGTAAGCCTCGAACTTTTCTGTGTTAATTTTAATTCCACAGCACATGGCATCTAGTATTATTTTTAACCGGTAGATTAAATTTTTGTCAATCCCAGTTATCTCTGCTGATCTTTCGTATTCTTCAAAAAAGCGGCGACTGGTATTCCCATCATTACTGTTCCCAAAATTCGCCTTAGGTATGTCCACCAATAAGCCCAGTTGGTTTCGAAATTTTGTTTGTATTTCCTTTTTTTGGTTTGCCACCAGATCCTTCTCCTCGGCGGACAGGCGAGCGTTCCAATTCCTTACTGGCAATTTGTATGCAACATGTAGGATGCTCTCAAAAAATCTAATTCGAGCGTGCAGCAACTACAGCCCAAACTTCATATTTTCTGTATTGCACGGCCTCTCCTTTGTAAGGTCGTTAAATTGTGCAGATGTGGCGCCACATATATAGCATTTCATGGTAGACGTGGTATGTGTCGCAGCGTTACATACTTTGCTATCCACCATTGTAAAAACAATTTTATGCTTGACGGATATGTCGTCAATCTTGGTCTTGTCCAGTTCTTTAATTTGATTTTCAATGTACTCAATTTCATCAGTGGTCACATCAGTTGTTTCCTTTATGAATCTAAGCCGAATTGGTCTGCAATAACGTGGCGAAGAAGGGGTTGGGTTTTGCCACATTATTTTTCTTTCCTTTCCGTACACCAATTGAGGGGGTCAGAAGCCAAGGGGTCCAAGTAGAAATACAAGTTTTCCGAGATGCTCCACATTAAAGTATTCTTGTTCTTTAAAAATACCTGCAATTTCTTTGCCTCAAATATATAAGCTGTATGAACTATTCATACACCTTATACACTTGATGCAAAGGAAAATTGCAGGTATTTTTAAAGAACAAGAATACTTTAATGTGGAGCATCTCGGAAAACTTGTATTTCTACTTGGACCCCTTGGCTTCTGACCCCCTCAATTGTAGTGGAACAACAGAACTGTGAAATATGTCGGCGTCGGAATCTGTCTCATTCTCAAACTTCATTTTGTGCTTCGTTTGTTGTGACCCATCACAACCCCATTTGCTTATCAGCACGAATGATTCTTTTTCCGCTGTTGTCAATTGTTTCAGCACCTCCTCGCCAAGATGTAACAAGAGTCGTTTGGTCGTATGATCCATCAAACTTTGTACCCTAACTTCAGCGCAAGTTTCAGTAATGCGGTGAATTTCAGGATAGCATTCCTTCTTCAGTTTTTGTAGAACAGAATAACAAGGGTAAAACCCTGGATTTGAGTCTCTTACTACTTCGTATTGTGCCTGCGTGAGTCCCGCTTCAGCGTACATGAACAATACACGTTGATGTACCAATTTTGTTGAGACTTCTTTGTCTTTATCAGCGGTACTTTTCTCAATGGCTGCAGCATATGTTTTTTCTCGACGGGGGCTTCTTGTTAGGACTTTTACAATTTTTGACGCTTCTACTTCGCCCGTCTTTCGTAAGTTCATTTGTGTTGCATATCCCAATTCTTTCAAGTCAACTGACCGAAGATCTTTTGTTTTTCGTCTCTTACTGCCTTCACTTAGTTTTGAGAACGTCTTTTGAGGCCTACCGGGACTTAATCCTGTAACAATGGACACAAGGTGAGTCATTACTATAGTTAGGGTCACAATATGCTTTAAGTAAATAAACAATAGCATTTGGGTTTTATATACCTGCTTTTGGAAGCGATATGGTTCCATTAAGCCACTCTATATTGTTTTCTAGGAATCTGGGCTTTGTGTTCCGGGCATTTGACCATTTCTGCTTAAATTCGTGTCGTATAATCGACAATTTCTGTTTCACTACAGCAATGTTTGGGTCATGTTCGGAATAATGACTGAGAACCTCTGACTCCATAAATTTCAATTTTTCGTTGAAATTTTTAGCATCTGAGCGTTCCATAATGGCCCATAAGTCGTTTCTGGTCAATACCCTCATTCCAGAAGAGCCTGTAATAAAAAAATGGCATTTTATTGAAATTCTTGATTAACCTAGTTTTCAAAACCCATGTACTAAAACAATCACTAAAAATTTAGGGGTGGATTGGGGTGGCTGTTTTTTGCTTTTTAAATTTCTGGAGGGTCTATTCTACAAAATACTATCAAACTTTAAGCTCAGAAATGAACAGAAATAGTTTAAAACCTTTGTGATATGTGAAGATGTGTGTTTTTTTTTGCATTTGTAGAGCTTAACCATTAAGGGAAAAAAAACTAGTAAATAATTAGAATCAATGTAAAACTTAAGTTTTAGATTAAGCACATACCTGATGGTACACAATCCATGATAGAAACTAACACAAAATTCACTTTATCACCATAAAATGAATATTTGAAGACAGTAAAGTTTTGAGCGTATCGAACAATCACACGAACACGTTTGGCGAACGGTAACTTCCGACTGACTTCATGCAGCCGGTGAAAGATTCAAGCGCGCTATGTTGGTTCTATTGTTTGGAGGGGTTACCTGACTTTTGAAAAATAACAGTAAAAAGGGTGTAGTGGTAATATAAAAAAAATGCATTTTGAACGACTTTTAGGGCCAAATACCTGTCTGTGCTTCGACGAGCATTCGGGCTGTGGCAACAGAGGTTAGAATCAGCAGATCATGGTAGGGAGGATATTGAAGGATGAACGCACGTCCATGCACTCGAGGCAGCAGATCTAACCCTCCGAATAAACTAATGCAGCTGGTTCTTGGAACAACAAGTGGACGATCCCTCGTTCAAAAGAAACCCCTTCGGGTTCGCACATGATTTGGAGTCCTTCTGGATGGAATTCAATAGTAGTACGTTTATTTCTGTAGCAAATTATAAATAACACAATTATATTCAGTATTTCACTATTTAAAATATACCCAACTTACTCTACATAGAAATTAAGAAACTAGATTAATCTGAGTTAACTAATTCTATAGATAATAATGACAGAATTACTAAAAGTGATATATTTCATCTTTCGTATTATACTATCACACAAGTTCAAATTTATATACCGACCTGTTAAAAGTGAAGTGTACATGTACCTCACTTCTCTATTTCATCTTTTCTTCAACTCGGGTGTAACGAACGTCAATGAGGAATCACTGATATCGATTAGGGTTCGAGGGTTATTCCTCATTCTTTCTAGGACAGCATCGATATTTTGCTGCACCTGTATTCCTCTGGGACTTCCTAAAATAATTATAAAAACCCTACATAATTCAGCCCTGACAAGTACAATCTTATCGAGCTATACCTTATCGAGGAGATCTTTCGACGTAATGAGACTGAAACGTTTCTATGATGTTTCGCAACATTCTCGAATTTATCGAGAAATATATATTTCTAACATACGGTAGTATTCACGATTATTGTAAAATATTGCAGAAATGTTACAGAAAAGTTATGATATTTTGTAATTTCTATCGTTACACTAGAGGCGAAGAAGAGATGAAATAGAAGTGAGGTACATGTACACTTCACGTTTGACAGGTCGGTATATAAATTGGAACTTGTGATAGTATAATACGAAAGATGAAATATATCATTTTTAATAATTCTGTCATTAGAATTGGTTAACTCAGATTAATATAGTTTCTTAATTTCTACGTTGAGTAAGTTCGGTATATTTTAAATAGTGAAACTCTGCAAATGATTATGTTATTTACAATTTGTTACAGATCGTATGCGAACCCGAGGGGATTTCTTTCGAACAAGGGATCATCCACTTGTTGTTTCAAGAACCAGTTGCATTAGTTCATTCGGCGAGCTGGATCTGCTATCTCGAGTGCATGGACGTGTGCCACTTTAAATGGATATTTTGTAATTTCCATTGTTACATCAGAGGCGAAGAAGAGATGAAATAGAAGTGAGGTACATGTACACTTCACGTTTGATAGGTTGGTATATAAATTGGAACTTCTCTGATAGTATAATACGAAAGAGGAAATATATCGATAAAGATAAAATAATAATAAAGTAGTTACTACATTATTGTAATCCAATTCTATTGTATCCTTTATTTTTCTGCCACAACTTTGATTGTTGATAGTAGATGGATCAACCAATAAATTTGATTTTTCTTCACTATCAACGATCAAAGTCGTGGCAGAAAAGTAAGGGATACAATGGAATTAGATTACAATAATGTAGTAACTACTTTATTATTATTTTTCCTTTATCGATATATTTCCTCTTTCGTATTATACTATCAGAGAAGTTCCAATTTATATACCAACCTATCAAACGTGAAATGTACATGTACCTCACTTCTATTTCATCTCTTCTTCGCCTCTGATGTAACAATGGAAATTACAAAATATCCATTTAAAGTGGCACACGTTCATGCACTCGAGACAGCAGATCCAGCTCGCCAAATGAACTAATGCAACTGGTTCTTGGAACAACAAGTGGATGATCCTTCGTTCGAAAGAAACCCCCTCGGGTTCGCATACGATCTGTAACAAATTGTAAATAACAATCATATGGGGTTTTTATAATTATTTTAGAAAGTCCCAGAAGAAAACAGGTGCAGTAAAATATCGATGCTCTGTGCTAGAAAGAATAAGGAATAACTCTCGAACCCCCTAATCGGTATCAGTGATTCCTCATTGACTGTCGTTACAACGGAGACGAAGAACAGATGAAATAGAAGTGAGGTACATGTACACTTTAGGTTGGACAGGTCGGTGTGTAAATTGGAACTTGTAATAGTACGAAAGAGGAAATATATCGATAGAGAAAAAATAATGATAAAGTAATTACTTGATTGTCTGTTGTGATACAATTCCATTGCATCTCCTATTTTTCTCCCACGGCTTTGATTGTGACAGAGAAGAAAAGCCATCGATTCGTCTCGTGCTCGCATGACGCTGAAACAAAAAATAGAATTATCACAAAGATAATTGTCCTTCTATCGAAAGTGAGGTTAAAGCTGTCAGATGGCAATTAAACTTATCTGATGGTAATTCTTCTGAGATACTGCCGTCTCCTTTCCTGCTCTTTATGCACAGGCAACCAGAGAAATACAGCACTGCATCCGTTCACTATCCCGATTATCGAAAAAAAACAAACGCTTATTAAACTATACGGAGCGTCTGTCACATTCACCACTATTGAGATTCATAACTCCGATTACACTGAATTTTTACATTTTATTAACAAGCGCGTCCGAGGATCGAAATAAACGCGAGGTTAATCGTTTCGCGAATGGAAATATTTTATTAATTTTGAAAAAAAACTAAACATTCAAGGAATATATTCTCTCACACACTCTCACATACATTTGATGGCGTATGCGTGTGGCCGCATCTGTGTACACATTTCCGACCATGGCCGAATATCGCCGAAGACAGGCGGACTTTTTGTGAGATTTTGACATATATATATCGCCCGAGAAATCGGATTCTCGACTTTTAGGCGCAAGGGGCGTGGCTTCGCGTTGCTAAGGAAAAATCTCTGTTAATATGTAACTTACAACATTTACTCTGGTCTCTATCGATAGAGAATAGTCGATTTATATGGCGTAACTAAGCATAGTTTTGGTTATAACCGTATATTTATTGAGAAAATTCGATGTAAAAATTGAGGGGTGCAGGGGGCAGACATTTGTGGTGTAAAGAGACACGGGTGCTCGCGACATCAGCGCTGTCGTGTCTGAGCGCGGAACTACTTGAACGAACATGCCGCGAGACACTGCCGTGTCTCTTGATGCCGTTCTATTTACTTTAAATTTCGGGTGACCTTAATTCGTTGTAAATAACGAGTTTTTCTTGTAGTTCTGCAAAGTTATAAGCTTATAATAAATTAATGATTTAAAAACAGAAATAGGGTTAGGTTAGCTTAAATAGGTTAGTTCATGCTGCTTTTTCTAAAGTTTACACAAACTAATATGATTATTTTGTTTGGTTTCATTTTATTTTTACAATGATGTGTTTTTTGTATATAAATTATGCCTTACGAATATAAACGCATACCATGTAGCAGAAATGACTTAACACATTCGCGACCAACAATTTTTTTCTGTTTCTAATACTAGTTAAAGCAAGGATAAAAATGATAAAATTTGTTTTGAAATATCAACGTTGCAATTATGTGTTGTTTAAAATAAAAAGATTTTTATAATTTGTATACTTGCTTTATAGATAGATAATAGACCACTTGTTATTAGTGTGATATTTTGAAAAATAATGACTTTTGTATAAAGGAACTATACATAATTTCTGTGTGCATATGTAAATGACGTGAATTTATGTCAGCGGTCGCGAATAAGTTAAACTACACTCCGGAGACCTTAACAAGAACTGTTCAAGCTGTTAGAAATGGTGATTTATCGCAAAGCAAAGCTGCCGAAGAATTTGAAGTGCCAGTGTGTGTGATAAAAAACAAATTAAAAAATAGACACACAAAGTAATATGGTGGGCAGCCAGTTTTTTCAAAAAATGAAGAAAATGCTTTTACAGCTCATATTTGTACATTATCTCTGTATGGATTTCCGCTTGATCAGACAGGCCTTAAATATTTGGTATAAATACTTATTTAGATTTCGAAGGAAGAAATGTAAAGCAATTTACAGAAAATTTACCAGGTAAGGATTGGATGAAGTCTTTCCTTCAAAGGAATCCAACGTTGACGCAACGATTTGCCAGCAACATCAAGTGATTAAGAGCTGAAATAAATTAAGAAATCAGAACTGCCTACTTCAATAATCTACAAACAGAAATTGAAGGTGTTTCTTCAAATTGCATCTGGAACTACGATGAAAATAATTTAAGCGATGACCCAGGTCGAAAAAAGTTTTGACAAAACGGGGCACAAAACACATAGAAAGGGTCATAAATACTAGTAAATCTGTTATATCTCTCATGTGTTTTGTGGCAATGCTGCAGGTGATATGCTTACTCCATATGTCGTATACAAGTCTGATAAGTTATGGTCCACCTGGGTAGAGAACGGTCCAGAGGGCACACGATATAACAGATACAAAAGCGGATGGTTTGATTCATTATGTTTTGAAGACTGGTTCTCGTCCTTAGTATTGCCGAGATTGAAAAAAAATTCTGGAAAAAAGTTATCATAGGTGATAGTTTATCCTCGCATATTTCGTTAAAAGTTGTGCAAGACTGTGAAGCGGAAAATATAAAGTTTATGTGCCTTCTTGCAAATTCCACTCATTTAACTCAGCTACTGGATGTAGCTTACTTTCACCCGATGAAAATAGCTTGGCGTAAAATTTTACTTGATTATAAAACACAGAATGGAAGAACTTGCGCGATCCCCAAAAATATTTTGCCACAACTCTTAAAAAACTAATGGAGACTATCACCAAACAAGGTGGCAAGAATCAAGAAAATGGTTTTAGAAAATGTGGAATTATCCCACTCGACAAAGAACAAGTTCTAGGTACAAAAAATTCCCAATTACCGACAAAATCAACAAGATCTTGGCGAGATATCGATAAGAATAAACGATGCTGTACTAAACTTCCTAGCGGAGAAAAGAGGGATACAATCTACAAACCCAAGTACAAAACGCAGGAGAAAAATTTGAGTGACCCCAGGAAAAAGTATCAGTTCAGAGGATCCGGCAATCCAAAGATCAGAAGCAGCTGCATATAACTATTAAAAAAGGAAAAGCCCCACGAAACAAAATTATTGAAAAACTAAAAACAAGCAAATCGAAAATGAATGTATAACAAAAGGTAAAACAAGTCACCAAGGAAAAAAAAGCCACACAGGAGAAAACTAATGTTGAAAAAGAAAAGCCAACTGCAGAAATTACAGATGAAGGTATGGCCTCTATGGCAGAAAATGATCATAATCACCATAATGAGCTTACTAATCATAATAATTTTCTTAATTATATCCTTGAAACAAGTGCACATTCAAATCAAATAGTAGAGCCAATGAATGGGGTAGATAATGACGTAGCCAGTGGCAATGGGTTACAAAAATGTAGGAAAGGAACCAAAAATAATAAAGTCATAAAGAAGAAAACAATCTATGAGTCAGGCAGTAGCGTTTCTAATTCTATCGTGCCTTATATGGACGATTCAGATAATATAAAACAAGTAATTTTTGTTGGTGAATATGTCATTGTTCAGACCCCACCAATATACAGTACTTTCCTGGAAAATTTGACGGCTATTGGGATCTGACATGGGGGAGGAGCTTAGTTCGAAAACTTCAATATGGCCGGAATGAGTATACTACCGACACAGAGTCTTATGGGAGTAAAGTCATTATTTATTGTTTTGGCACGCGCAGGGCTCCGTGAATCCTTTCCAACTTTCACTAGACTCGCGGGAGGACATGAGCAACCTTTACCCTCCGTTATCGTCCAGGGTTGACCTCCCATAAATATAAATTCAGCCTTCGAGACGCGTATATGTCTGTCCCTGGACGGGCGCATCACGGAACGTCGACGTAGGTATCTGCGCGCAACCCCGGAGTCTTTTTCACGTTTTTACTCTTCCACTTTCTCGAAACTTTCTTCTCACATCGTGAAATGGAAAAAACCCGCCCTTGTGCCGAAGCATACGGCATTCCTTGCGAGCCGTTTCCCGGCAGTCGTGAAAAATTCGTTATCGTGTTCGTATCTCCTCCTGCTCCTTACTTGCGCAAGCATCGCACTCATTCTAAGTGTTCCCGGACATTTACGAATAGCTTTAACTATGAACGCGATTTGCTCTTGGGCAGGTACAAATCCTGCTCAAAGAAATTTTATCGAAGGTGAAAGAGTGTTACGCGCTGGCTATATTTTAAAATGTGGTGTTGATCAGGAGAGACTGGGGTCTGTCAACGGTCTTCCATTTATATAAGTATGTGCATTAAAACCTCTGACATCAGAGGACATGTACACAACATTGTAGGCGAAATTAAAGATGGAACTATCAAAAGTGTTGTGTGTTCCTGTACAGCGGGCCAAGGAGAAAAAAATTGCACGAGGGAACAGCATTTTTTTTAGATGTCTTATTTTGCACTCTACATCTACAACAAATCAATAAAATTGATAATGCTATGTAACAAATTATTTCGAAACTGACATTTTTTGTCGTATAAAATATCCGCAAAAATACAGCTTAACGCTGTAAAAAGTTGATGATATTCTAACATACCTGGCAGTATATAATCCGTTTTTTTAAAATGTAATGAACATACTCGCATACTGTTCGAAGTACGAACCATTTTTAGGGCATTTTTCCACGCTTTTAACCGATCAACTTTTTCCAAATTTCCGAAAAAATTTTCCTTATACACACATTCTTTGCCCGCACGTGGTAAACAGTGAAAACGAAAACGTCTGGATTTTTCTCCCAGTTACTCTTACAGCCATTCACGTAACAATAAACTTTACTATTGGATTTGCCATGTGCCGAAAATCTTACACCTTCCATTTCTCTGTTCGCTCCGAGGTTTTTGAACGTACTGGACGCTCTTCGACTAGGAGCTTGTTGTATGACTTTTTTAGTTTTCTCTTACGACCGGGGGTGGGGGTGCTAACTACGCAACGCGAAGAAATTTCCAGGGAAATGCGGAAGGCAGGATTAAGTGTTGTAAATCCCGAGGAAACTCTAGTGCTCGGTTCCTATGTCCCGGCCGACGTACATTTACACGGGACCCTGTGGCATTGAGGAACTTTCCCGGATCTAATTTATGACTCAAAGGGTCCCAAGGAGAGTGTCGAATTTTTCCCTCGCACCGGTCTACGGCCCAAATGCGAGAAGCATTTGGGCGAATACGCGACATACATACATTAATCCAATGCCAGTCACTAGCTAACCCACTAAACGGTATGCTAGGAATAGTTTCACTTCTCGCCACCAGACGGCGTATCGAGACATGTCAGATCCCAATACGAAGGACAACTGTTCTGGTTGTGTGTTAGAAATGGTCCAGGTTGAGAAAAAGATTTGGAAATGACCTGATACAATTTTGCAAAATTATTATCATTTAGCTTATATTGGCGTAAGCGCCGATGCAATTAAGATCAACGACGACTAATATTTGTTTAAGGCTTTATAAACATCTGAAAGAACTCCACTGTGTAAAAATGTGCTCGTTAGCTAAGAGTTTTTTATTCGATATGATTTGTTATTTGTTCCTTCCAAGTATTTTCCTTATTTGGTACAGTTAAAGCTAAAATAAAAAAAACATCTTGTAAGATGTGTTTATTTTTAACAAACACAGCGGGTGGCTACCCAATCTCAAATATATACGTAAATATAAGTGAAATAAGACATGGGACAAAGTCACCCATTTCCTGCGGGTGAGTCTACACACCTAGTTTTTATTTTTTCTTATCGCTGATCAATTGGACAGAATTGACTGTGTCCCGAGTCTCCCGACCTTACACCGTGCAATTTTTTTGTTTGGGGGTGCATTAAAGATAAGGTTTACGTACCACCATTTCCAACAATACTGGATGAACTCCGAAAACGCATTACGACTGCTGTTAAAAGTATCGATCGACGCACATTGCAACGTGTATCGACCGGACTGGACTATCGTTTGGACGTATGTCGTGTGACGCGAGGAGCCCACATCGAACATTCGTAATGACATGCTCAAAAACTTGAATATTTTCCCTTTCTATTGATATGTCATTATTATTATATCTGTAATACTTTCTTAAATATATATTTTTAAAACCCGATGATTCTTTGTAGTAACCCTGTATTATTTGGAAGGCTTCGGACATGTAAATATGTTATTTTCATCTCGTTACAGCTAGCACGGAATTTTTTTAACTTCTCACGGATTATAGGTTCTTCCTCAGGTTAAACTAGAGACGTCTTTATAAAAACACAAAGAATCGACAGACATTGGTCTAATAAATGTTTCTAACTGATTTGTTCCGGAAAGCTAGAATCTCTGTCGCTTTTAACGATTCATATTCCATGACCTTGTCGACTGTATCTCTATTTTAGTCAGGAACGCTGAAAATAAAATAAGAAACGACTACAGAGTATTTCTTCTTCATACGTAATCGAAATATGATTTATAACCAAAAAAGGGCTACCGAGAAATTAATTATTTGATTGAGAAAATCTTCCAATATCTCGGCGTCTTCCAATCTCGATTTCAGGCGACAACGTACGTGTCAAGAAAATGAAATAAGTAGTTATAAGCTAGGCCGGTTCTGGGCCACCTACCACAATCCTGGGGACCGTAGCCTTACCCCCACTCCCGGAGCGCCGCCATTGCTAGCCTAGCCTTACCCCCAACCCCGGAGCATCGCCATTGCTAGCCTAACCTTACCCCACCCCCGGAGTGCCACCATTGCTAGCCAACCCTTACCCCCCCCCCGCCCCCCCCCAACACCAACCCGGCGCGCACGCGCACACGTACATGCAAGCCTCACCGGTCCTTAAGCGGCCCTCACACGATCAGTATTACTGACAGTATTAATTACTGACAGTATTTCATAAGTATTTCATAATTCACCGCACACGATCAGTATTTATGTCAGTATAGATTTGTAGTTCGTAGAACGTTGTTGTTTTTCTGTACTATAATTTTAAAGAATGGACGAGAAACAAAAGGCTTACATTGCAATTACATTATATTGTACAAGTTTAAAGGATCACAAAAAGAAAAAAAAATTGACGTAGTTTTATATCCTCTTTTTTTTTGTCCCAATCTGAATATTCTTTCGTTGTGATGTTCACAACTCGGGCATTGACCTATATACATCGATAAATCTTTCTAGTACGGATTTTTTGGTTTCTTCTTGTTCATTCCCGAAATCGGAGCCGGGTGAGCCTATGTACGACGGCACGGGCACGTTACTTCCATGGCTGCGCTTGAAATACTGTTCAATTACTGATGCTCTTGCACTCAGACTATCAGTATTTTCATTGGTATTTTGGCTCCGCCCAAATACTTTCAGGATCCCGAAAGTATCATCAGTATACTGATACTCCATCAGTATTTGCCCTCACACGGTCAGTAATATTGTCAGTATTTCGAAATACTGTCAGTAATACTGATCGTGTGAGGGCCGCTTTACAGACAACCCCCCCCCCACCCACCCCCCCCCCCACCCCCCAGAGAGCGATAACGGCATAGCCCGCATGCATGCACGCGCACATGCAAGCCTCACCGGGCCTTATAGACTACCCCTCGTGTGCAGGTTCGGGCTTGAATCTCGCTATCGAGCCGAGTGCGTCACATTCCTGAGCGATGACGTCATAGCTTCTCAACAGGCACGAAGACGTCAACCCCTCCCCCACCCACGCGGGCACACAGGTTCGGGCTTTGGGGTCCTTGGGACATGAGATTTCGAGGAATCGAACTGTTCCGATCGAGCCCAGCGCGTCACATTCCTGAGCGACGATGTCATAGAACGCTCCCGATATCCGTTGTCCCATCGCATCGCTACTGCGCAGTTCCAGCCGAGCCGATGACGTTACCGCAAACCTTCGCGCCCCGGCCGTGCAGGAATAAGCGAAATATTGATGCGGGCAGATGAAGTAGGAATTATAGCGCCATTTTATAAAGCCCGCGATGACGACACCGGGGGATTTATCGCGCCGCTACCGCGCATCGAGCTGAACGCGTCGCATTTCTGAGCGATGACGTCCTAGAACGCTCCCGATACCCGTTGTCCCGTCGCGTCGCTTCTGCGCAGTTCCAGCCGCTCGCAGTGCCATCGCCCGACCGTGCAGGTTCCGACAGGTTCTCGCTGTGCGGTAAGCATGATTATGATGAAAACGCAACCACGACCCCCATACACCCAAGATGCTGCGTGCTGCGTGGTCGAGGCCAACGCCCGATGACCGTTGTGGAATAGCCTCGTCGCGTCACAGGCGGGCAGGTTTCGCACCGGGGGATCTTGCTACACAGTTTATCGCGCCACTGCTGCGTATCGAGCTGAATGCGTCGCATTCCTGAGCGATGACGTCATAGCTTCTCGACAGGCACGAACGCGTTTACCACCACAGCGTCTTTTCCCAAGCACCGCGCTCGTGCCGCCAGTCACACCGCGACCGCGAAACGACAACATGTCTTCCGATCAGTGCAAGGATATCGTGAACATCCATCGTCAGGTTTTCGAACTCATCGCTCGCAAGAGTGTCAATCCAGCCGAGATCGCGCGATGGATCCAACGTGGGTCCGAGAGTTTGCGGGTACTCGGATGATTGATGCGCCGAGAGGGAACATCGGTGTCCGCCAAACAGCGGTACCTGGCCGCAATTCGACAAGTGAAGTGTTACAGCCAAAAACTCAAGAGCTCGCTCGTGAGAGGTGGACGTCTCGACCAGCGCAGTCAGAGACGCAGCGATCATGTCTCGTGGGAGGATATCCAATCGGCGTTCGACGGACGCATCCGCACGGGGGTGATCGTTAACCTGCGAAACCTGGATTCCGCCTCCTTCCTGCAGGACGCGCAGGCCCTCTTCGCACCGCGCATCGAGAACGCGCTCAGGAGGGAGGATGCCTTGAAGGTGAATGTTGTGTTGGAGGGCGAATACAGCATCGTCAAGAATGACGAGACGATCGTTGAGCTGAACCTTCGCCACAAGGAATACCCCAATCCTGCAGACAACCGACTTGACGCAGTGGTTCATCGAGAATGTGTGAGAACCCATTCTCCGGCAAATGGAGGAATTCCAGGAGCGAGACTCGGGTTGGACGTTGCGAGTCGTTATCAGCTTGACCATCTGTATGAACCGGTACAACCCGATGAGAGGCAGCTCCTACCAGGAACTTCCACAGTTTATCGGGAAGAAGAAAGCATGCGTCAACGTGCAGAACACCGACAACCAGTGTTTCAAGTGGCCGCTCCTTTCTGCACTGCACCCTGTTGATTGGAGCAAGCATCCGAACCGTGTGTCAGTGTACAAACCGTACGAAAACGAACTGAACTTTATGGGTATAGACTTCCCGGTGATGCCGAGAGAGGTCCCAAAGTTTGAGAAGTAGAACGATCTCTCGGTCAACGTCTACATTCTACTGAAGCGGAAAGAAAAATTTGTGGTCGCCCCCATCCACGTTACCTCGCACAAGAAGGCTAAGCATGTGAACCTGCTCATGATCCAAGATCACTACATCGACGAGGAATCGGATGAGGGGGATGAGGAGGGGGAAGAGAACGAGAATGACGAAACTCCCATCGTCCACCACTACGTGTGGATAAAGGACCTTTATCGGCTGGTCAGCGCGCAACTTTCAAGGACGGATAGAAAGAAGTACATCTGCGATCGCTGTCTGCACTACTTCCGGAGTGCTGAAAAGCTGAAAGCCCACGAAATCGACTGCGGCCAGGTGAACCGGTGCAAAGTAGTCAAGATGCCTGCCCCGATGCACAGCATCTTGGCATTTAAGAATTTCAACTTCAAGGAGAAGGTGCCGTTTGTCGTCTACGCCGACTTCGAGTGTCTCCTGAAGAACGTCGACCTACAGCAGACGAGCAAGACGAGGGTGTGCCAAGTGCACGAACCATTCAGCGTGGGATACTACGTCAGGTGCAGCTACGATGACACACTGTCCCGCTAGAATAGCTTTCGTGGGCCGAAACCCACTGAATGGTTCGCGCGCGAACTTTCTGAGCTGGCCGAGCAGGTCGAAGGAGTCCTCCAGCATACCGTACCCATACAACCGCTCACGGAGGAGCAGGAGGAGGCTTTTCGCGCTGCCGACACCTGCCACGTTTGCGAGAAGCCGCTGCTGGATGCGAAGAGAGTTCGTGACCACAGCCATCTCACCGGCAAGTACAAGGATGCTGCGCACGAGGGCTGTAACCTGAATTATCAGGATTCGCGCACCATCCCCGTCGTCTTCCACAACCTCAGCGGTTACGATAGCCACTTCATCATAAAGGAAATTTCCACCTGCATCGACGGTCGGATCAACCTCTTGCCGCTGAATGTGGAGCGGTACGTCTCGTTCACCAAACATCTCAAGGACAGCGACATCGCCCTTCGATTCATCGACTCCTTCCGCTTCATGGCATCGTCGCTGGAGAAGTTGGCGTCTTACCTCGCGGAGGTACCGATAATCAAGAGCCAGTTCTCGCAGATCCGAGCCGAGCAATTTGTATTGCTGAGGCGGGAAGGGGTCTTCCCCTACGAGTTTATCGACGCGTGGGAAAAGCTGGATGCGACGGAGTTGCCGACCAAGCAGCAGTTTCACAGCCGTCTAAACGGCTGCGGCATCTTCGACGAGGACTACGAGCACGCCCAGAGGGTCTGGAGGGAATTCAACAGCGCAACTCTGGGCGAGTACGCGGACCTCTACCTGAAGACCGACGTCATGCTGCTGGCCGACGTTTTCGAGAACTTTCGTAACAACTGCATCGAAGCGTACGGCCTGGACCCAGCCCATTACTACACCACCCCCGGCCTCACGTGGGATGCCATGTTGAAGTACACCGGGATCGAGCTGCAATTGCTCACTAACATCGACATGCTCATGTTCGTCGAGCGGGGCATTCGAGGTGGTGTCAGCCAGTGCAGCAACCGTTACGCCCGAGCCAACAACGCGTACACAAGGGACTACAATCCCGAAGAGGAGACAAAGTACCTCATGTACTATGACGTGAACAACTTGTACGGCTGGGCGATGACGCAACATCTCCCGTACGGTGGCTTCGAGTGGGTTGAGAACCTCACCGACGACTTCGAGTGGAATGTGCCCGACGACTCGCCCATCGGGTACATACTCAAGGTGGACTTGGACTACCCGGAAGCCATCCACGACGCCCACCGAGACCTGCCGCTCTGCCCGGAGTAGATGAAGCCGCCGGGTTCGAAGGAGCCCAAGCTTCTGACGACGTTGTACCCAAAATCGCGCTACGTCATCCACTATCGCAACCTCAGGCAAGCTCTCGAGCACGGCCTCAAAGTCACCAACATTCGCAGAGCCCTGAAATTTGACCAGTCGCCGTGGCTCAAGACCTACATCGACCTCAACAGCGACATGCGGAAATGAGCCTGTAACGAGTTTGAGAAGAACTTGTTCAAACTCATGAACAACGCGGTGTTCGGCAAGACGATGGAAAACGTGCGCAAACGTGTTGACGTCAAACTCGTAATCAAGTGGAAGGGCAGGTACGGAGCCGAAGCACTCATCGCCAAGCCCAACTTCCACAACCGAGCTGTTTTTGCGGAAAACCTCGTAGCCGTGCAACTCAGAAAGATCGAGGTTCTAATGAATAAGCCGATCTACGTGGGGTTCTGCGTACTCGACTTGTCCAAGACTTGCGTTTACGAGTTTCACTACGACTTCATGATGCCGACCCTCGAGAGCAATTGCAAGCTGCTCTACACCGATACCGACAGCCTCATCTACGAAGTGCGGGGTGACAACATCTACGACGTGATGAAGCGTCACATTGGGCGTTTCGACACGTCCTACTACCCCGCCGAGAACGCCTTCGAGATGCCGCTGGCGAACAAGAAGGTGGTCGGCCTCATGAAGGACGAGTTCAACGGCCAGATAATGACGGAATTCGTCGGACTCCGCAGTAAAATGTACAGCGTGCGGGTCAACGGCGAGGACCGCATTAAGAAGGCCAAGGACGTCAAGACGGCGGTGCTGAAGAGGACCATCGATTTCGACGATTACGTCACCTGCTTGCGCGAAAACACGATCCAACACCGATCGCAGTACCTCTTTCGGTCGAGACTGCACGAAGTGCAGACGACAAGAGGTACCTGCTTCCCGACACCACAGACACTCTGCCATGGGGACACTGTAGAATGACAAGTGTAAATATGGATGTGGATGAGTAAATGTAGGTGCTGCGGAATAGGATTACGAATGTAAATACATGTCTATAGCGGAATAGGATTACGACTGAAAATATGTGTGTGTGTGTGTATGTGGACGAAGTGCGAATCGTCGATAGATCGGTGCACGATCATGTCCGGGGTGTAAGTGAAGGACAAATCTATATAAACGCACAACTTATAGCTCTCGCATCAATTATGCTCGAACTACGATTCGATGAACAGTCCACCAGACTGCCCGTGATGAACTTTGACGAGCTCGCAGAATGGTGTGCCGAGAAGAAGCGACACGGCGAATTGCTGCCAAATAGCGTGCGGGCAAAATTTTGTGAGCCATCCTGCTGCGACAAGACGAACGTGTTTCCCATCCTCGAGATGCATCCCAATGTAGTACTTAGACAACAATCGGATGAGAAAATTTCTATGCAGCTTGAAAAAAGAATCATTCACCAATTGCGAAAAAAACGAAATAGACGTTCGCAAAATCCGACGATATTGTTCGGGCTGTTACTACACAAATTCAAAGTTATTCGGACGCAAGACTGCCAGAAATTTAACTAAAAGAGTTATCACGTTTTGTAATACATGCAAAACCAAACCATATTTGTATTTAGTGTTTCAATAAATATCATTAAAATTACTACATTTATTTTTAACTTTAGTCCTGGTGAGCTCCGCTGACCAAACGGAAAGTTTACTGTCAGTCACCAGGGACTCACCCCCAGTCAAACGGAAAGGTCCCTGTCAGCCACCAGGGCCTGACGCCTGTTGTCAGTCGCCAGGACCTGACGCCCGCTATCAGTCACCAGGGTCTGACGCCAACCAAGTTCACTGTTAGTCACCACGGCCACTCTGCCCTGGGGGCCACTGAAAAATTACAGATGTAAATATGGATGCGCGGACGAGTAAGTGAGTGTATACGTATGATTTTTTGTAATACTGACGCGCGTGTGTGTGTATGGAATAGGATTACAAGTGTAAATATAGGTGTGCGGGTATGTGTGAATCGTCGATAGGTACGCGTGGTAGATAGGGCGGCATAGCTCCGAGGAGTTCAGTTCCACCATGGAACATCGTGATCGACGTACAGGGCTTCAAGAGGCCCCGCAACCGATTCATACCAAAGGAACTTGCCGTGCTTCCCCTCAACTCTGGGCCCCGGTGTTGTCATCGCGGGCTTTATAAAATGGCGCTATAATTCCTACTTCATCCGCCCGCATCAATATTTCGCTTATTCCTGCACGGCCGGGGCGCGAAGGTTTGCGGTGACGTCATCGGCTCGGCTGGAACTGCGCAGTAGCGATGCGATGGGACAATGGGTATCGGGAGCATTCTATGACATCGTCGCTCAGCAATGTGACGCGCTCGGCTTGATCGGAACAGTTCGATTCCTCGAAATCTCATGTCCCAAGGACCCCAAAGTCCAAACCTGTGTGTGCCCGCGTGGGTGGGGGAGGGGTTGACGTCTTCGTGCCCGTTGAGAAGCTATGACGTCATCGCTCAGGAATGTGACGTACTCGGCTCGATAGCGGTGCATGTGCGCGTGCGGGCTATGACGTCATCGCTCTCGCGGGTCCGGGGGGGGGTTGCCTGTGAGGACCGGTGAGGCTCGCATGTGCGTACGCGCCGGGTTGGGCGGGGGGGGGGGGTAAGGTTAGGCCAGCAATGGTGGCACTCCGGGGGTGGGGGTAAGGTTAAGCTAGCAATGGCGACGCTCCGGGGTTGGGGGTAAGGCTAGGCTAGCAATGGCGGCGCTCCGGGAGTGGGGATAAGGCTAGGGTCCCCAGGATTGGGGTAGGTGGCCCAGAACCGGCCTAGCTTAACTACTGCATTCATTTTATTTATACTAAAAGAATGGGAACAAAAGTTTTGGGAATAACACAACTTTAGATCAGGAGTGAAATAATCGATGTTTTTCGCTTGGCTCGATCCGCTTGATTCTGATCCGACCTATCGGTATTACCGTGAAATTACTAGGCTTGTTCATAAAATAAGGTCTCCAAGGTGCTGGAGCCGTGAGGAACGCTTTTACACGATATCCGGCAATACTAGCGTGTAGCTTGGCTCCCCCCCCCCCCTTCAAATTTCCACCAAAACCGAGCCCGCTGCGATGCTCGGCCTTGACTGGGCAGCAGTTCGCGATGGAGCTCCCGCTCGCTTCGCCCACCAGGTGCGAGTTGCGTGCAGTGATCAGCTTTTTGAGTGCCAAGAACACTACCCCCATTGACATTCATCGTCGGTTATGCGAAATCTATGGGCCACAGTGTATGGACGTCAAAAACGTGCGAAAGTGAGTCAGAGAGTTCAAGGATGGACGTAGAACAACGTTCTAACCGAAGGCTGACCAGAACGTTGTTCTTCGTGGACGTCTGTACGTCCATCCTTGAACTTTCTGACCCACTTTTACACATTTCATTTAGCGTAACAAGTCCTGTCACGATGCCACGCAGCCCTGTCCGACACAATGTCACGCACAATTGTGGACGCACCTTTACTGACACGGTCACGGAGACATGTCACGGTTAAATGTCATAAATGTGGACGCAGCTTTAATCGTTTCAACATTTTTAATTTCGAAATAACGAATACTAACAAATACACGAGGTAACGACAAATAAATTGTCGTCGCATAACCTCACTATGATCACGGTGTTGACACATTCACTCACGCTACTTTGCGTATGTGTAGAGGTACGTCCATGCATACAGTGAGCCTGTGTGAGAGTACAGTGTCTACTAAATTTGTTTTCTAGAACGCTGTATACCGCCCTATACTTATCTAAATCCTCATGACCGAAACTTTTAAACTTGAACTACTCGAGGAAATACCTTAATATCAACTTCTAATTTTAAGAACCAGCGTGCGTATTTCAGTTTTGACTTGTAACTGTTATTTATTATAATACACAGGTAATGCAATTATCAACGCGAATACAACAAGCCATCGAAAATTCAATTTGCATATCCGGAAGTCAAAAATATCCAAGGTTGAATTTCCGCTCGTTTGAGCCTGTTGCAAACAATCCAACGTGCAAATGAGGAGTAGGTCAAGCATTGCCTTTTTCAAAAACATTTTCGTCTGGAGCGAGTCAAAAATGTTTGAAATTAAAATTTAATGTTGTATATGTACACGGTGACCACTACTTTTACGAAAGTCATTTTTCTGCCCCACAGTTTCTGGTGTGCAGGTCTTTCGCTCCTTAGTTTTCGATGTCAAGGTCTTTCGCTAGAGGAATTAAACTCTCATCTGCACGTGCCGGAGAAGAATGCCGGAGGAGGGAGTCAATGCGCAGTTTGTATTCTGGTCTATGGAAAGGAGTCGTTCGTTATACCTTGTACTCGTTGCATTTACCAAAATCGTTGCGTGGTCCATTTGATATTCATGGCGATACTCGAAGAAAGATGTGGCACAGCGATATGTTAATATATCATTAATGAAAATCGCGAACATTTGCTTCGGCTTTATGTTACGGTCATTTGGCGCGGCCTATCGCCGCGTTTCCATAGCTTCCCGTCAACAACAAGGTTATCGAAGCGGAAATGATTTTGCCTATTCGCTATGTGCATCTGAACGCGTGGCGCCACCGGTGAAAAGTTCTCTAAGTTATGAACATCAACATTGTACAGTTACATTGGTGGTAAGTGAAAAATTATTTCAATACAATTATTTATTTGTCTTTTATGTTAAATAAACATTAGAGGAAGCAATTTGACACGTGTTTTACTATGGAATATTATGGTACACATGAGTATACACGATGTTCAAAACTTATAAATTGGCCACCGCAAGCGCTGCCTACCTTCCCCCTCCACTTTTTGCCCACTTGCACAGAGCGAATATCGTGGGAGCCTCTGCACAAATCCGGTACAATCGTCTACTGAAAGTACAACAATCGTCGTGTGTAAAGGAAAGAAATGTCTGGATCGATATTGCCCTGCCGAATATTGAGTCGGGCTATGAGCAATTTTGCTCTTATATTCATGATCCCACGTTGATTTGATTCGCCTTCATGCGAATATCTATACCATAAAGTATAACGGGTAATTTTTTTAAATTTCGGACTTTCGCGATCACATTATCGTTATTGCAACTATAGTACTGCAATTCTTGGCTTTCGGGTATGCAAAAAACGTATGACTCCAGAATGATTATTCACAAATCATTCTGTACGATTTGCTTAAAATCTTGCGGAACTCTGTGTTTTGAAATTATGCCGTTTACGGAGAAAAAAGAAATTATTGAACCAAATAATCGTTTCTTTCAATAGTATCAAAGAAATAATTTATTTTGTTCAAAGAATATCTATTCGAATCGAAAAGTAGTGATTGACCTCAAATGATAAATTTACTATAGGGTAAGTCCGGAATAGTTCGACTAGCGTGATAGACCGACCAGTACTAATAATTCAGAAACTAACTAACAAATGGTTAAGCCAGTATTTTTCTGTTTAGCGCGTAGCCATTGTTGATATAGTTCCTCGTGGACACGGCGTTCTAAACCAGTTTTCAATAATTATTCGTTACTTATTGTTTTCGAGGGTGCCCATAATTTTCCGATAATAACGGTGTATATTACCACTTCCAAGCAGGTGAGTTTATTATAGTAAATACTGTTTTATTGAGTACAGAGCATGTTATGCTACATTTTACACAAAAATTCTTATACATAACCTAAGATGTCGGACGAACAAGGTGGTCGATCTCTCCCAGTATTTTGGGATAGTCCGACCACTTTGACTTAGGATAGACTAACCACTCAAACTTTTGAAAGCAAAAATACCGGCGTAAAATAAATATTAATTTTACCTAATTAGGGCAAGCAAGAGTATTATATAATAAATAAAACATACTATTTCAGATCAATATGCCTTTACCATAGGCGTAAGGCAACACCTAAAATGACAATACAACTATTAGTTCAGTTATTGTTACTAGTTATTCAACTTTATATTAGTTATAAGCCGTTTAAATGTATTTGTACTTACCTATTTTAGTGGTCAAACTCATCTGGACAAGTTGGTTTAACTCACCCGGACAGTAAGGGTGAGACCGACCGATGCATTATTTATTTTGTTGTATAATAACTGTTTAGTAAACATTACTTTTGTCTATTAAAACATTATAAATAAAAAGAAATGTTTATACTTTCCTACGAATTTGTCAAAATTTCCATATCTATTTAAATTGAGAAGATTTTGGAGCTAATGGAAAAGTGGTCGAACTATCTCGGACTTACCCTATTTATATATTATATTTGTTTAATAAAATTTCGATAGTTTTTGAACCAAAGAAATTATTTGTTTATTACTATTGAAATGGATATTTCTTTATAATTCAATGATTCTTTTTCAACAATTCTTCAGTTCAATGAATAAAACACATTAAAAGAAAAGTATGAGTTTTACTCTCTTTTACGTAGAGTATGATCCTTATATGTTATAGATTTCACGGTCACACAAAAAAAAGGTGTATACTTTTCATGCGTGCTTAGCATGGTCGCAGAGTACCAGAGGCGTCACTCCATAAAATCCCTTTGATATTTGCAGCTACGGCGCCGTGACCTTGGCCCTTTAAATGGGATATTTGCGTTGCTGCCAAATTTCGCCGAATTACCTATTTTGAGGAATTGCGCGGTTCCCTTTTTCCATAATATCCTGTAATCTTAAAATATTATCAGTTGTACTTTGTACAAAATATCGAGAAGGCACAATGAAAAAGAAGTAAGAGAAAGAATTAAATTTACACATCGAAGATCATGAAATAAAACCAGAATATTATATTGTTAAAAATAAATTTATATATATATATATATAAATATGTAAGAAATTGAAATTATAAAATAACTATATCTAGTATAGAATAAAATACTAATTTGGTTTGTGGTTTCTCGCCGAGAAGACTCGAGAACATAACGTTACCATGACAGCATAAGGTCGTATGTACAATTTTTTCCTTTTGGACATATTTACATAGATTATATTTCGTGTATTTTTTTCAGTTTTGTTTACAATAAAGGATTAAGTTATGTGGTATAAAACTACCTCCTCTATATAAGCAAAAATAAAAATAAAATTAACTCATAAAATCTCGAATTTCTTCTAAACTAATTATATAAAAACTATTCATAATTCACATATGACCTTCTACCATTATGGTAGCGATGAAAACCTGCCAGAATGTTCTCAGGCGAGAAACTATTCATATTTACGCTTCTCGGGTGTTCTCGGGGCTTCTTGGCGTGAGTCCGCCCTTTAAATTGGATATTGTATGCATCTCTCTCGTAGTCAAGTTTCCTTGTCTTAATATCGCCTCTGTTACTCTGTGGCACGGTCGCTACAGTCATAAATTTTTATTACCGTAACGGCGAAGCAGGCGGTATCTTTCGGCGAACGTGGATTGCGAATGCGTTCGCAGTCCCGTACCTTTCTCTCAAAACTACCTCGCAGTGTATCTAATTGTAAACCACGGTTAAATCATGGAACTACTGTATCTCTTTGAATCCAATATATCACTAGTAATATTGTGAGTGCAGTGTTAAATCATTTGAATTAACCGATACGGTTTAAATCCATCTCTCCACGTGTTCGGTCACTAGTTGTGTCACGTTGTAGTTGTGTGTAGTTGTGTGACCTCGAGGAGATCTAATCTTGATCGCACCTGTTAGAATTATTAACTTGAAACTGAAGAATAAATGAAGGAAACATCAATCGCTGTTTAGACTGCGCAGACGGGGTCTGGTTTGTGTTGCTCGAGAGGGTTTCTTGAGGCGATGAAAGCCATTGTTTATATTATGAGGCGACGCAGTGTCGCACCTCTACTAAGAGGACCAATGAAAGCAAACCAGTCATCGGTGGTCCAGATCATGATCTTCGTATGCCCTTTTAGTCAGTTCCCTGGAGAGTGTGAAAAGGTAAAGATGTGTTTTCCAAGCGTATTTTAATGAAGGATATTTTTGGTAGTGAAAACACAGTTCTTCTACTTAATTCCGAACTCCCATTTTCAATAGCACCTCAACCGAACAATATGATAAATAAACATTTAATAAATATGATTGACTTTTAAATAACGAAAAATAGTAAAACAAAAAACCAAAACGTGTGGCCGCCACGCACGGAAGAAGTGAAACTTCGATACTGATGGGTAGAAAAGAAAATTAAACAAGTAATCAACAATAGTAATACCATGACATTTCAAGGTAATATAGTTCAGATATGGTTTTAAAAACAATAGTACTACTACGACATGTTTATTATACCATGTTATTACTATTATTTTAAAAACCATACCTGAACTAAGTACATTATCTTGAAATATCATGGTATTACTATTGTTGATTACTTGCTTAGTTTTCTTTTCTACCCATCAGTATCGAAGTTTCATTCCTTCCGCGCTTGGCGGCCACACGTCTTGGTTTTTTTAATTCTGTCACTTATAGCTATTCCTCTGTTACTCACTACGTACTTACAATAAATATAGCAAAATACATCACAGTTTGTATCACAATTATGAAATTGCCTCTTGCACCGTATGATTTATTTCTTGTAGTATTATACTCTACATGAGCCCAGTCACCAATACATCTAGAGCTACGGTCGCATGATAACGACGATCGCGGACCCGCTTTCCCACCACGTCCGATTGCCGATACTGAGTTTCTGAATCCCTGCATCGTAACCTTCATTCTTGTGCCTGCCATGACGACTAAAGTAAATCAAAACGTACCGGAAGGTAGACCTAAACCTATCGGCTAGTTCAATAAATTGGATACTGCACTTACTATATTAATGGCAATATATTGACTTAAAGAGATACAAGTTTCAACACTTGAGTCGTGGTTCACAATTGGTTACACTACTATTAGACATTATGACCTCAGTACCGCAGCTCTGTCGACCTCGCGGTGAGATCGAGAGGTAACTGAGCTGACTTCAAGTTAAAGGACTTGCACCTGAGTATACTGGATATCCACTATATGACGATGCACTAGTGGGTATTAGATTCTGCAATACACGGACTAACGCGCATTTGATTCGGACTTATATTCGCTCCGTGCGTTTTGGGTGGCGACACCTATTGGGCGCAAATCGGTAAATAAGGTGGATCAAATGTCCTTTATTTATGTACACATTTTATAAAAAACAACAAAAAGATAAAGTTTATGGCGGATTGTGCAGTACATTTTTTTACGTTTTATTTTTAACAAAGTTGGTAAGTAGAAAAATTCTACAAACGTATAATCCTTTTATTGCTATATGATTTGGGGTTGGTCACACAGTTGTATTTATCTGTGTTACTATCAATAATATTTATGTTTTATATGAGAAAACTAAACGAATAACAATTACTGTTAATAGAATGTTACATGTCAAGAATAAGAAATTCAAAATTAAGGCTCAATTGTGTTATACTATGATGCCCACTTAATTCAAGAAATAAAAAGTTTCAGATTTTCATTCTGTTAGCTGCACCAACTATACTACTTTACTTACAAGAAATGGAAATTTTTATAAAAACTGGCTTCGAAAAAATGTCGCATGAAATTCTGTTTCAATCAGAAACCATCTCAAAGGGAAAGAAACTAGTCGAGGCTAATCATGTCTGCGGTCTTGTGGAGCACAGGAGAAATAATCAAAGATACCTTATTCAATCTTAATAAGGATGTATGGGAAGTACAATATTCGACAAAAGTAGTTGAAATTTAAACTTCTTAAAATAACAACATATTTCGAATGATAAAGAACCTCGGAAGAGCGATAAATCAAGGTAGTAATATTAATCTTGACGATAGAAATATATTTTCTCACTTCTAACATTTAGTTTAATGTAATTTATTAATATTTATGTTCATTACGATGAAACTTTTGGAAGTGAAAATGGCCTGAATCCAACTGTACAAAAAAAAAGTGTTAATTACAATTCTTGACGTTTATTGATGTAAATTAATTTATAGTGTTTGTATAGAGACCGAAAGTAAGTATAAATAAAATATCTGTTGAATTTATGGACATTTGAAATACTTAATGTTTAAAATTGAACATCACCTATTCGACTGTAGACGTGACAACACTGTACCGTTTTGATATTTTAGCGGCAGTAAATTGGTAGCATTGATGCATTTGTTTGTGTAGTCTACTCATATTTTTTGGTTAGTTGTTATAGGTTATCCTCGCCGATGTAACTCACGTTTACTCACGATGTTGAAAGCATCCACTTATCGGTGGAAAGGAAAGATCGTGAGTAAAAAGACATACAACCAAAGACTTGCACAGTATCAAAGTGGAAAAAATAGAAGACAAGTACCAATAGCTGCATATAGTGAAGTCGACATTCAGGAACCAGAGGCCGAAAATAACACCGAAGATCATGTTGCTGACAAAGAACCATATTTTATGGATGGGCGACGCATTGTGGAGCTAAAAGTTCTTGGCCAACAGCTGTGGTGTGTTTCGTGCAAAGAAGTTCTCTCTTTAGAGAATATTGAAAACGAGATTCGTCAAGGCTTGGTCTCCCTACTAACGATCAGATGCCATAAATGTTTACTTTTAAATAAAGTTGCTACAGGCAAGCAGCGTGAAACTTTGGATAAACGGAGTGCTAGATTCGACATTAATTCCAAGGCCGTGCTAGGTAAAAGCAATAAATGTAGTAAAGTTTTTAAGATTTTTGTTAACCCTGCTGACTCCTCACAATCATACCCCACGTTGCCAAAATATCACTGTTATAATTATGACTATAAGTTTTACTACTTTTGGCTTCCGAGTGATCACCAAATCCAATATTATTTAATTGCCGGTCTACTTCGTCTGGGCAGATGACTTTTTGATACCAATATTGCCGTTACGAAACATTAATTAATAACCATTGACAACTAAATTTTTCAGGGATTTTGCACAGTGGATCGGGATGGACTAGCTTCACCAAACTGTGCTCGTGCATGAATATTCCAAGCTTCGAGTTTAAAACGTTCAAAAAGTATGAACGGGAAGTTGGACTAGCAGCAGAAGCTGTAGCTAAAAAGAGCTGTGAGAATGCAACAGATTTAGAGCGAGAATTGACAATTAAGCATGCAGATGACATCGAAAAGCTATTGTAATTATTAAGCTTCTTCTCTAATAATGATTTATACCACACTGTTAAAAGAATTTGTAAATTTACTAAACATTTCCTGTACAAAAGTATTCTAAAATTGAAAATTAGGCGCAGTAATATGAATTACTATGAATTATTTGTAATTTTTAAACAGAATTTTGAATTTTACAATTTTTTCTGAAAAGTTAGTATATTTTTTTGGTAGATTTAAAGTGGCTTTATAGCAAATTTAAATCATGTATAAGAAATAAAATTTTTTAAATCGCGTATAGTAATTTTAATAGACAAACTTGTATGAGAAAAACTTCATAAACATGATATGAAGTTTACTGCAAAAACTTTTTACAGTGAATATGACCCTAAACTTACTTGCCAGGAAAGAAACTTCAATCTCTATTATCTCGTTATCTATGAGGTTTTGGCCTACATTTGTGGAATACTTTTTTAAAGCTTACATTTTTATCTACAATAAAATCTTATATCGATGTAAGCCAAAAGTTCATAAATAATGAGACAATAGTGATTGAAGTTTCTTTCATGTAGTTATTTTTTAGATACTAGTATACACAAATTATAATTACTTTGTAAGTTAGTAATGGAATTTTTGAAATTTTTTTCTCATGTATTTTGTAAAAAATAAACCAAAGCTTGAATTCATTCGTCATATTTTTTCCTGTCATTTCAATTAGGCCAGAAGAATTTCGAAGTAATTTTATAATTCGTCATTGATCATCAAGTGATTCTACTCTTGAGCATTCTAGCATTGAAGAAGGTCTTCGAAACACTCCTGTCACTTTCGATGATGTCATCAGAATTCTAATTTCTTATGATATGGGCTGGAGTACGAGAGGTGCGGGACGAAACTATGATAGTTTAAATGGTTTTGGAGCCGCTATTGGTGCGATGAGTGGTTTAGTATTAGATTATTCAACACGGAATCGAAAATGCAAGAAATGTGACCAAAACGATGTAGCTCCAGAGCACGATTGTAGAAAAAATTTCTACGGATCGGCAAAAGCAATGGAGCCAAATGTGGCAAAGGCGCTCGTTGTAGAGAGTTCTATTCTTAAATCCCAAAACGTTCAGTGGAGTACTAATCGGCGATGACGATAGCTCTACCATCGCAGCATGTCGAGCAGCAAGCAATCATCCAATAATCAAGCAGTCGGACATTAATCATGCTTCCGGGGGCGTTAAAAAAGAATTATATAATATTCAGAAAAGGCACACGGAGATGACTAAGGACTCTATCTTATATTTACACAGATGTTTCACCTATTCTGTAGCTCAAAATAAGGGCAACAGCAAAGCCATATCTAATGCTATTGAATGCATCCCTTATCACGCATTTAATGATCATAGCAAGTGTGGAGCATGGTGTGGATATGTAAAGGATAAAGAAAACTATGATCATCGAATTATCCCGGGGGGGTTTCATAATAAGAATTTATTCGAAGATCTCAAAAAAATTTTTCATCTACTTGCCGCAAACGCCCTAAAATTTTCATCGGGTGCATCTAGCAATGCGAACGAGAGTTTGAATGCTACGATGGCAAGCAAAGCCCCTAAATCGAGGTGTTACAGCATGACTGCATCATCTGATTATAGATTCGCCTGTGCTGTCGGGCAAAAAAATATAGGAGAAGGATATACAGAAGAAATTGCGAAAGCCATTTCTTTATCGCCTGGAAGACATCATTCGCGGCATGTCTCTAGAGTACAAAAAACCGTACAAAAAAGACGTGCCCTGATAAAAACTGCAGCCTTTAAGAAACAACGAATGGAATTAAGAAAGCTTCGAACATCCTTACGTCACCGAAAAGAAAACTATGAAGGTGTCACTTATAAGTCGAACTGTGCCCTTTTAAATGAACCGGCAGTTGAGAAAAAGGATGATGAAGCTGAATGGGGCTACATTAATGATGAATTTGACATCGTTCTTCTAGATCTCGAAACGTCAGGCTTCGAAAGACATTGCGATATTTTACAAATAGCTGCGAAATGTGGCAATCAATCTTTCGAATCATACATCAATCCCACTCAAAAAGTTTCTCATAGTGCAACTCTGGCCAATGGTCTAATAAATTGTCACGGAGATCTTATGCATCACGGAATAAAAGTACCATCTGTGCCTCTTCGAGTTGCGTTGGGTTACTTAAAAATGTGGCTTAGCTCATTCAGTAAGAAATGTGTCATTGCAGTTCATAACTTAAGCTTTGATGGGCCCAAATTTTTCAGAGCAATTAATCGTTGCACTTTAGTCGATGAATTCTCAGAAGTTTTATACGGTTTTATCGACACATTGGAGGTAATTAGACGAGCTACGAATCGAAAAGGTAGAGGTCAATGCACGATCTCTGGATTGCATATAATCTCTTGCATATTTCAACCACTGGAGCGCATAACGCAATACACGACTGCAATATTTTAGAAAAAATCCTTCATAAAGCAAATATATCAAATGAAGAACTAATTAAAAATGTTAAGACTTTCGATGATCAGATTAGTCATTGGGCTGCTGCGGATAAAGCAAATGACGTTCTCATAACGCTGATTCCTTTACAAAAGGTGGTCGGTTCTAGTATACGCAAAAAACTAGCAATGGCTGACATAACAATTGACATTTTACTTAATGTTTATAAAACTTCTGGGGCAAGTGGTATTACACAATTATTTCAAAAAGAGAAACCAAAAGTAATTTTAAAAGGATTACGTAAAACTACAATACAGAGAATCGTAGACTTCTGCCAAAACCTAAATGATAAGAACGATCTCTAGATACTATTAAACATTGACAATTTCCAAATAAGAAAACAAAGCTTTGTATTAATTTTATTAGTTTTATGTCATATTGTCTGTTAATAGACTTAAATATATTATGTAATACGTGAGTATGACAAGTAGTTGAATTTTTTTAATATGTATGCGAATTCTTTTTTAATGTCTCTAATTACAGTAAAAAAAATTAAGCATGATTAACCGAAAAAGGAGAAAATAATTCGGCCACATTTGAATTTGTACGCGATATATATTGATGATACATTATAGTAAATTTCGATATACTCTTCCAAAGTTTCTGTCAGATGTTCGCGATGTTGCCGCACTTCCATAGCTTAACCGCTCAGAACTCGGGCAGCACGTCAAATTATTGGAAATTATAATTAATTTTGTGACAACTATCTTGAAAATATTAAAACAATTTTGCACAGTGCTTTGTCGATATTTAATTTACAGCCACACAAAATTTGAAACCGCATGCACCATTTTCTCGATGGTTTTACTTACATCACATACGGAAGTATGCGATTGTGCCATAAGACAAAATGTTAAACTGTTACATTTTCAAATTGATATAAGTTCTAAATGGGTTTGTGAATTAATGTGAAATTTTGCATGCTACTCTAAAATACAATAGTTAATAATGTAACCAATTTTCATGACATATGCACCATTTTTCTGAACCTCCCATACATCCATAAGACAAGCTTCAGTGTCATTGAAGCCATACTGTACAAAATTGAACGTGAGTTTAAAAATTATCCGATTAAATGTATTACAAGATATTAATAATGTAATTATATTTTTAGATTGATGGTGATTGTAAAGTAACCAGTGTTTCATGCACATGTATTTACAATAAAAGTGGAAAATGTTAACATGTAGCTGCTCTGATCTATTACCTATCAAAATCAGAAGTAAGAAGCCGACAGAGAAAATAGTTTCTGAAATGTTGATGTCTAAAAAAGTTGACACGTCTGCTACTCATTATTGCATAAAACATGAAGTAGATGCGATGGCAGAGTACGAAAAATTGTTTAAAGTCCACGTGAAAAAAGTTGGATTGCTTGTCAGCGCGAAACAACCATGGCTATGTGCTAGTCTGGATAGTGTAAGCACTGAGAATGGGTGTGTTAAAAAAAATAGTTGAATTAAAATGTCCCATGATGTGCGAGAAAGTACCTGTTGTGGACTGGAAAGCGCAGAAGTGCAATGTAAAATATTTAGTATATGAAGAATATGAAGTACGTTTGAAGACATCAGCTCAGTATTATACCCAATGCCAAACTCAAATGTATCTGTCAGGTGTGACTGAATGCGATTTATTTATTTATTCTCCTGTGAAAGAAGGTTGCTGTTGTATCAGCATTCAGAGGAATGAAAACTTTTTGAAAAAAGTAATTCCAATGTGTGAAGACTTTTATTTTCAGCATTACTTACCTAAACTACTGGAAAAAACAGAAAATAGTAACCAGATTGAAACAGTAAATACAAAGAAGAGTTAACAGCTAAAGCGATGCTTCAATGGCTCTGATATCAGTAATAAAATATATAGTTTATTATATTGAAGTTGGTACGCTTAAGTGTCTATATAATTTAAAAGTCTCTGATTATGTTTAATGACTAAAGTAATCACAAGTCCAAATATTTATTAATATTTTTATGTTAACTTTAGACAAAGATACAAAATATTATTCAAGTGATTTAGTATTAAAAGCTTGTACCGTCATTTGGGATGAAATTGATCAGCCGGGGTGAAATTGCTCACTAAATTATAGTTTCATGTATTTGAATTTAGCGCCACTTTTGCTGCTAAATTCGAATATATGAAACTATTGGAATCTGTCTTATGGGCGGAGCTAAAATTGATATAACGGTGGTAACGAGATCAGCTGTGGTCTTCGATAATTTTTGCAATGCCGAGAAAAATATTCTTGATACCGTTGTCCTATGTACATTGAATGAAGCACATCGCTGAAAAAGTTAGTCCTGCCTGTAAGTAGTTTGAAAAAAGATGAGTAATCTGTTTTCCTTTGAAATTTTGGAGTTATTGCCAGCTACGTCATGAAATCTCTTTAACAAAAACTTAAAATTATTGGATGTCACTCCAACTAGATCTAGAAGCTGTTCATTTTTTGTTATTGATGTATAGCCTAAAAAAGTTGTTGAAGTATTTTTTTTTACTTTCACTGTCAGGTACAACTACTTTATCTACACAATGTTTTGGCGTCGTACCACACAGTTTATTCTGGAATTTTCTCGGATTTAATATTATGCTTTGACGACTGGCTATTACTATGTCTTTTAGCACTTCTGCGTCACACTTAGAACCATCACTAATGTATCTATTACATGTGAGTCGTGTATTTGCAAAACTCACTCTTTGCTGGTTATGTAGTTTTGAAATATTTACAGAAAACTGTTTGAAAGCATTCTAAGCTTACGCGGGAGTGTTAAAAATGTATCACTAGATTATACTACAAACCTTAATCAGTTGACAACAGTTTCAGAAATTACTAGTTAGTGAAAAGGTCATAATTTACAATTTGCAAATAGTAAAGTTACTTTTGCACCTAACAAGGAAACCGTCCCAGGTGTACCTCGCCGATTTCGTTCATTTTGATATATGTTATTTTACATCAAAATCTAAGAGATACGAATTTTTTTTGTCTGCGGAAAAACATTTCTAGGACGTCAAATTAACCCTCAAAGTTGACAACTCGTAGGAGTGAGTGCTGGTTTTCACATACTTGCAATTGATCTTTTGAAATGAAACCAAGTGGATAATAATCTACATAAGAAATCATGGAAAATGCAATTTACTACATTTCTCTCGTTAGGGTAATTAATTTAAAAAATTATAACGGTTGAAATTTTACAGTAATTTTATGAATTTCAAACCTTCATAATTTTTTAATTAATTACCCTAACGAAATGTAGTAAATTGCATTTTTCATCATTTTTTATGTAGATTATTATCCACTTGGTTTCATTTCAAAAGATCAATTGCAAACATGTGAAAACCAGCACTCACTCCTAGGAGTTGTCAACTTTGAGGGATAATTTCACCCCCTAGAAATGTTTTTCCGCATATAAAAGAAATACATATCTCTTATTGTTAGATATTTATGTAGAATAACATATATCAGAATGAACGAAATCGGCGAGGTACACCTGGGACGGTTTCCTTGTAAGTAAATCATTGAGTTGGTTTTGCACCCGATATTATGTAACCAATAGTGAAAATAGAAAAATGTTAGTATTAACAACTGTGTGAGAATAACTTTATTAAGAATATACAAAAAATAAATATTATATTCTTTTCACATAGTGACTCTGCAAATGGGCCGACCTTTGCCGATCTAGAAATTAAATTTCGAGGTCGACATACGCTGGATTCCTGCATTCTTCACCTTCAGTACTTTAATATTTTATTTTATTTTATTATAAAACACAATTAAATCGGCGCAATAGACTAGTTCAACTAAACAAACAAATACCAGAAGTGGCTGATATGGTCACATGACAATATGTTGACATTTTAATAGGCTGAGAGTAAAGAGTGACTTTTGCATCCAAATATTGAAACCAATGAGTGAGTTTTGAATTCAACCTTATATTTTCAAATCGCATTGCTATTCAAAGAACGGATTCTGCACCTGGCCAATATGCTATGAATGTTCCTCTGCATATTCTGAGACAGATTGGCGTATGTATCTCGATTTTTTCATTTTTGTCGAAGAGTGAGTTTTGCAAATATACGACTCATGTAAATGATTTCTCTGGCTCACTAGCATCAAGTAAAATGTTTGCTTCAATACAATTATCCACATATGTTGGACTATCTGACTGTACTTCGGTATAACTAATCAGTGCCAACAAAATTGATACGTAAAATACTCTCCAAAAAAGATTCGAAATCAATTAAGATCGCCATGTTCAATATTTATATATAAAAAATAAAAGGCATCATTTGAAAGGAAAATTATTGTAAATCAAAAGTTACTAAAAAATTCGACGACAAAAAATTTATAAAACAATTTTCATAAAAAAGAACTTGCCGCGCTTAAGTTTTCATATTTTTTCCACTATATACTGGTGGTATCATATAAGTGTATGAATTTATTTGAAATCATAAGTGCATAAACATCGAATATGATTTTCTATCTGTGATTTGTTTATTTTGAAGGAAAAAATGCGGAAAGTTCTTTTTTATGAAATTTTTTTATAAATTTTTTGTCGAATTTTTTAGTACCTTTTGATTTGCAATAATTTTCCTTTCAAATGATGCCTTTTATTGTTTATATATAAATCTTGAACATGGCGATCTTAATTGATTTCGAATCTTTTTTGGAGAGTATTTTGCGTATCAATTTTGTTGGCACTGAATGAACATGCCGCCTTTTTTTAACAGAGAATCTGTTTTTCTGACAAGATTTCACTCCTTTTTGGAATTTATTCATGAGGAGAATATGTACATGTAGGAGAATAGCTTTTTATTACCACAAAATTAAAGTCTCACATTTTATACCGATACGAGTCAATTAATTATAACCACGTTACTTTTGATTTATTCTTGTGACATTTTGAAATGATTTTATAATTAATGTTTCGATAATATTTATATTTTCCCCAGAACAATTCGTTCGTGAAAGGATTTCCATAAATAACTGCCGTATGTCTGCGAACAAACCGATCAAAGTCATACCTATGGCCGATACCTTGAAAATTTGACTTCGGCAGTCGGTAAGGTATAAATAATCCGATAGTCGATAATAGAGTCATGTCATTTCCCTCTTTTTTTTAAGCTATTTTGACAACTTGATACATTTAATGTCACCATATGAAACGAGCAATTGAACATATATAATCGGCATGAAACCATATTAGTCGGAGAGCCAGAGCCAAAAAAGGTCTCTGAATTTAATAAGCCCAGTTTTTTTATAGTTTATTACAGTGGTTGTGTAGACAAACATACTGCGGTCAGTCAAGCGAAAGCTGGGGCATATGTCTCAGGGACGCTATCAAAGTTGTCGTTCCTGCCGGGGTAATAATTTGAATTTAATAAGGTTGAAAATCGGTATACAACTTGTATATTGCATATAAATAAAGGTTACGAAGTCAGTCAGCTGAATGTGGGGGCGGAGCTGGTCAGTCAGCAAAAAAAGAAATGTAAATTTCGCGCGCGCTCGGCGTTGCAGGCGATTTCAAATCAGAGTATAGGAAAGAGCGCAGGTATACTCGTAGGGGGGGTAAGAGACAATAGCTCGGGGTCTGTTCCATCGCACCGAGCGTACATAGGTCGTAAATATCACGGACAATTCGTTAACAGCCATCTCCCGCAGTGCCCGCTTTGACCGGTACCGTCATAAAAGTGATCCGAGCCGGCTAAAGGAGAGGAGTGTCCGATGCCGCCGATGAACAATTGGGGAATTTTGATACTTAGTTTTTCCATTTCGCCAGCGTCATCGACATCCCCCCTCTGGCCGATCAGGGCGCGTCGCGTCACGTTAGCCCACGCTATCCCCTCCATTGGGCTACGATACGAATATATAAATTATTATTTAACGAACTAGATTCAATAGGCTATTAATTAATTATAATATAATAATATTGAAAATGTATTATATATGTACAGAATAGACATTACAAATAATATTTTAATAACTCATTCATTATCAAATTCTGCCTCCGAATCATCAAATTCGTTGATTTCGCTTAAACGTCAACAACGCAACTTCTTACTTCAATAGGTGTTCAAGTCATATCGATAATAAGTACGAAATAAACTATTTTGAGCATGCACAAAATGTTTATATTGAATTGTATCTTACCTTAACTCTTGTCTATACTTTTTACTTAAAGCCGTAAACTTTCTGTAGCAAACTACATGGTAGCACTCAATTTGTCCTGGATTCGACGGCAAAGATATATTGTCATACGTTAAATTATATTTTGCACGAATTCGTAAAATTGCTTTACAATTTGTTAAAGTCTTCTCTGTAAATTATATTAATAGCTGATGCTTCTTGAGGCACAATACACAAATTTTGTTCTTTTTGAAACGAAACACATGCGTCACTCACTATGGTTTAACCATTGTTCAATACAACACGAATTGAGACACGACACTTGATGGTTGATAGTACATTGAAGGACACGCTTTTAGCCCCGATTTATATATTCGCATCGTAGCCCAATGGAAGGGATAGCGTGGGCTAACGTGACGCGACGCGACGCACCCTGATCGGCCAGGGGAAGGATGTCGATGACGCTGGCGAAATGGAAAAACTAAGTATCAAAATTCCCCAATTGTTCATCGGCGGCATCGGACACTCCTCTCCTTTAGCCGGCTCGGATCACTTTTATGACGGTACCGATCAAAGCGGGTACTGCGGGAGATGGCTGTTAACGAATTGGTCCATGATATTTACGACCTATGTACGCTCGGTGCGACGGAACAGACCCCGAGCTATTGTCTCTTACCCTACTCTACGAGTATACCTGCGCTCTTTTCTATACTCTGATTTGAAATCGCCTGCAACGCCGAGCGCGCGCGAAACTAACATTTCTTTTTTTGCTGACTGACCAGCTCCGCCCCCACATTCAGCTGACTGACTTCGTAACCTTTATTTATATGCAATATACAAGTTGTATATCGATTTTCAACCTTATTAAATTCAAATTATTACCCCGGCAGGAACGACAACTTTGATAGCGTCCCTGAGACATATGCCCCAGCTTTCGCTTGACTGACCGCAGTATGTTTGTCTACACAACCACTGTAATAAACTATAAAAAAACTGGGCTTATTAAATTCAGAGACCTTTTTTGGCTCTGGCTCTTGGACTATATGTTATTGCATGGAAATAATTGCAGTAATGGAAATGCTCGCTATAATTTTCTGAATTCAAGGAAAAAGAAAAAATATTTTTAAAGTAATTAGGAAAGGAGATACAGGCATTTGAAGTCATACTTATACAGGGTGTTACTTAATGATAGGCCGTAATTGCAAGAGCACATTACTGAATCAATTTCCAGTAGAAAAGTTCATATTAACATGTGTTCTAAAATGTCTGGTTTACAAGATACAGGACGTCAAAGTTTAAAAAAAATCGGTTTTTTAATAATATCTCAAAGATCCTTGTGCCGATTTTGTTGACATTTGGCACTGTTGTTTATTGTAATAAGGCGCTAAGTTAGCACTAACTAGAAGATAATTATGAGTTCCAGTGGCGTCCCGGGGGACAGTCTCACGAATAATATTGACAAAAAAGTGTACGCCACTAACTTTTTTAAAAATTTTATATTTTTTTCAGATTAAGCAGCTAAAAATACAACTTTTTTGTCTCTTGACATTACTTCGTACCTCACTTTGTACACTTTTTTTGTCAAAAGAAAACAAAAACGTGTACAGGGTACACGCAACAGAAGTGAAACTTCATGAGTAAATCCACGAAATACTAATATTGAAAAACAAAATTAGAAAAAAAATAACATTGGAAAACAAAATTTATAAAATAAAGGTAAGGTGAAAAAAACAGAATAAAATATAATCATGCAGTCAAGAAGGTGACGAGAAGTTTTGCTTCTGTTTATTTATTGATGATTATACCAATCGTCTGTTTATTTATTGATGATTATACGCAAAACTTCTCGTCACCTTCTTGACTGCATGATTACATTTTATTCTATTTTTTTCACCTTACCTTTATTTTTCTAATTTTGTTTTCCAATGTTATTTTTTTTCTAATTTTGTTTTTCAATATTAGTATTTCGTGGATTTACGCATGAAGTTTCACTTCTGTTGCGTGTACCCTGTACACGTTTTTGTTTTTTTTTTATTTGAGGTTACCAACGAAGTTTTATTATTTGTTGTGTGTACTCTTTACAATGTGATTTCATACGGTAATCCCCTCCAGTATCAATTATCGATATCTTATGTAGTTTTTGATGCACAAACGCCTCGCGGTAGTTGATGAACCATTGTGTCCACAGATACTGGTACGTTAATGACCTATCCGTAAATTCCATATTGACCATGTTCCATGTCTCAATCGACGAATCTGCATAAAGGGGATTCGTGGAAATATAAGTCGCTCTGATACCAAATCTAGTGGAGGTAAATGGTCGGGTATCGGTGGATATTTGAAACCGTTGTAAGTGGCCATTGCAGGGATAGTATTCTTTTTGAGTGCTTGACGACAGGTGTAGCAGATTTGAATGATTTCCCCATCAATCCGAGGGAGAATTATGTTCAAAATATCCTCTTGTTCACGAACGGAAATTTTGAAAGCGTCTTGAAACCATAACCTATCACAAATAGAGCACGTATGACCGAAATAATTATTTATAAACTTTTTATTGAATTCCCTATGAGCGATTTTATTTCGGTTATAATGACTATGTGGCAAGTCCTGACATAAATTATGTTCGCGTGATCCTGGTTCATTGCGTCGTAAATTGGATGGTCCTGGCTCGTCGCGGATATCATTGTCAACAAAAGCGGGTTGAACCGAAGATGAATTGTTAGGAGCTAAAATGTCATTTTCATTTTGCACATTATGATTTTCATATTCACTGGTTAATAACTGATCGTCGGAAATTTGATTCACTGTGTTTCTCAGTTGTTTTCGTAACCTACTCTCTCTCGTGCGTTGGGCCCCAGACTTTTTCACTTTTTTTACACTACTGTCATCCTTTTTACGTTGTCTCTCACGATATTCCTTACATTTCTGCGCATTTGATTTCGCCATTATAAATTAATTCAATTAAATGTTACTCAAAAATAGCACAAAACAAAACAAATGAATATCACATACAGCACGCACACGAATGAAGACGCCATACTGGTCCCCAGTCAGCTGTAGGTATACGCAAGCGCCAAATTTATTCGGGGGGCCAGTGAGGTCACCTGACTTACTAGGCTAACGTCCGCCGATAATGGTAACCGCGATTTTACCGATCCTACATTCCTCCCTTCCCTCTCCAAACGCTCGACCCATGAGGCACAGTGATGACTCATGGTATCGGATTTTTGTCACATACCTGACTCAAAAGCAGTTTCACTTCAAAAGGGTCAGCATTACAAGAGTTTCATGAATCGTATTAATTATGCGTCTCGCTCGAACTTCCAACGTCCCACCCGATTATTGCTGCTGTGTGTACGTAGATTTCCGCGTCTGATGTCTATCGACTAATTTTCCTCAGGATAGGATAGGAGTTACATCCGAACATTTGCTTGGTGTTGTAACGTTAAAGTAATGGGTTCATTTTAACGATTTAATGTCAATTGTTAGCTACTCCAGTATGGAGTATTACCAGGAGATGCCACGTGGAGGCCAATTGACACGTTACATGAATTTCGTACGTACCTCTTCATAAATTTGTAAGGTTTTACGAATTCCATGTAACTTCATCTCCCACCCTACCGTTCTCGCTGTGACTCGGAAAGCCGAATGTTCTTGTTGCGGCTTCAAGGGCAGTCGGCCATTGTTGCCGTGGAAACCGTATGATTACATTAAGTGTTCCATATGACCACCTTCTATTTCTTGTCGGCACTGCATTCGCACACGTTCCACAAGGTTCCGCTGTATGTTGCGAAGCATATCTGCAGGTAGCGCAGCGCACTCTTCTCTGATACGTTCTTTAAGATGTTCGATGTTTTGAATCGGCCGCCGCTCGTTGAACACCTTCATCTTTAAATAACTCCACAAGAAGAAGTCGAGGGGAGTTAGATCCAGAGATCTAGATGGCCACTCCCTGGGTGCTCTCAAGCCGATCCAACGTGCGCCGAAAACGTCATTTAACAGCTGCGTCACCATTCGGTTTGAATACGCTGGTGCACCGTCATGCTGGAATATGACTGGTTGATCTTCAGCGACTTCTAGAAGGGCCGGCAAAATTTGATTTTCCAGCATATCGAAATAGGTCGGGGAATTCAAATTTCCATCGATGAAAATGGGCCCGATGATCCGCTCTCCATATATCCCCGCCCAAACATTTACTTTATCTTTATTCTGGTGGTTCTGCTCACGGACGACGTGCGGGTTCCTGGCGCACCAGTATCGGTAGAAATGGGAGCACATGCTCCCATTTACAAAAAACGTACATTCGTCCGTGAAGCAGATGGTCTTCATATAATCCGGATTCTGCTCGAGCTGCTTCACCATTACTCGGCAAAATGTCAATCTTCGTTCGCGATCGTTATGGAGAGGCAGTGCTTGATGCACCTGCGCCTTATAGTTTTTTATCTTGTTTAATCGGAGCACTCTATGTACACTGTCTTTGCGAATTCCTGTACGTCTCGAAGTTCCCCTTATCGACTGTTGCATATCCTCTTCTACGATCCGGAGGACAGTTCTCTCGACCTCGGGATCAACCCTCGGACGATTTGGATTCGTCAAATTCGTCGTTGACCCTGTTCTCCGGAACTTTTGCACGAGTCGCGACACCATTGATGTGTTCAATCGGCACTCCGGGTCCCTCTCGCGAAAGATGTTTACTACTTCGCGGGTACTGTATTGAGCCGCCAGCGTGACTATTTCCGCCTTCTCGGCTTCGGTATATCGTCGCATTTTGGTTGAGTCGATGACGCGTTATGTCCAGCTCTCGGTATCAGTAATGAGTCAAGCCATGTCAAGTCGGACTCGAAATTTCCACTAAATCGCGGATTTCGAAAATAATAACTCTATTACGAAGGGAGTATGGCACTTACGTTACCGTATTAATATTTCGTGAAAATTCCGTTATTTGTTAATGTTATTAACAATCAAACTTTGAAGCGCGATTAAAATGAAAAATCGTTTTCTCTTAAACTACTTTAGACAATTACTTAAAATTTTGCACACTGATAAAGCAATGTTTACACTATCGAATAAATATTTGCTTGAGGTGAAATTGTTTTAAAAAATGAATTTTGCATTAATTTTTTTAAAACAATTGCAATTTTTCATGCGTTCTTCACGCTATAAAAAAATGGAACTTACATAAATTCATGCGGCAAACGTTGGCCTTTTATAATCTGCAAAGAGAACTTTGTACTTTTTCTCCATTCCGGAGATACGAAATTGTTTGTTACGCGGTGCGCTCGTAGATCGCGCGGCGCGCTCCGCTACTGGCGTCCGCGGCATCTTGATGGCCGCGCAAACTTGAGCAAAAACCGTTTGAACTTGCATGAACATGATTTTCCGAGTTTGGCAAACATACACAGTTTTCTTGTCAGTTTGCTGATGGTGCTCGTGCGGTATACTTGCGTAAAAACTATTCGGTGTTTCAATATCATTAAGTGAAAATGGTTCGACCGAAGGAATGTTGTAATCCTTTGAAAAAGAAAGGTCATAATTGTGTTCGTCATAAGTTGTTCCTCGCGCGTTACCGCCAAGTGGAATAAAAAATTCGAAGAATACATTGATCGATATATTTGTCAGATATGTCGTAAAGACATGTATAATGATGTTAAAATTGCTTCAAATGTAGAAAATGAAGACCCAAGCACGAAGTGAGTTTACTAATTACACAGGTTTACAAAAAAAAAAGTCCGGACTATTTGACCATGGTATTCCGAGGTATTTTTGCGTTCTGAATCCGATCCCGAGGTCATCTGAGCCCCATCACGTCAGAAAAATGAGATTTCAAGGTCATTTAGAGGTTAAAATGACCATTTTTTGGAACTGGATCCGGGACAATTTCTCAAGCGACCTGTTGAGTTGGAGGGTAGCTGTTTAGGTCTTGAATACCTTCCAAACATTGGAATGGAGTCCTAAATCTCGACCGGGACTATCACAGAACCACCCCAGTGGATAAAATGTTGCCATGATCGTTGTATCTCGCGGATTACGATCTCCCTGTCAAGGCATCCAATTCCGGCGATCCGTTCACTGTGACAGTGGACCCAGCACTGACCGTAATGGCCTTAGAACCTTGGAGTCATGCTCTGGGTGCTGCTCAGGGCAGTCCCATTTCCTTATTTATTTATTTCGAAATCTCGTTTTTCTGACGTGATGGGGCTCAGATGACCTCGGGATCGGATTCAGGACGCAAAAATACCTCGGAATACCATGGTCCGGTCAAATAGTCCGGACTTTTTTTTTGTTGTAAACCTGTGTTATTTTTATATTTTATTGTATAATTAATTGCTATACTGTAACACCTTCTTTAATAGTGAACCACGAATAAACTTCCAAGTAATTATAACTGTTCACTGTTCAAATCCAATATTTACATTCAGTTAAAAATTCAATTCGTTCCCTGGAAGGTATTACAGTATAGCAATTAATTATCGGTATTAACTATCTTGGGTCTTGGGTGCTTGGGTCTTCATTTTCTACATTTGAAGCAATTTTAACATCATTATACATGTCCTTACGACATATTTGACAAATATATCGATCAATGTATTCTTCGAATTTTTTATTCCACTTGGCAGTAACGCGCGAGGAACAACTTATGACGAACACAATTATGACCTTTCCTTTTCAAAGGATTACAACATTCCTTCGGTCGAAAGATTTTCACTAAATGATATTGAAACACCGAATAGTTTTTAAGCAAGTATACCGCACGAGCACCATCAGCAAACTGACAAGAAAACTGTCTATGTTTGCCAAACTCGGAAAATCATGTTCATGCAAGTTCAAACGGTTTTTGCTCAAGTTTGTGCGGCCATCAAGTTACCGCGGACGCCAGTAGCGGAGCGCGCCGCGCGATCTACGAGCGCACCGCGTAATAAACAATTTCGTATCTCCGGAATGGAGAAAAAGTACAAAGTTCTCTTTGCAGATTATAAAAGGCCAACGTTTGCCGCATGAATTGATGTAAGTTTCATTTTTTTATAGCGTGAAGACCGCAAGAAAAATTGCAATTGTTTTAAAAAAATTAATGCAAAATACATTTTTTAAAACAATTTCACCTGAAGCAAATATTTATTCGATAGTGTAAACATTGCTTTATCAGTGTGCAAAATTTCAAGTAATTATCTAAAGTAGTTTAAGAGAAAACGATTTTTCATTTTAATTGCGCTTCAAAGTTTGATTGTTAATAACATTAACAAATAACAGAATTTTTACGAAATATTAATACGGTAACGTAAGTGCCATATTCCCTTCGCAATAGAGTTATTATTTCCGAAATCCGCGATTTAGTGGAAATTTCGAGTCCGACTTGACATGGCTTGACTCTAATGCAATGTTCGAGGTGTCATTGGATTTTCGAATGTTTTCGGCTCCACTTTCGAAAATCTGAACCGTAGATGAGCGAACTCAAGGTGCTATGACACGGTCAGGGCCGATTGAGCACATCAATGGTGTCCCGAACAACGATCGCGAACAACGATCGCGAACGAAGATTGACATTTTGCCGATTTGAACTGTCCTCCGGATCGTAGAAGAGGATATGCAACAGTCGATAAGGGGAATTTCGAGACGTACGGGAATTCGCAAAGACAGTGTGCTAGAGTGCTCCGTTTAAACAAGATCCGAAATTAAGGCGTAGGTGCATCAAGCACTGCCTCGCCACAACGATCGCGAACGAAGATTGACACTTTGCCGATCAATGATGGAGCAGCTCGAGGGGAATCCTGATAATACGAAGACCATCTGCTTCATGGACGAATGTACGTTTTTTGTAAATGGGAGCATGTGTGCTCCCATTTCTACCGATACCGGTGCGCCAGGAACCCGCACGTCGTCCGTGAGCAGAACCATCAGAATAAGGAGAAAGTCAATGTTTGGGCGGGGATATGGAGAGCGGATCATCGGGCCCAGCTTCATCGATGGAAATTTAAATTCCCAGGCCTATTTCGATATGCTGGAAAATCAAATTTTGCCGGCCCTTCTAGAAGTCGCTGAAGATCAACCAGTCATATTCCAGCATGACGGTGTACCAGCGCATTCAAGCAGAATGGTGACTCAGCTATTGAATGACGTTTTCGGCGCACGTTGGATCGGCTTGAGAGCACCCAGGAAGTGGTCACCTAGATCTCCGGATCTGACTCCCCTCGACTTCTTCTTGTGGGGTTACTTGAAGATGAAGGTTTTCGACGAGCGGCGGCCGATTCAAAGTATCGAACACCTTAAAGCACACATCAGAGAAGAGTGCGCTGCGATACCTGCAGATATGTTGGCAACACACAGCGGAACCTTCTGCGATGTGTGCGAATGCAGTGCCGATAAGAAAATAGAAAGCGGTCATATGGAACACTTGAGATAATCATACGGTTTCCACGGCAACAATGGCCAACGGCAACAAGAACATTCGGCTTTCCGAGTCACAGCGAGAACGGTAGGGTGGGAGATGAAGTTACATGGAATTCGTAAAACCTTACAAATTCATGAAGAGGTCGTACGAAATTCATGTAACGTGTCAATTGGCCTCCACGTGGCATCTCCTGGTAATACTCCATACTGGAGTAGCTAACAATTGACATTAAATCGTTAAAATGTGAACCCATTACTTTAATGTTACAACACCAAGCAAATGTTCGGATGTAACTCCTATCCTATCCTGAGAAAAATTAGTCGATGGACATCAGACGCGGAAATCTACGTACACACAGCAGCAATAATCGGGTGGGACGTTGGAAGTTCGAGCGAGACGCATAATTAATACGATTCATGAAACTCCTGTAATGCTGACCCTTTTCTTTTATTCGCAAACTCTATTTAATGCATGCCGCGATGAGTATTAATGAAATATCTTTGATAAAAGAATGATAGAATTAAATGCTTTTACAATTATTGCATCATTAAAGATACGATTAAACTCATTATTAACACTGTCGACCTTATCATCGGAAGTTGTCTTGATCAATCGACGGGACAGTAATGTCAAGTATCAAAATATTTAATGCTTCCTCGGAAATAGCGGCAGCTGAAGTGCTCCCTTGTCAGGATTTTAACTTCGTTAATCGATGAAATAGTAATTCCAATTCAAATTCCAGAGATGTAATTTCGTCACTGTATCATATAAAATAGTCAGTTTTAAATTATCCTTCATGTCTTCTAATTATTGCAGACAGTGTGTTAGCAAAACGAATGAATTGAGAATTACATACCTGATATTAGAGTATTTTTAGAAATCGCTTTCTTCGCTTGTTCGCTGTTAGGTGTGCATGCCTCGTGAGTCCTTAACATCGTATCAACTGGCCTTAGCTTTACCAAATCTAATTACGTGATTGTCGATCTCCTGCGCTATCGGCGCAGGCTGTAGGGAATTTGTGATCACGTATTCTCTTGGTCACATTCTGGTATTTACGTATTAAATGTCTAAAAAGAAATATCAGCAATCGAGGCGTTTAATGCCATCAGATAACAGCCTTTATCCTCTCGAAACCAACCTCATGTGTTGCGTGTAGGTAAATTCCCTTCATTCGATCATCCAATTTCCTCTTCGTTGATTTGTTTTCTTAGCTCCGGACCTATACTCCCATCTTCCCACACATGTCGGGTTTTCGTTCTCGTCTTCACTTTCCGCGTGCTCCTTTTCCAACTCCACTTTGTACTGTATCGGGCTAGCGTACTCCAAACCATCGCCTAAACTTTCCCAATTTAAGAAACCACCCTCTAAGGTGCTATTGTCTGCGTGAATTTAATTTATTGATTAGCCGACTTTGGCACGGAATAAAATTAATTTTTACTCATTCAAATGCTCTAAATCATCTCGAAACAAGACTAAACGCTTTGATCGTGTTACGTACTGTAATTGGGATAACGCCTGATGCAATACTTCCGGCTCTTCTTGCTGCTGCTGAGCATTACCCGAAGAATCCGACGAGAAGTTCCTATGACTTGGATGATTTCTTCTTTCCTCGTTGACGGTTGACATTCTCGTTTTTCAGGTTCGGTAAGCGCGGAAGGCAAGCAATTGGCAATCATAATAGCCCTGTTCCTTCAGAAAGATTCGGGAATTTCACCGAAGAAACCCGAATGATTATTTCTTACCACTACTATAAAATTACTCAACATTATTCAAATACTCACGATTTTAGGGTTACACGAAAAGCTGTGATCTCCCGAATTGACAGCTATCGGGAAATCAGACGTTTAACACTTTTCACTTTTATGCAGCGCACTCTGTTGAATCCAACTCTAACTATCACTGCCGAAGTCAAATTTCAGGTCACAGTGCCCCTGTTGCGCTTGCCGTCAGACATACGGTAGAATTTATTCTGGTCTCTAAAATTGAGGGGTGAAGAGGGGGCAGACATTTTTCCTGTAAAGATACACGGGTGCCCGCGACGACAGTTGAACGAACATGCCGCGAGACACTACCGTGTCTCTTGATTGTAAGTTGTAACTTTTTTCAACGTGTTGAACTTCACTTGTATTCATAGTTGACAATTCTTTATTATTTAAACCACCTCTACTGTTCATAAACCGCGTATGCCTGCAACAAAGAAATAAAATATATTTTGTGCACTTGCAACAAATATATGACATTATTTAATAATCCGTACCTGTTTACTGCAGCAGATTTGTTAATCTTTCTTGCTTCCACAGCAGAGAATATTGAAGGAATATATAAGGAGGACTTATTTCCTCATTGGATTTTTTTTACCAACAAAGTGGTCAGAGCATATCACGCCAGATTTGTTTGGCTGCCACATAAAATTACTAAAATAATATGACATAAATGATAAATATATAAGTACAGTATTTCAAGCAGACACTAGAAAGTACACAGAATAGAATCAAGTTATGTACTTACTTGATTTTCTTTACAGCTGCAATCCATTTCTTTCGTTGCTCCAATTTATAATGCGCAGTTGGAAATTTGTAAAATTTACATGCACTTTTGAGTTCATTATTTTTACAATTTGTAACACAACAACGACGACCCATTTTTAAAATATAAATATTACAGGTTGAGAATAGAAGAAACGTCCACCTTAGCTTCAGTATTCTCTCACTCCTAGCGCTTCAGTCGTTGCTGTCATCCCCTCCAACCAAATGCACGAAGCGAATAGCTAAGATGTAACGGCAACTGGCCTACGAAGAAGATAGCGTGGGCTGACGCCGTGCAGCCTGATTGGCTGGAGGAAGTAACGTTGTTCCAAGGAAATGACGTTGGGAATTTTCCGAGTACCGGCGAGCTCATTAGCCTGAATTCGCCGAAACATGTCGCCTCACCGTTGTGACCGATGTCGAAATGAATTCTAGATTAAAGAGGTGCTTAGATCGCGATGATACCGAGCGGTGAGAACCGATATTCTGAATTCCGTCTATTGTACGACGGAACATAATTTTTACACAAATTTTCCAGAGAGTCTATTTAGAGTTTGAGGTTTTTTGTCAATTGAGCCTCGAGACGACCGCAAAGTGTATGTTGTAACAATAAATATAGATCAGATTCGTGATCAGCGACCCAAAAAACCCCCTACACCAAGGCTGGTTTTTGAGGTTAGAAAAAAATTGCGATGTGATGGCCATAATTTGACACCGGATACATGATCAGGAGGCACAATTACTACGGATAGCATATGTCGCATGAAATGTATACTTACCTCACTTTTTTTTTTGTATGACTGTGATTATCAAAATAAATCCACTTTTCATCGCCGATCACAATTTTCCACAAAGAAGACTTTCTTTGTAGGCTTGTTATAAAGATTCAAACATATGTAAAGACGGCTATTTTTATTTGCTTGAGTTAAAGAGTGTGGCACCCACTTTGTTCCTTTTCGAATCTTTTCCACTGCTTTTAAGCGATAGGAAATAGTTTGTTGAGTTACACCTAGCTGTTCTTAAATATTTTTCCGTCTGGCAAGAGTTTTGATCCAGCAATGCTTGCAGTTCCTGGTCGTCCACCTTTACAGGGCCTTGATACGTTCACGGTCACCTAGCATCAAAATCACCGTCTTTAAAATCTCTTATATTACAGGGCCTTGATACGTTCATGGTCACCTAGCATCAAAATCACCGTCTTTAAAATCAAGAGACACGGTAGTGTCTCGCGGCATGTTCATTCAAGTCGTCAGAACGACGCCGCCAGCGCTGTCGCCGCGAGCACCCGTGTATCTTTACAGGAAAAATGTCTGCCCCCTTCACCCCTCAATTTTAACATCGAATTTTCTCAATAAATATACGGTTATAACCAAAACTATGCTTAGTTACGCCATATAAATCGACTATTCTCTATCGATAGAGACCAGAGTAAATGTTGTAAGTTACATATTAACAGAGATTTTTCCTTAGCAACGCGAAGCCACGCCCCTCGCCCCATTAAAGTCGAGAATCCGATTTCTCGGGCGATATATATATGTAAAAATGTCACAAAAATTCCGCCTGTCTTCGGCGGTATTCGGCCATGGTCGGAAATGTGTACACAGATGCGGCCACACGCATACGCCATCAAAAATGTATGTGAGAGTGTGTGAGAGACTATATTCCTTGAATGTTTAGTTGTTTTTCAAAATTTAAAAATATTTCCATTCGCGAAACGATATCCCTCGCATTTTTTCGATCCTCGGACGCGCTTGTTAATAAAAAGTACAAATTCAGTGTAATCGGAGTAGTGAATCTCAACAGTGGTGAATGTGACAGACGCTCTGACAGCTAGCTATTATCAAATCGTTTAGATTTTTTTTAATAATCAAAACAGTGCACGGAAGCAGTGTCATTTTTCTTTGGTTGCTGGTGCATGAAGAACAGGGAAGGAGACATCTATATCTCGGAAGAAGTGGCATCAGATAAGTAACTTCCTAACTGACTGTCTTAACCTCATTTTCATCCCTTATACAGAACAAATATCTTTGTGGTTATTCTATTTTTTGTTTTCAGCGCCATACGAGAACGGGACGGATTGGTGGATTTTTCTTCGCAGTCAAAAATCAACCTGGGTAGAAAAGAATTCTCTAGAATTGCGGTACAATGCCACGGTGTGAATATCAGGTTCTACCGACATGACATGCTTCGACAAGGTCTGTATCAACTTTAGCGGTATATTAAGGGCACTGCACTAATCCTGTGGCACATTTTTCTATCTAGGAAAGCATATTATTATGGTAGTACAGCTGTACAGCGTTCCGATAATATACCGTCTTCCCGTACTGACAGTATACATGCATTTTACCTCCAATATGCCGGAATTAAAAATCTCTAGAACTCTGCGGTACAATGCCACGGTATGAATATCAGGTTCTACCGACATGACATGCTTCGACAAGGTCTGTATCAACTTTAGCGGTATATTAAGGGCACTGCACTAATCCTGTGGCACATTTTTCTATCTGGGAAAGCATATTATTATGGTAGTACAGCTGTACAGCGTTCCGATAATATATAATTGGAACTTTTAATAATACGAAAGGGAAAATATATCGATAAAGAAAAGATAATAAAATAATTACTTCATTATTGTAATCCAATTCTATCGTATCTCCTACTTTTCTACCACGGCTTTCCCAGATAGAAAAATGTGCCACAGGATTAGTGCAGTGCCCCCAATATAATGCTAAAGTTGATACAGACCTTGTCGAAGCATGTCATGTCGGTAGAATTTGATATTCCTACCGTGGCATTGTACCGCAGAGTTCTAGAGATTTTTAATTCCGGCATATTAAAGGTAAAATGCATGTATACTGTCAGTATGGGAAGACGGTATATTTCTACATATTGGAGAATCTAAGTCGTGGGAGAAGAACAAATCATCGGAGTAACTACAATATCGGGGTAACTATAATACTTTATTTCTATTTTTTTCAGAACGATTCTCAGATAGAAAAATGTGCCACAGGATTAGTGCAGTGCCCCCAATATAATGCTAAAGTTGATACAGACCTTGTCGAAGCATGTCATGTCGGTAGAATTTGATATTCCTACCGTGGCATTGTACCGCAGAGTTCTAGAGATTTTTAATTCCGGCATATTAGAGGTAAAATGAATGTATACTGTCAGTATGGGAAGACGGTATATTTCTACATATTGGAGAATCTAAGTCGTGGGAGAAGAACAAATCATCGGAGTAACTACAATATCGGGGTAACTATAATACTTTATTTCTATTTTTTTTCTCATCGGTGCTTGCCCTCTGCCTTCCTACTACAAGTTTCGATTTATATACTAAATTTTATTTTATTTTTAGTTCATCGCCTCCACTCCATCGCCTTCGACTTCTTCTACCCGTTAATATGGCATGCTAATGGTTTGCGAAGTCAAAACGAATTTCATGACAATATTACGTTGCAACTATACGGTAAAACCCAATTTACTTATTTTTTACATAATCCTTAATATTTCATCTGTCAAATTACTAGTCTTTCAAAGTCTAAAGTTGGCGGAATGTGTGTTAAAGTCAGTGATAATCTACCTTAGTACAATCGTCTGCCATAAGGCGATATGTTAAAAGTGGTCAACTTTAGAATAAAATAACGAAGAAACTATAGACGGTCTATATTGCTCAAATTTTCGTATTAGTTGTGTAAAGTATTCGTGTATATCATATAAAAAAATTAGGGCTGTAAGTTGGTTTTCGTCTGATAGTCGAACCTCCTTAAAGCAGGAATAGTTGGAACGAAAAGCCCATATTGCAATGAAAGTACTATGGGTACTATGGATGAAGGCGCTCGCTGACAAGACTGACATTCTCCGATGTCCATCGAGTCATCTTTTTACGGACAGGACACGAGTTAGATCCTCTTCGGTTGCACCTGTACGAGATGATATGTCAGAAAATCGTGAGTCTTTATGAAAATCTTCTAACCTACTCGTTCTGCAGTAATACTTAATAATAAAAAACTATTCTCCTACATGTACACCCGGGGACACGGCATCTGTCGCTGGTGGTAATAAACAGCTATTCTTCTACATGTACGTATCTTCCTCATGAATAAATTCCAAAAAGTAGTGAAATCCCCCCACAAAAACAGATTCTCTGTAAAAAAAGGCGGCATGTTCATTCAGTGCCAACAAAAATTGATACGTAAAATACTCTCCAAAAAAGATTTGAAATCAATTAAGATCGCCATGTTCAAGATTTATGTATTAAAAGTAAAAGGCATCATTTGAAAGGAAAATTATTGTAAATCAAGTTACTAAAAAATTCGACTAAAAAAATTTATAAAAAAATTTTAATAAAAAAGAACTTGCCGCGTTTTTTTCTTCAAAATAAAAAATTCAGACAGAATTATACTCGATGTTTATGCACTTATGATTTTAAATAAATTCATACACTTATAATATGATACCACCAGTATACCGAATGTCGCACGGGAAACCGATTAGGCGGGGGCCTTCTGAAATTCTCTGAATTTGACTTCGGCAGTGTAATTTATGAATCACTCTAGCACCGTCCAAGCACTGCCAATTATTCGGCATAGTGGACAAAATATGAAAACTTAAACGCGGCAAGTTCTTTTTTATTAAAATTTTTTTATAAATTTTTTTAGTCGAATTTTTTAGTAACTTGATTTACAATAATTTTCCTTTCAAATGATGCCTTTTACTTTTAATACATAAATCTTGAACATGGCGATCTTAATTGATTTCAAATCTTTTTTGGAGAGTATTTTACGTATCAATTTTTGTTGGCACTGAATGAACATGCCGCCTTTTTTTACAGAGAATCTGTTTTTGTGGGGGTCTCTTATACCAATACTCACATATACTTTTAGATACGAATACAATATCGTCGCCAAGAATAGAACAGATCAATTCACGTATTTCCCTAACACTTTTTCCTTGGTGGAGTTCATAGCGAATGCAGTGTGTAATAAAGAGTTTATCGGTAATGCATGTTTTATTCACAGAATTTAAAGATTAGGGGAGACCGGTGTTGGTTGTTACAATTTTTATATAACCATATGAAGGGTCCAGTGGAAAAACGATGAGGTTCCATATTTCTAAAAGTTGAGGAACGCGACATTTAAAGTTTCACAACGCGCGGGAGTCCACTGTGCCGCCAATTTTCAACCACAGTTTTTAGTGGAATCTCATTGTTTGTCCCCTGTAAGGTTTGGTATGTTAATACTTCATGTGTTACAAGTTAAAAGATGCCACTAAAATATCAATTTCGAATAAAAATGAAACCTCATCGTTTTTCCACTGGACCCTTCATATGTTTTGGGCATTTAAATAAACTGATTTAAAAAAAATAAGTATTTACATTTAACTTGTACTAATACATAATTAAAAAAATAAAGTATCGCTTATTCACCTCTAACAGAAATTATACTGCACGTATATTAAAAGAGTCATGTCAGTTGTAACAACTAACCCCACAGCGTGGTTGGTTATTACATCTTTGGGGTTAGTTGTTACAATCATATAGGTATTGTTGTTTAGTCATCATCAGAGTCGCAGTTGAGACATACATAGTACAAATCGACTTAAACACATAGCTCATGAGCCCACCCATGGCATTCGGTGTATTTCATCCATTTATCGCCAGATTTTGAATTGAAATGCGTTTCACCACAAACTAAGCACAATGTGTCGCTTTCATCGCTTGATTCGTAGTCACCTGGTTTACTCCTCTTTTTTATTTCTTTTCCTTTGCCTTTTGCTGCTATACACGTATTTCTCTTTACTTCAGTTTGGGTAACTTGATTGTTACAGTGTAACATCCTGCCCTACTGAAACTGTAATAACCTTCCCCGAGTGCGCCGTTCGAACAAAATCCAATACCCTTGCCTAACCTTAAATTTAACTGAAGCATAGAAGTGTCGGAAATATTACTTACGTTCAGGTATGTCTTGAAAAAAAATTGCTGAATATGTAGCCCTTGCACCGTTGTCGTAATAAAAGAAAATGTCTGTATATAAAGTATCACTAAAGCGGTCAAAAAACAGATAAATGTTATTTATTCGGTAACGACACAGCCAAGTTGAACACAACTTCACTGAAAGATGACGCTGCGGGCGCTGAACATTATGATGCCGATGGTAACGCTGTATTATTCTTGGCATGCATTTTAAACTAATTGTAACAACCAGTCCCTGTAACAACCAACCCTAGTCTCCCCTATATCTATGACTTCCTTATGTTTCGATACTACATAACAAGTGCCACCATATCATATGTGAGCGATAACTTTGAATTACTTTTATGACACGGAATGGAAGTATCCTAAAACTTTATTTGTACACCTAATGTATTAAAATCCTTCAATTACATTGTACAGAAACGGACATTTTAATTTATTTACTGTATAACTTATGTTTTCCATTTCGTATATATTATTTTTTATACTTTACATTGCCAATGTAACGTATAACAGTTACATATGTTGCTCCGCTCAAGAAGTTCGTACAGAATATGTTTTAATAATAAGAATTTTGTCAATATTTATCTCGCCGACAAATTGCAAAATTGTAACTGTAAAATTGCATTATTATATATGACGGATTAAATAACGATTAACTGATCCTGAAGCTGGCCAATAATTTATTCCGCAGATCATTATAATTTTGCTATTCATCAACGAGATAAATATCGTCAACATAACGAGTGCACCCCATATGAACCTCCAGAGTGAATTTCCTCGTACATTTCTTATTTTAAATAATTCTGTACTGTTTTTTAAGAAGTTAGTACAGACTGGTAACTGTATTACAGTTATAAATATTACTTATCCAGCAAGATAGCATTTATTTTATTGAACATTTATGATAACTGATTTAATTTGAATATTAGGCGAAGCACAGCTTGCAATTTTTGTTGAGGTTTTTGTCGACATGATTATCAGTAGGTTATTTTTGTAAGTAGTGAAACTATACGAACGCAATTTTAGGTACCGAGTAGTGAATTCCCCTTTGCAGACCAGTTAGTAGGGGAAAAATTGAACACGATTTCCAAAACTTTTTAAATTTCTTAAATATGTAGTGACCATACTTGTCATTAATAATTTAAATGTTCAACCCCGATAGAGGTTTGCAACATATTAAAATAACAAAAAGGATGTTTTAGCTAATAACTTGAAGGAAAAGAATTCAAGATTTACAAATTTATTTAAATGTTAAAAGCAATATTCTGAATCGAAATCTCTATGGTCAATGCGCTTGGAGATCCGTAACGCAGTCATTTTTTCAAAAATAATTTTATTTAAAATAATTCTTAAGAAAAAATTGCAAAAGAGTTGATCTATTGTGAATTTCGAATGAGTATACCGTATGTCCAATGGCTAGTCGAGCAGTTGCAGCGACCTGAATTTTCCTGAAACTTGACTTCGGCAGTGTTTTAGTTAAAGGTGGCTTTGGAAGATGGCGCGCATACGAGCGAAACGTTTGAAATATCTAATTTCCCGATAGGTAAAAGCGGGAGGTAGATAAATGCGGGAGATCGAAGTGTAACCTCAAAATTGTGAATGTTGGAATAATGGTGAGTAATTGTTTGAAACGATAAGACATAATAATTCGGGTTTTTTTCGATGTTCAACTAAATAACACGACTGATACCTAATTGCAGAGAGAAGCGACTGGCAGTCGTGGAGGAAGGGACTACCGTCAACGTGATCCTCGTCAGAGTGGTCGAGCTCTGCCTCGGCGACGAAAGATGCAATTAAAATGAAATGAAAGCCTGAGTCAAGGTGAAAATTGGAAGGCGTGGAAAGAAAACGCGGCAGAGTCGCCAACAGAAGGAGTGAGTAAAGTGTGAAAGAAAAGTGCAGTGGCGCCGAAAAACGTCGCATGTAGAAGACAGTGACGAACAGCAGCAGCAGCTGGTCGACACTGCTCAACTCCGCACCAGCTCCTGAATGATATCTCGCCGATCGCGATACGCGGCAGCTCCTGTGGACAACGATTCCAGACACTCGAGTCGTAGTCGCAGCAAGGACAGCAGCAGCAACAGCAGCGTCGACGGCAGGGCCACCGTTGGAAAGCGAAGGCAATCCAAGACCGACTCGGATAGCTGTAAGAGAAAGACACATCGGCGGAAACATAAAATATCAAAGCAAGACTTGCAATGAGAGTGTGGTAAGAGGAAGAAGAAAAATGACAGAGACAAGGCGACGAGACGGAGGAGGAAGTCGTCACCACGAAGGGTTCCTGAAACGGTAGCAGTACTAGCACCGTGCGAACAGTTCCAGAGAACAGGCCGTCTACACCCAGTTGTAAATCATACCGAATTCCTGTGACACCCGACAGCGGCATCACGTCAGGAGTGTGAACGGTGGAGAAGAACGGGAGCCTCACTGAAAAAGGAAGAAGCAGTGCTGGCGGTGGTAGTGACAGCCCGGATCATGAGCAAAGGCTGAAGAACCTTGAGCGTATCGGATAAAAAGTGGACGTAACTCGAAGGAGTTATCGTAATCAATTTACGCCGACACTGGTGCCGCAGCCAATCTCGATCACAATGGATTCTTCCAACTAGAGACGGTTTCTGTATCGCTCGTCGCCGTTGATCCTTTCCCTCTTAATCCTTGCACATAATGGATCTGTGATTCCTTGAAGTATACTTATAGTATAATATTAAGTTTGATCCGAAACCCTTCCATCCTTCCTATTGTAACACTTTCGTAACAATACGGTTCGATTATTTTATATTCATAAGGTTTTATCAGCTGTACGCGTTATTCCTCGAATGCACGCGTTCGCGTCTGTCTAGGACCGCGATTCAACGCGAGTAATACATACACGCAAGGACACAGAAATATTAGACAGAATAGCAAAAGAAACGAATATCCGTTCGCAAGATTTTCTAGGGATGTTGATTGGTTTTTTTTGAATCGCCATTGCTGTAGAATGCTCATTGATCGAACGTTATGTGTGCGGGTTGTTTCGCGGAAAGAGTGAAATAATTGAATAAAAAAAAAAAGAAAAAAAAGCCACCCTCGATAATAATAGGTAGATGGATTATTCAACTTTCCATTCTCGTTCTGAACTCCGACAATTATTGAATTCTGTCCCTCGAGTGGAAATTCCCACGGGCCCATTTCCTTAAATGCAAACTACATTAATCGCTCCTACAAATAGGACATGCGGTATACTGGACAAAGAATAAAAAGGAAAAGAAGCGTTCGAATGAAATGGGATTTGTAATGACCGGACGGTGATCGATAGATATGACTTATTTGCCAAATATGCTTTGTGTAGCACTACTGTGACCATTTTCGTTATTTAATCTTGCATTTATACATTATTACTGATGGATTATTAATAAATTAATTAATGAAAGTAATTCTACTGGCTCGTGTTTTTTTTCGTCCCGTATTTCCTTCTGCAAGATATTTGGATAAATGTACCCCTTCGATCTTGAAGAGTTTGGTTGGAATAAGCAAGACGGATAGTGGACGGAGTCTAGGCATTAGGAGGCATACAAGATGTCACAATCAGCGGGACAGGATTTCGTGTAATCATGATTTATTAAAATTTCTTCATTCATAAAATTAGTTCCCGCAGGGGAAATACATTTTGTACTGTTAACTATGAGATGGATGTATCTCATCTGGAGCTACTAATGAAGTATAAAAAATCAATTGAATACAGATTTGTTGATACGGAAACGATTACTATCCACTTAGTTGTTCAAATGCCCCCGCGATCGGATCAATTAAAAATAACGTTAAAGAACCACAACACGATGATTTCTACACCGACATTTGCGTGAACGGCACGTAATAGCTTATATCAAGGCAACTACATCGCGACTTTCTGTTCCGCGATAGGCTTCGCTTCCTGAAAAAATGTTACGTTCAATCGTCGTCGTCTCCCAGTCCCAGGCCTTCGACGGATATCGGTCACAGACAATGTACCACCGCTGGGAGGAGGGGGATCGGCTGAACGAGCAGCAGGGCGAGGCGGAGGTGAAGGTTTTTCCTTGTGGGGGGGGGGGGGGGGGGGCTCGGTTGGTGGTTAGTACCTCCCTCAGATTTCTGTGGAAAATTATAACAAAATACATATTATATAACCGCGTCTCCTTACTCTCCTCCGTCGTTCCTCGTCGCTCGTCTTCCTTTTGAAGGTGACTTGCAAGCAAACCGTTTCAGGTGTACCTCGCCGATTTCGTTCATTCTGTTATTATGTTATCCGACATCAAGGTCTAATATAATAGATACGTATTTCTCTTCTCTGCGGTAAAAATTTCTCCGCAGGATCCGCAGATAAAAAAATACGTATCTCTTACATTTTGATGTAGAATAACAATATCAGAATTGAACGAAGTCGGCGAGGTACACCGGAGACAGTAACTTTGTTAGATAAGTTTGTAGGTGATTGTACTAATTGTATGCCAATTGTTAGCTACTCCAGTGTGTGGAGTATTACTAGGAGATGCCACGTAGAGGCCAATTGACACGTTACACGAATTTCGTACGACCTCTTTATCAATTTCTGAGGTTTACAAATTTCGTGTAACTTGATCTCCCACCCTACCGCCCTCGCTGCGTGTGACTCCGAAGGCCGAATGGTGTTGGGGAGCTTAGAGGGTAGTGGGTCTCGTCCAGCACGTGCTCACTGCAGGTGTTCGATGTGCTCTCCTCTGATTTCCTCTTCACATTGATTTCGTATACGCTTCTCTAGGTTGTCTTGCGTATTCCGCAACATATTTCGAGGAATGGCGGCACATTCTTCTTCAATCAACCTTTTCAGGTGATCGACGCTTTCAATTCGCCGGACCCCATCATAAATTTTCATCTTGAGGTAACCCCATAAAAAAAATCCAGTGGCGTAAGGTCGGGCGATCGAGGTGGCCACTGTGTGTGTGCTCGTAACCCAATCCAGCGGTCTTCGCCGAAGACATCATTCAATAGTTCCGTTACTATTTGGCATGAGTGTGGCGGTGCGCCATCCTGTTGGAAAATTACCTCCTCATCTTCGATCACTTCCAGGATAGCCGGCAGTATCCGGTTCTCCAAGAGATCGAAATAGGATCGAGCATTTAAATTGCCGTCGATAAAAAGAGGACCAACAATTTTCTCGCCAAGGATCCCCGCCCACACGTTGACTTTCTGCTTATTTTGAACATTCTGCTCGCGAAGAATATGGGGATTTCTATCGCACCAATATCTGTGAAAGTGTGACCGTACTTCACCATTCACAAAAAAAGTACACTCATCTGTGAAACAGATACTTTTTAACACGTCGGGTTGTCGTTCCATGCGTTGCAGCATCGTTTGGCAAAACGTTAATCGTCTTTGGCGATCATCGCGATGAGGTAATGCTTGGTGCGTTTGTCCTTTAGAAGACACAAACACTACGACAGCCGTAGAGTACAGAAGGCTAAAGGTCGAAGCACACTTAGGCGAAGCGAAGCCCGCGAAACGAAGCTATAACATTTTATATTTCATTGCTTCTTACGAGGTAACGTTCGAGCGAAGCGAAGCGAACAGAAGCGTCACGAATATCTCGTAAGAAGCAATGAAATATAAAATGGTAGCTTCGCTTCGTGGCGCGTCGCGGCGCTTCGCTTCGCCTCAGTGTGCTTCGACCTTAACCCTAGAGCGGGCGCGCTGGTTCAATTTTGCAACCAGACCACGCGTCCGCTCATGTAACAACGAACCACGCGCCCGCTCGAGGGTTAAGGGGGTCCTATATCTCAACTCAAGGGCCCGAGAGAAAATATGTAACTTGAAAAGTCGATCCTCGGCCTTCATCACGTATACGCTTGGCACCCGAGTCAATCCCAGTGCGTGGTTAGAAATACCAGGAATCTTTCATCCCTACTCTGAATTGTTGCTTATAATTGGAGGGTTTATTTAACCTCCTAGAAATGTTTTTCCGCAGATAAAAAAAACGTATCTCTAAGATTTTGATGTAGAATGTAAGATCGGGCGGTCGAGAAAGTCACTCCGTTGGCGCTCTTAAACCAATCCAGTAGTTTTCGCCGAAAACACTGTTTAAAAGTGCAGCGACGCGCTCATGCTGCACTAATTAGTCACAAAAAGTAAGCGCTTTTTCCTCTAAAGTGATAAGTAGCGAAATTACAATTCTTTTATAAATACAGTAAAGAATAAATGTTTCAAATCAATGCGGTACAGAGTTGAAGTGCCATGTACAGAAAGAGCTCCACTGTCGTAAATCGGAGCCGTAGGCGAAGACAGGTCATCTTAGCGAACTCAAGTGGCAAAAGGAGTTTTTGAGCATTCCCGTATCGATGCCGAGAGAGTTGGGCATAAACATTGAGATAATACCGAAGAACTCGTAAGGAGAGGAAAAAGGGAGAAGAAGGTGCTGCTGGCCCGGAATAGAAGTGGAGTACGTTGGAGGATCCCAGTGAGCGAGGAAGAAAAATTTTAACGTGTGTGTGACAAAACAGCATCAACTTTTTGTGCATCATTAGTGCAGTGTTAGCGCGTCAGTGATTGAAAAAACAATGCGACGCTATACCGAGGCGGAAAAGGCGGAGATAGTGACGTTGGCGGTGCAATTACCACACCGCGAAGTGGTGCGCATTTTCCGGGAGAGACATCCGGAGTGCCCATTGAGTGCTTCAACGGTGTCGGTGATATTACGCAAATTCCAGAGGACGGGGTCGACCGTAAATCTAGTAAATCCAGGACGCCCGAAAGTAGATCCGATAGTTGAGAGAACCATTCTTGAGATTGTTCAAAACAATATGAAACAGTCGGTTAGAGGGATATCGCGACAAACAGGGATTCCCAAGTCCACTGTGCATCGAGTGCTGCGATTCAATAAAATCAAAAACTATAAAGGACAAACGCACCAAGCATTACCTCATCGCGATGATCGCCAAAGGCGATTAACGTTTTGCCAAACGATGCTGCAACGCATGGACCGACAACCCGACGTGTTAAAAAGTATCTGTTTCACAGATGAGTGTACTTTTTTTGTGAATGGTGAAGTACGGTCACACTTTCACAGATATTGGTGCGATAGAAATCCCCATATTCTTCGCGAGCAGAATGTTCAAAATAAGCAGAAAGTCAACGTGTGGGCGGGGATCCTTGGCGAGAAAATTGTTGGTCCTCTTTTTATCGACGGCAATTTAAATGCTCGATCCTATTTCGATCTCTTGGAGAACCGGATACTGCCGGCTATCCTGGAAGTGATCGAAGATGAGGAGGTAATTTTCCAACAGGATGGCGCACCGCCACACTCATGCCAAATAGTAACGGAACTATTGAATGATGTCTTCGACGAAGACCGCTGGATTGGGTTACGAGCACGCACACAGTGGCCACCTCGATCGCCCGACCTTACGCCACTGGATTTTTTTTATGGGGTTACCTCAAGATGAAAATTTATGATTGGGTCCGGCGAATTGAAAGCGTCGATCACCTGAAAAGGTTGATTGAAGAAGAATGTGCCGCCATTCCTCGAAATATGTTGCGGAATACGCAAGACAACCTAGAGAAGCGTATACGACATCAATGTGAAGAGGAAATCAGAGGAGGGCACATCGAACACCTGCAGTGAGCACGTGCTGGACGAGACCCACTACCCTCTAAGCTCCCCAACACCATTCGGCCTTCGGAGTCACACGCAGCGAGGGCGGTAGGGTGGGAGATCAAGTTACACGAAATTTGTAAACCTCAGAAATTGATAAAGAGGTCGTACGAAATTCGTGTAACGTGTCAATTGGCCTCTACGTGGCATCTCCTAGTAATACTCCACACACTGGAGTAGCTAACAATTGGCATACAATTAGTACAATCACCTACAAACTTATCTAACAAAGTTACTGTCTCCGGTGTACCTCGCCGACTTCGTTCAATTCTGATATTGTTATTCTACATCAAAATGTAAGAGACACGTATTTTTTTATCTGCGGATCCTGCGGAGAAATTTTTACCGCAGAGAAGAGAAATACGTATCTATTATATTAGACCTTGATGTCGGATAACATAATAACAGAATGAACGGAATCGGCGAGGTACACCTGAAACGGTTTGCTTGCAAGTCACCTTCAAAAGGAAGACGAGCGACGAGGAACGACGGAGGAGAGTAAGGAGACGCGGTTATGTAATATGTATTTTGTTATAATTTTCCACAGAAATCTGAGGGAGGTACTAACCACCAACCGAGCCCCCCCCCCCCCCCCCCCCACAAGGAAAAACCTTCACCTCCGCCTCGCCCTGCTGCTCGTTCAGCCGATCCCCCTCCTCCCAGCGGTGGTACATTGTCTGTGACCGATATCCGTCGAAGGCCTGGGACTGGGAGACGACGACGATTGAACGTAACATTTTTTCAGGAAGCGAAGCCTATCGCGGAACAGAAAGTCGCGATGTAGTTGCCTTGATATAAGCTATTACGTGCCGTTCCCGCAAATGTCGGTGTAGAAATCATCGTGTTGTGGTTCTTTAACGTTATTTTTAATTGATCCGATCGCGGGGGCATTTGAACAACTAAGTGGATAATAATCGTTTCCGTATCAACAAATCTGTGTTCAATTGATTTTTTATACTTCATTAGTAGCTCCAGATGAGATACATCCATCTCATAGTTAACAGTACAAAATGTATTTCCCCTGCGGGAACTAATTTTATGAATGAAGAAATTTTAATAAATCATGATTACACGAAATCCTGTCCCGCTGATTGTGACATCTTGTATGCCTCCTAATGCCTAGACTCCGTCCACTATCCGTCTTGCTTATTCCAACCAAACTCTTCAAGATCGAAGGGGTACATTTATCCAAATATCTTGCAGAAGGAAATACGGGACGAAAAAAAACACGAGCCAGTAGAATTACTTTCATTAATTAATTTATTAATAATCCATCAGTAATAATGTATAAATGCAAGATTAAATAACGAAAATGGTCACAGTAGTGCTACACAAAGCATATTTGGCAAATAAGTCATATCTATCGATCACCGTCCGGTCATTACAAATCCCATTTCATTCGAACGCTTCTTTTCCTTTTTATTCTTTGTCCAGTATACCGCATGTCCTATTTGTAGGAGCGATTAATGTAGTTTGCATTTAAGGAAATGGGCCCGTGGGAATTTCCACTCGAGGGACAGAATTCAATAATTGTCGGAGTTCAGAACGAGAATGGAAAGTTGAATAACCCATCTACCTATTATTATCGAGGGTGGCTTTTTTTTTTCTTTTTTTTTTTTTTATTCAATTATTTCACTCTTTCCGCGAAACAACCCGCACACATAACGTTCGATTAATGAGCATTCTACAGCAATGGCGATTCAAAAAAAACCAATCAACATCCCTAGAAAATCTTGCGAACGGATATTCGTTTCTTTTGCTATTCTGTCTAATATTTCTGTGTTCTTGCGTGTATTTATTACTCGCGTTGAATCGCGGTCCTAGACAGACGTGAACGCGTGCATTCGAGGAATAACGCGTACAGCTGATAAAAACTTATGAATATAAAATAATCGAACCGTATTGTTACGAAAATGTTACAATAGGAAGGATGGAAGGGTTTCGGATCAAACTTAATATTATACTATAAGTATACTTCAAGGAATCACAGATCCATTATGTGCAAGGATTAAGAGGGAAAGGATCAACGGCGACGAGCGATACAGAAACCGTCTCTAGTTGGAAGAATCCATTGTGATCGAGATTGGCTGCGGCACCAGTGTCGACGTAAATTGATTACGATAACTCCTTCGAGTCACGTCCACTTTTTATCCGAAACGCTCAAGGTTCTTCAGCCTTTGCTCATGATCCGGGCTGTCACTACCACCGCCAACACTGCTTCTTCCTTTTTCAGTGAGGCTCCCGTTCTTCTCCACCGTTCACACTCCTGACGTGATGCCGCTGTCGGGTGTCACAGGAATTCGGCATGATTTACAACTGGGTGTAGACGGCCTGTTCTCTGGAACTGTTCGCACGGTGCTAGTACTGCTACCGTTTCAGGAACCCTTCGTGGTGACGACTTCCTCCTCCGTCTCGTCGCCTTGTCTCTGTCATTTTTCTTCTTCCTCTTACCACACTCTCATTGCAAGTCTTGCTTTGATATTTTATGTTTCCGCCGATGTGTCTTTCTCTTACAGCTATCCGAGTCGGTCTTGGATTGCCTTCGCTTTCCAACGGTGGCCCTGCCGTCGACGCTGCTGTTGCTGCTGCTGTCCTTGCTGCGACTACGACTCGAGTGTCTGGAATCGTTGTCCACAGGAGCTGCCGCGTATCGCGATCGGCGAGATATCATTCAGGAGCTGGTGCGGAGTTGAGCAGTGTCGACCAGCTGCTGCTGCTGTTCGTCACTGTCTTCTACATGCGACGTTTTTCGGCGCCACTGCACTTTTCTTTCACACTTCACTCACTCCTTCTGTTGGCGACTCTGCCGCGTTTTCTTTCCACGCCTTCCAATTTTCACCTTGACTCAGGCTTTCATTTCATTTTAATTGCATCTTTCGTCGCCGAGGCAGAGCTCGACCACTCTGACGAGGATCACGTTGACGGTAGTCCCTTCCTCTACGACTGCCAGTCGCTTCTCTCTGCAATTAGGTATCAGTCGTGTTATTTAGTTGAACATCGAAAAAAACCCGAATTATTATGTTTTATCGATTCAAACAATTACTCACCATTATTCCAACATTCACAATTTTGAGGTTACACTTCGATCTCCCGCATTTATCTACCTCCCGCTTTTACCTATCGGGAAATTAGATATTTCAAACGTTTCGCTCGTATGCGCGCCATCTTCCAAAGCCACCTTTAACTAAAATACTGCCGAAGTCAAGTTTCAGGAAAATTCAGGTCGCTGCACCTGCTCGACTAGCCATTGGACATACGGTATAGTGTAAAGTTCAAGAAGATATTCGTAACGAAAACGGCCTAACTAGAGAACACTGCATCGTCTCTGATTTTGATGCTACTTCATTAATTCGGAGTTCATCAGGAAATATGAAACCTCCCTTTTTATTATGGACGTAAAATTTTGGTTTAAAGGTATGCACTCATTTTTCCAAAATCTGACACACTGAAAACTATTTCAAAAACAAAACTAGATACGAAGAAAGCTTAATCTTTGAAGTTCTTTTGTTTTTAAAATATTTTAAACCAATATCACATACGCCTATAAAGAAGAAGGATTAGTTTATCTTTCTTCTTGATAAACTTCAAATTAATGGAGTAGCATCAAGCTCGAAAACGACGGATTTTTTATTCGGTAAATCGTTTTCGTTGCAAACGCTTTAGTGAATTTTGTATTATTTATTCAAAGTTTATCGCGAATCAAAAACCAGTTCAGATATTCCTTACACATTTTTTAACGCTGAATACAATTCTGTAGTCAAAATTAGCCTATAACGGCTAGTGCTGAAGATATTTCAAACTCATTACCGTAAGAAACACCGTTTTTGTGGTACTAAACTCTAATTTTCTCAATAAGCTGATGTTGTAACCAAATTTTACATGTAATATCGTATTCAGTGTCAAAGAAACTATAAGAATAACTTAATCCGATTCTTGATCGACATTCAGTGTAGGACTGAGTTATTTACATTCTTAACTAATCTATTTTCTCAATCATATTCCATCACTTTGGAGTAAACGCTTGCTCTTTATAGGTACTAACCAATTAAAATTTTGTACAAATAGGTACATATATTTCCACTAGTATTCTATTTACTTAAGGAATTAAAATTATTAATAAAAATTATAGGTTTTGTCTCTCAGTGAAATAGTAATTAAGAGAAGTCATATTCGCAGAAAATATATACAAAATTATCTAATATAATCACGAATGTATGAGCATAAGCGACATCCATACCTATACTTATTCTCAACACCCTACTTACAAATATTATCGTCACTTTAAAAAACCCCGATGAGAATTTCTTTTCGTTGATTAACGAAGCGATCCATCCGATAAAATTCCCATAGGAGATTACAACGTATCTGTTCCGTCGCACCGAACGACGGAACCCCAAAATAGCCCGATCGAACATTCACGATTTACCGCTAATCCTATCTTCGAGGAAAGGGTTTGTTTCGGCAATTACGCCGATGGCAAACCACCCGAGTTCACGCTTTCCTGGAAGGTAGGTATGAAACGGTACTCGACGCGTCGTTCCCTTCGGTACACGCTTTAATGTGTACCGCATAATCTTTACAATCGGCAGCCTCGAAAGTAGGAATGTCGAATCCAGGCGATGACCGATCGGGGGGAACCTTATACCTGGCGCATTCCGATCCGACGATTAGCCAATTTAGGGAACCGGACGCTTCCTCACGATCGAGAAAGAGCGTCCGGTATTCTTGGACATTTGGATACGTCATGCGGGTACCGTTAGCCACGGTACCCCGCTTCTTGGTTACCGAGTCTCGAAGGTTCCCAGCGTCATCGCCTGCTCCCCCGACATTCCTCCTTCGACCAATAAGGGTGCATAGCGTCAAGCGACGCTACCCCTTCCGCCTACCAAAGGACGGTTAATATAAGTCGGAATCAGCCGCCGTTGCTTCAATGTACTATCTACCGTCAATCATCAAGTCAGCAACGTGCGGAGTTCCGTGTATAACCCGTCTCGCAGTCGTTAAGACCACCAAGGTTCTTTTGGCCGAGCCAAACGGGATATCGCGGAACTATAGTGCATTCATGCAAAATCATTGAAACAGCCGATAGGTTGAAAAATACCTTCCGGTAGTTCGGTCAGTTTGTTAGCCGCGTCACTCACGTGTACCCGGGATTTACGACCCCGGGGAGATCCGTACCTAGATCGCGTGGCGACCGAACATAAATTTTGGTCCTTCGAGCCGGATATCAGTGACGGAATAAAATCAGTCCGCGAATATTCAAATCGGGTTGTGCAGATTTCAATCCACGAGCATACAACTACCGGATTCCAACGACGGAATCAAATCAGTTCACGAGTGCTAGCTACCGGTTGGCGTAAGATTCAAGTATCGCGACCGCGCAGTGAAAACCGACTGTTCGCGAATTCACTAGTGAGTAGATCGAACGTTTTCGTGCGTGTATCAGTGACTCTTTTCGGCCAGTGTGTGTCTCAAGTTTCAAGTGGGTGTACCGTGCACGCATTAGCAGCACCATGACGGAGAGAGGAGCATCAGCGCCAACATCGAAAGCCGAGCAGGTGAAGACGCTCGTCATCCGACGCGGACACATCAAGACACAGTTGACCAACTATAAAAAATTCATCGACGCCTTCGCAAGGGAGCAGGATCTAGATAGGCTTCAGATCAGAACAGAAAAACTCGACGAGATGATGAAGAATCTAGAAGACATACAAGTCGCCCTGGAAGTTCTCGAACCTGAACAAAATCACGATCAGGTAGGTTTCGAAATGACCGAAGCGTATTACGACCTCCTCGCAGAAGCCAACCGGTATCTCCGGCCAGCAACTCAACCTCAGAGGGCAGGAGCAACAGCCTCATCGGACAACCAGTCTGGTTACGCAACCAGTCGACAGATCGCCACCATCAAGTTGCCTAAAATCGATTTACCAAAGTTTGATGGAGCGTACGAAAATTGGTTGGATTTCCGCGACGCCTTTACATCAATGATCGGCAATCAAGACCAATTATCGAATGTTCAGAAGTTACAGTACTTGCGGGCTTCACTCACCGATGAGGCAGCAAAGACGATTAAATCATTCGAGACAACCAGTGACAATTACATACAAGCATGGGAGCTGTTAAAGGTGACATATGACAACAGTCGACTAATCATCCAGCGTCACCTCAAGATGCTTTTCGAGCTTCCCACTCTTCGGACGGAATCAGCAGAAGAGATACGGAAACTCACCAACAGCGTCCAGCAGCACTTGCGCGCCCTGAAGTCACTTGGAGCTCCGACGGAGTATTGGGATATCATAGTAAGTCACATGGTCATTTCTAAACTTGACCGCCACACCCTGCGAGAGTGGGAAAGGACACTCACTACCACGACGACGCCCACCTTCAATGAGCTACTTACGTTCCTGAGGCAAGCGGCCTCGTATTCGGACTCGTCGCTTACGACTTCGAGCCGCTCTTCAACTACGCATCTGGAAACCGTTACCACATCGAAACAGGTACGCAAAGGGGGGCATTCGACTTTACTCACAAACGTCAAGCAGGATACAAAATGCCCAATATGCGAGGGAGATCATCCGCCGTACTGGTGCGGAAAATTGTTAGCATTAACAACGGCTGAGAGGATTGAAGCCGTCAAAACCGCAGCACTGTGTCTCAATTGTTTGCGTGCTGGTCATCGGTCGCCACAGTGCACTTCCTCAAGGTGCCCGAAGTGTAAGGGTAAACATAATGGATTGCTGCACCTCGACGGAGGAGCCGCTCAACACACCACGAGCCTATTAAGCACCGACGATCAACCAGCATGACTAGCGTCGAGCGCGCCAGCCGTTCGCGCGATAACGACGTTGGCATCGAGCATTCTGAGCAAAGATATATTATTGACGGCTGTCGTAAACGTACACGATAAGGAAGGCCATCATCACCGCTGTCGGACACTCCTTGATACGTGCTCCAGCACTAATTTCATTACAGAACGTCTCGCGAGGTCATTAAAACTCCCAATGGAGAGATGCGAAATCCCAGTCGGAGCGTTGAACAACGCCAACACGATGGCTCATTTTGTGGTCAGGGTGACCATGGAATCCAGACTAAATGGATACACACGGACGCTTACTTATCTAACAGTTCCCAACATCATAGGGTTACAACCGAGCGAACCGATCGATAGGAGTATACTCAAGATTCCTAAGAATGTTTCGCTAGCCGATCCATCTTTCCATCAACCAGCCGAAGTGGACATGCTCATAGGATCTGGACCCACGTTAGCAATGATGTGTATCGGTCAGGTAAAGCTTAATAAGGACGACCACCCTGATCTCAGACTGCAGAAGACGCAATTAGGATGGGTCATCGGGGGGGGTGCAGGCAGCACTAACCCATCAGACATCAAGCGGACATGCTTGGCTACAACGAGCATCGAGGAATCGATAAGCAAATTCTGGGAGATCGAAGAGGTACCACAGCGACTCCATTTATCCTCTGAAGAACAGGCATGCGAAGACTACTTCCTCAAGACCGTTGCCCGAGAGGTAAGTGGCAAATATGTCGTGTCACTTCCTTTCAACGACAAGCAATGTAAGTTGGGAGAATCAAGATCATGCGCCGAGAAGCGATTCCATGGGTTGGAACGCAAATTCAAGAGGGACCCCAACTTTGGCGACCAATACAAGGCCGTTTTCAACGAGTATTTGCAACTGGGCCATATGACCGAAGCCAGAGAAGACAGCCTCGACGAGGAAGGTTTCTACCTGCCGCATCATGCCGTTATCAAGGAGACCAGTACGACTACGAAACTCCGAGTTGTCTTTGACGGATCGGCCAAATCCAATTCCGGAGTTTCCTTGAACAACGCCCTCATGGTTGGTCCCACCATCCAGGATGACATCTTCTCACTACTGCTCCGATTCCGCACTCATCGGTACGTCATGACTGCAGACATAGAAAAGATGTACCGCCAAGTCTGGGTCAGGGAGGAGGATCGTAAATACCAACGGGTGATCTGGAGGAATCCGCAAAATGAGATGAAGGTATACGAGCTCAACACGATTACCTTCGGATTATCTGCGGCTCCATATCTAGCCATCCGATGTTTGCACCGGCTAGCCGACGATGGAGCACATGCCTATCCGGTTGCGTCACGCATATTAAAACGCGATCTGTACGTCGACGACGTCCTCACTGGAGCAAACACAATACAGAAGGCTATCAAAATTCGCAACGAACTCATCGAGTTACTTCAGCAAGGAGGCTTCAATTTACGACAATGGGCCTCTAATGATACTCAACTTCTGAAGGGACTGACCGAAGGCAGCACTCGGCGAAGATTGCACAAAGAAGACTGTACCATCAGGACTTTGGGGGTCGATTGGGACTCTCAGTCGGACAACATCACCTACACTGCAGAATCGATAAAACCTGGCGACAAGGTTACAAAGAGAGTCATCTTATCTCAAATCGCGAAGATCTTCGACCCTCTGGGACTTTTAGGCCCGGTGGTATCCAGAGCAAAAATCATGATGCAGAATCTCTGGCGGCAGAGTTTGACTTGGGATGAATCTGTTCCGTCCAATATCCACACTGAGTGGACCACGTTTGTAGCGCAATTCAAAATTCTTAATAATATTGCATTTGAGCGACAGATGATCATCACGGACGCCAGAGAAGTACAGATGCATGGTTTCTGCGATGCGAGCGAACGGGCATACGGAGCCTGCATATACATCAGATCCGAGGATCAAGAAGGACGAGGAGAAGTGGTGTTAGCATGCGCCAAATCCAGAGTAGCACCTTTGAAGAATATCTCACTGCCTAGGTTGGAATTATGCGGAGCATTGCTACTGGCAGAACTGTATGTGTCAACACGACGAGCGTTACCAATTGCCGTCGACCGGACGGTGTTCTGGTCCGACTCTACCATCACTTTGCACTGGATTAATACCGAACCACATCGACTTCCAACGTTCATCGCAAATCGAATTTCTGCTATACAAGAGAAGACGGACGCCAGCACTTGGAAACACGTACGGTCAGCTGATAACCCAGCTGACCACCTATCCCGAGGCCTGTCACCATCCGAATTTGTGCAAAAATCAAACTGGGAAAAAGGACCGATTTGGTTACGACAATCTGAATCTGCGTGGCCACAGTTGGATTTGATATTCCCATCAGAAGTTCCTGAACAACGAAAAGCGTATTGTCTTACGCTCAACACGGAGAGGAACGAAATTCTCCATCGATACTCCTCAATCATCACACTTCGGCGTACAGTGGCCTACTGTCTCCGAGTCAAACGAGGCAATAACTTCGAGGGACCTGTGACAGCCGAAGAAATCGAACAGGCAGACCGTCGGATTGTACGGTGTGTTCAACATGCAACTTTCGTCGAGGACATCAAGGAACTAAAGAAAGGGAACGGAACATCACGGAGTACCAGATTGAAATCACTCAACCCGTTCCTAGACAATGACGATTTGTTACGTGTGGGAGGACGATTGAGGAACGCCGATGTTCCCTACGCACAACGACATCCAATGTTATTGCCAAAGAATCACCACGTGACAACAATGCTCATCCGTTACGAGCATTTGAAAAATCATCATGCAGGTACGCAGACAACTCTTTACGCACTACGACAAAAATATTGGATTCTAGACGGCCGGAATCAAGTCCGGAAGGTCATCCGACAATGCATCAAATGCATCCGTGCTGATCCTCCTCCAATCAATTACGTCATGGGTCAGTTGCCCCGGGCTCGAACCGCGGAAGCTAGGCCATTCAGTAACACGGGGATCGACTACTGCGGACCATTTTTCATCAAGGAGAAGAAATTCCGCAATCGAACTCGTGTGAAGGTTTACGTGGCAGTGTTCGTATGCCTTGTATTGAAAGCCATCCATCTGGAAGTAGTCAGCGACTTGACTACAGACGGGTTTATGGCGGCACTCAAACGGTTCATCGCTCGACGAGGAAAACCACGGCACATATACACCGATAATGGCACGAATTTCGTTGGAGCTAGGAACGAGCTAGCCGAGCTCTCCACCATTTTTTCAAACGAATCACAAGATCCTCGCATCCAAAGGGACCTTGCCAATGAAGGTATTACGTGGCATCATACTCCTCCACTAACGCCGCATTTTGGTGGACTATGGGAAGCTGGCGTAAAATCTTTCAAACACCATCTGAAACGGATTTCCGGAGAGCAATTATTCACCTTCGAGGAATTCAATACGTTAACAATCGAAATCGAGGGAATCCTGAATGGACGCCCCTTGACGCCTATATCCACAGACCCCAACGACATCAATGTCCTCACTCCCGCTCATTTTCTAATCGGTGATGCACCAAGGAACCTACCCGAAACAAATTTTGAAGCCGTTCCATCAAACCGATTATCCACTTGGCAGCATATTCAGAAGGTGAAACGACATTTTTGGATGCGGTGGCAAAAAGAGTATATCAGCGAACTCACCACGCGGAGCAAGTGGACCAATGGATCACACGACATCAAAGAAGGGACCATCGTCATAATTCGAGAGGAGCGACTACCACCGAACCAATGGGCATTGGGTCGAATCACCAGGACTTATCCCGGAGACGACGGGATCATTCGAGTCGTGCAGGTGACAACCGCAAACGGTACTTTCAAACGAAATGTGAAAAGACTCGCACCCTTGTTCGATGAACAAGGTACAAACAATCAGTAGTTAAAGCGTACTCGATAATTTGTACAGTAATTGCGCAATTTCAGCTAGGATACTAGAGGTATCATCTTAATATTTTAGGTCATCCAGGTTACATTAATTTAAGATATAAGTAGCAATACATCATTCTATTGTTCCAATTGCAATACATGTAAGCATGCTAGTTTTAGTTTCTCTCTCCGTTCGCAACGGGGGGAGTATGTTCCGTCGCACCGAACGACGGAACCCCAAAATAGCCCGATCGAACATTCACGATTTACCGCTAATCCTATCTTCGAGGAAAGGGTTTGTTTCGGCAATTACGCCGATGGCAAACCACCCGAGTTCACGCTTTCCTGGAAGGTAGGTATGAAACGGTACTCGACGCGTCGTTCCCTTCGGTACACGCTTTAATGTGTACCGCATAATCTTTACAATCGGCAGCCTCGAAAGTAGGAATGTCGAATCCAGGCGATGACCGATCGGGGGGAACCTTATACCTGGCGCATTCCGATCCGACGATTAGCCAATTTAGGGAACCGGACGCTTCCTCACGATCGAGAAAGAGCGTCCGGTATTCTTGGACATTTGGATACGTCATGCGGGTACCGTTAGCCACGGTACCCCGCTTCTTGGTTACCGAGTCTCGAAGGTTCCCAGCGTCATCGCCTGCTCCCCCGACATTCCTCCTTCGACCAATAAGGGTGCATAGCGTCAAGCGACGCTACCCCTTCCGCCTACCAAAGGACGGTTAATATAAGTCGGAATCAGCCGCCGTTGCTTCAATGTACTATCTACCGTCAATCATCAAGTCAGCAACGTGCGGAGTTCCGTGTATAACCCGTCTCGCAGTCGTTAAGACCACCAAGGTTCTTTTGGCCGAGCCAAACGGGATATCGCGGAACTATAGTGCATTCATGCAAAATCATTGAAACAGCCGATAGGTTGAAAAATACCTTCCGGTAGTTCGGTCAGTTTGTTAGCCGCGTCACTCACGTGTACCCGGGATTTACGACCCCGGGGAGATCCGTACCTAGATCGCGTGGCGACCGAACAGTATCACTCAGCTGGCAACGTATCTATATCTGTACCATAGAGCCAGACTATGTGAAGTCCAATGGAATGCCATTGGACTTAACATAGTCTGGCTCTGAGGTGCAGATATGTTCATATACCAGGCCCAAGAACGTTGAGCCCATATATCCCACTCTCAAACGCCCGTTATCATGTCGCAATGTTATTACGCAGCGCTGCGACCACAGGAACTACTTATGTATTTGTATTATTACGAGATGATGTGACGTCACTTCCCGAGTGATGGAGGGCGGAATAACCTCATCACTGGCCAATCGACTTGCTCTCTGCGGAAAGCCTCTGACAGATCGACACTGCAGGGCACGCGGTCCTGACTGCGTCTATACGTATTGGTATACGTACAACCCATGTATACACGATCTTTGAAACCTTACGACTTAGCGAGATACTTTGCTTGCAATTGTAAAGTATACTCCTTCTAAAATAATATTTCACTTAAAAAAGTATTGGCATCCGAATGTAGTGCCAAGTACCTGTATCAAGTATTTCTCAGGATGGGTGGTATAAGAAACACACAAGAGCGCGTGAGAACTTCGACTAAATAGTATCTTATGTCACATAAGGCGGAAATTCAAGGTTTTTTCAGACTGTGTTTAATTAGGTCGTAACACGAGGCATGGTTTGGGAATGAGGCTTGCCGAAGGTGAGGGTGTTTTTAAACACAGTCTAAAAAATCCGAGGATTTCAGCCGAATGACATATACTATTTTTCCTCACGAATGCTTTGCCTATTTCTCAAAACAAAACAATCAGAAGTATACACGGCTCATTTCACGTTACGTTTATCAGTTTGGAAGAGGACCTACTTTGGAATAAACAATCTGTTGACAGCCTGCGGACTCCCGATCGGTGTCACGCAGGAAAAACGCCATCTTACGGTCTAAAAATAGGCTGGAAAAGACCTCGAAATGGGCATGAGTGAGGAAAAACTTCATTTATCACCCATCCTGCAAATCACTCGGTATAATCAAGAGCAACGAAATTAACCGAGATCGAAAGGACAAATGACTATACCAAAACAGACTACCAATGTTCAAAATAGTACTTGGCGGGCCCGTGCTTGAACAAATTGATGAATATTTGGCATCCGATTATTATAATATAATTTTGATAGTTGCAAGATACAGAAGTTAATAAGAAGAAATGGCAAGTATGCTAAGAGCCTTCAATAACAGTGCACAGAAGCAAACGCTTTAATTCATTTATCCTGTAACTTATATTTTCCATTTACTGTTAGTGGATATTAGTTCTGACACTCTTATACTGTCTATGTTACATGGGGTATTTTACTCAAGAGTTTCGTACAGAGTAACATTTTCATACAAATAATTTAGCCAATACTTATCTCGTCGGCAAATTGCAGAACGTTACTACATGATGAGATAAGTAATTACTAACTGATCCTCAAGTTGGCCAACAATTCCATCGATCATTATAATCTTGCATTTGTCGACGATATACGAGCAAGTATTAGCAAAATTAAATGTACCTCACACGAACCTCCTGAGCAGATTTCTTCGTGCATTTCTGATTTTAAATAATTCTGTACTATAATACTTTAAGAAGTAAACACAAATTAGTAACTGCATTATTATTTATTAGTCGCCGGCAGTGGCCGAGTGGTCAAAGTGCTGGCCTCTCGAGGACTACTTGTGCGATAGGTCTAGGGTTCGAATCCCGGCTTACGGAAAAATAATTTTTCCGGGATCCGGGGATCGAGCTAAGACCGGCTGTACTGGGGGGGGGGGGGCTTCTGTATGGAGGACCCCCTTCCCCAGTGAGTGAGGACAGAGAGCCCCCCCCCCCCCCCTCTGGTTGGAACACCTGGGAGGGCTAAGGAACTTCAGCATGGCCGTCTGCATGGAGGCCCTGGGCTCACCGGGGGTTGGGGTCAGAGAGTGGGGCCCCTCTCCGTCTGAGTTGCCCCAAGTGTGGCTCGGGTACAATGGTCCAAAAAGGACTGAGTGCCTGGTAAATGCTAAGTACAGATACAGATTATTATTTATTATACATATATTATATATCACCTGTCCAATAAGATATCATTGATTGTATTCAAAATTTATAGTAACTGATTTAATTTGAATATAATATGTACCTTTTAAGAATAACAGTTTGTTCAGGCGCGGTCTCGCCACGTACAATTTGAACATCGGTGGCCTCTATTCTGGGGTATAGTTATTTCTTATTTCGATTTGTCAGTAACTGGACGCTTTTGGTCAATTTCTTGGTTCAATCATATTAGTTGTTGACGACCGCGATCGGCAGTAACTATCTGGCCAGGTTTCAGAAATTCATAATGGAGAGAGAGAGAGAGAGAGAGAGAGAGTGTACGCCTTTTATGTATATCCCACCATATACACAGCATAACTTTATTATACTGAATATTGCGCTTTGACGTCGATGTCGTCGACTCGCCGGGGTCATCCCAATGATATTTGCATTTCGGATTATCAGAATATGTCCACTTTTCATCGCCGGTCACAATTTTTCACAAAGAAGACTTTCTTTGTTGCTTGTTGTAAAGATTCAAACATACGTCCACAGACGGCTATTTTTATTTGCTTGGGTCAAAGAGTGTGGCACCCACTTTGTTTTTTTTCGAATCATTTCCATTGCTTGTAAGCGATAGGAAATGGTTGGTTGCGTTACTCCTAACTCTGTTCTTGAATGTTTTTCCGTCTGGCAAGAGTTTTCATCCAGCAATGCTTGCGGTTCCTGGTCGTCCACCTTTACAGGGGCCCTAGTACGTTCACGGTTACCTAACATCAAAATCACCGTCTTTAACCCTCCGTTAGTCTTCCGGGGTCTGACAGTCCTCAACTAAATGCAATTTTCACATTACATTGTTTCACTAGACTAACGCAGGGTTAAATCTCTTATACCAATACTCACATGTACTTTTAGAAAGAATATCGTCCCCAAGAACAGAACAGATCGATTCACATGTTATCCTAACACTTTTTTCTTCATGGAATTCACAGCGAATGCAATTTCTAATAAAGAGCTTATCGGTAATGCATGTTTTATTCGCAGATTTTAAAGTTTATATCTATGACTCCCTTATGTTTCGATACTATATAACAAGTTCCAACATATCATATGTGAGCGGAAACTTTGAATTACTTTTATGATACGGAATGGAAGTATCCTAAAACTTAATGTATTTATACACCTAATAAAATCCTTGAATTACAGTGCACAAAAACGGACATATTAGTTTATCCACCGTATAACTTACGTATTTCATTTAGCAGGGTATTAGTTCTGACACCTATTATTGCCTATGCAATGCATAGTAACTGTACATGGTGTTTCACTGAAGAGATTTGTAAAAAACATATTTTAATAATAAGAATTTTGCCAATAGTTATCTTGTCAACAAATTGAAAAACTTTACTAAATGATGAATTAGTTTAAAATATAGTGTAAGTAGTAGAATGAAGGCTACCTCATATGAACCTCCTGAGCGAATTACCTCATGCATTTGTAATTTAAAATAATTCCGTACTGCTTTTAAAGAAGTTAACACAGATCGATAGTTGCATTATACTTATAAATATTACTTGTTCAAACTATTAGGTTAGAAAATAAGTTCGTAGAGTTTTGGGTTTTCTTTTATTTTACAACGATTTGTTTGCTGTTTCGCAAAGTGTTTATATTCATTCGAAAGAGCTCTTTCTACTCTACAAAACTGTTATAATTGTTTCTTCGAATAACTGAATTTTTTATTATTTTTCAGCCTTAGAAATGGAATATCCAGTAAGCAAAAATCAGCAGTTTCGACATCTGCTTTTCTTCGCTTTTCATCGTGGTCAAAAAGCTGCCGCAGCTGCTCGGGATATTTGCGACGTGTACGGAGAAGGTTTTATAGGCGAGTCTTTTATAAAAAAGATGTTGAAAATGCTGATTTTTGCCTCCTGGATATTCCATTTCTAAACTTGAAAAATAATAAAAAATTGTTATTCGAAGAAATAATTATAACAGTTTTGTAAAGCAGAAAAAGCTCTTTCGAATGAATATAAACACTTTGCGAAACAGCAAACAAATCGTTGTAAAATAAAAGAAAACGCTACGAACTTATTATCTAACCCAATACATTGATTGTATTCAGAATGTACGGTAACTGATTCCTAATATAATATGCGTTTTTAAAAATAATAGTTTTTTAGGTATGAGACCGTGAATTAAGAGGTATACTTTGCTTATAATGGAGACCCCGACGTGATAAACCCGCTGCAGCAGGCATGCTCGACCTACCACAGCGCCGCATCCACACATACGCCAGGCTCTCTGATGCGCATCCATCGCCACAGAGTCTACAGCATTATCTCACAGTGAAACCACTGTAGTCACTGCGTGCGTTCCCTTTTTGCAAAATCCACCCACAGTAATTTTGAAAGCGCACCGTGTTGCCACAGTACTTAGGCCCACAGCAAATTGAGCCCAGCCCACACACGGCACATTTTCAGCCCACACCTATCCCATCTTGTTCACGTCCACGTTTTTATTCATTACCGCATATTGAACCCAATAGTGGCCCACACTAGCACCTCGCAGCATGGCATCCCTCGGTGAAATCTTGCTAGATTTAGAATCGGATTCGGAAACTCCGAAGAAGTAGTTCTATTGTACAGGTTATCGAGGAAAAGAAAAAGAAATAGAAATGTTTACCTAAATGCAAGGAATACTTGGGGGGGGGGGGTTGTTAACCCTTTGTTGCATGATTCTTTTTAAATAAATGAAAAATTATTTTTCGTATTCGATTATATTTCTGATTAGTAAAAAAATATAATATTATAAAAAATGTTTATTAAAATTTAACGCCTATTTAAACAAAAAACAAAATGTTGCATATTAATAACAATATGCAACTGTTAACAAAACTAATTTGCATATTTGCAACATTACAGACAACCTAAGAATGAAATAATCTAAAACAATTTTTGTCCACATTTGTCACATTTCAGTAGGAAACTTGGACTCTATAGGACTCCACCCATATGCTTATTACATTGGATAATTACATTGGGACAATATTTATTGAAATATTTTTTTTCTGTTTTCTGTCATATCTTGTAACTTTATGTTGTGGAAGTTCGTCATATGCCGTTAGAAACTTCGCCTATTGTGAATATACATGAATTTAAAAATATGTTGCAAATATGCAACAGTATGCAATGAAAGGTTAACTGAGGAAGTTCCTGACAACATATTTAGTGGTTTTCCGACCGGTACGCCATTACAGAAAGCGTTCCGTTCGTACAGAAAGCGTACGAATGGAACATTCCGGGCCCCGTCAATCGTGCAACGGAACACCCATGCTGCCCACGATCCACGAGATCTATGCGGCGAATACAAACCTCCCCACGCATGGCTGGCGACAGACTAGGCTAGCTCTGAGCTGGATCCAATATGCGCCACTCCGTTTCAAATCATGTCTTACAAAGTAACGCATGCGTGCGCTGCACGTGTGTTGTGCGTGAACTGGGTTCAATATGCGGTAAATGAATAAAAAGGTGGACGCGTGGAAAAGATTTGCTGGGTGTAGGCTGAACATGTGCCGTGCGTGGGCTGGGTCGTGGTAGGCCATGCCTACCGCAAATTGAGCCCAGTTCATGCACAGCAGACGTGCAGCGAACGCGTGCATTACTTTTTAAAACATGATTTGAAACGGAGTGGCGCATATTGGACCCAGCTCAGAGCTAGCCCAGTCTGTCGCCAGCTACGCGTGGGAAGGCTTGTATTCGCCGCACAGATTTCGTAGGCGGTGGGTAGCGGGGCTTGTTTTGAAAAGAAAAAAATATTGCTGATGCCATGCTGCGAGGCGCTAGCGTGGGTGAGTACTACGTTCAATATACGGTAAATGATTAAAAACGTGGACGTGGAAGAGATGGGTTGGGCGTGGGCTGAACATGTACCGTGCGAGGGCTAGGTTCAATTTGCGGCCGACACTTCGTACCCATACTGCTTGACTGCAGTGTGGCTTCACGGTGGACATCCACCCGAATATCCCAGTATATGCACTCGAATTCACCGCGTGATAATAGTGTGCAGTCATGGTGGCTACTAACACTAACTCTTTTTACCTTCTGTGTGTACAAAATCGTATACCGTATGTCCCACCCCGATAGCAAAGCGTGGATTTACACGCTAGCCGCACGCAGTGCTGCCAAGTAGTGGCATCACTGTGATCTCACCGTGGCATGATCGCGTGGCGTACACAAACTAAGAGCACCGTGGCTACACAGTGAACACACTGAGTGGTTCACAGCGTAAAGACACAGTGTTTACACTCAGTGCAGTCACGGTGCCTTTTCGACGTGCACACTTCGTAAATTTACCGACCATGAATGTCGGTAAATTCACTGTCTTCACAACATTTTTAACACGTTCGCTGCCGCCGGCTCCGATCGGAGCCAGTCGATACTTTGCGCCTGTGCTATTACATTATTCAGTCTGTTACCGGCACTGAGCGCGATGCAATCAATCTAAAAGTGGCAGCGAATGTGTTAAATTAGAAAATAACAAAATTGATATAATAATAGGTTTATTCCCAGAAAGCAATTTGTGACTAGTTCCAAATTTTGATCTGCGCATGTGCGGTTGTAAATTTACAATCAATTGATTTCACACCCTGATAGAAAAATGTTTAAATTAGGAAATAACAAAATTGATATTATAATAATGTTTCAAACAGTGCAAATTGTACTGAATTATTCCATAAATAATGAATGATTAATTATCATAATTGCTACTGTTTTGAACAAGAAAGTATCAAATTATTTTTAAAAATTTAATGAGATTATATATATATACAGGGTCCATTATGAAAGTAATGCGCATGATTTTATTGTAACGCGACTATCCATCGCAACGGGGTAAAACGGGTCGGGAAATGAGGTGGAGGGTCTGCCCTTCCAATGCAGCCGGTCGCCAGTTTGCTCCGAGCAGTCTGAGTGGAAAGAAGTGCCTCCGCGTGAAGTGTGTTTTTCGACTTTGTAACACGGCGCAATGGAGCGCCTGAGGAATCGTCCATTTTGAGTTTGTACCGCAGGGAGAAACTGTCAATTCAGCCTTTTACCTGGAGGTGCTCAAGAGATTGAAACGCCAGGTCGCGCGCGTGAGGGTTGACATCAAAGACACGGTCAAGCTCCATCAAGACAATGCCCCCAGTCACACGGCCTTCATCGTTACCAACTTCCTGGCCGAGAGCAATACGCCAGTGGTCCCCCAGCCCCCTTACAGTCCCGACTTGGCTCTGTGCGACTTTTTTTTTTGTTTCCCCGACTGAAGAGAGAGCTGAAAGGAAAGCATTGGGAGTCCGTGGAAAACATCCAAAAGCATGTTACAACGTTCCTAAGAGACATTCCCGTTGAGGAATTTCAGGGTGCCCTCCATGCATGGCAGACACGTCTCCGCAAGTGTATTGATGCTGGGGGAGAGTGTTTTGAAGAATTTTAAGCATTTGTACCGGTACGATCAATAAATCTATTTTTCCCAGAAAATGCGCATTACTTTTATAATGGACCCTGTATATATATCTCATTAAATTTTTAAAAATAATTTGATACTTTCTTTTTCAAAACAATAGCGATTATGATAATTAATCATTCATTATTTATGGAATAATTCAGTATAATTTGCACTGTTTGAAACATTATTATAATATCAATTTAGTTATTTTCTAATTTAAACATTTTTCTATCGGAGTGTGAAATCAATTAATTGTAAATTTACAACCGCACATGCGCAGATCAAAATTTGCAACTAGTCACAAATTGCTTTCTAGGAACAAACCTATTATTATATCAATTTTGTTATTTTCTAATTTACCACATTCGCTGCCAATTTTAGATTGATTGCATCGCGCTCAGTGCCGGTAACAGACTGAATAATGTAATGTGCACGACAATGTGTCTCCGATCGGAGCCGGCGGCAGCGAACGTGTTAAAAGTTTTGTGAAGACAATGAATTTACCGACATTCATGGTCGGTAAATTTACGAAGTGCAGTGCACGTCGAAAAGGCACCGTGACAGAACTGAGTGTAACCACTGTGTCTTTACGCTGTGAACCACTCAGTGTATACACTGTGTAGCTACGGTGCTCTTAGTTTGTGTACGTCACGCGATCATGCCACGGTGAACCCACACCGTGGTGAGCCACGTAGTGGCATTACTGTGTGCGGCTAGCGTGTAAATGCACGCTTTGCTATCGGAGTCCCCCGATAGCCAGGTGACTTCACAGTGGTGGCACTGTGAGATCACGCGGTGACTTTGAGAAACATCACAATGATGTCTTGGTGCGTGCCCACTGGAGTACCACTGTGGCATCACGCAGTGTATACAGTGGATAAAGTAGGATTTTGCAAAAGGGGAACGCACGCAGTGACTTTACCGAGATTTTTCACTGTGTGCCCGTGCAGTGCCGCCACCTGCCACTCGCCTAGTAGTGTCGCTTTTTTTTCACAGCCTACCGGGATTCGAACCTGCGATCTTTAGGATACGAGATGCTTCGAAACTGGGAATGCTTTCGCATTCTACCAATTGAGACACCGACTCTTCAAGCGGTGTCGGTCCACTCCGGTCATAATATAGAAACCGGACATGACAGTGACTGCTCTCGAAGGTTCTCATTAAATTTTTTAAAATAATTTGATATTTTTCATTTTTAAAATAAATGTCAACATAACCACGTAACATAAACAAAGAATTTGTAAATAAAAATAGTTTTAAAAGTGCAAGTGCAATAAACCCAATTCATAAGCGATGAATATCGGTATCGAAGATATCTTGTCAATTCTAGGAGAGTCAAAAATGCCGCTAGTGGAAGGAGAAGTGGTATTGAAAGCAGTTTGTATTTTCCTGCAGAATCAAAAAGAGAAACCAAAATGCAGTGAAAATCGTCGCTTCTTGCATACAATCGTCACATGTAACAAGTGCTCGTAACGAAGTTGAAGTGAACATCTTACTGGTAAACAACAATAAAGAAGTAACGTGCAAGTGCAGCTGGGCCAGAGGAAGATGCAAACATGTTTTTGCAACGCTTCTGTACATAAATCGGTAGGGCAAATAGTACCATGTTACGATTGTACCCAAGAAGCGACGATTTTCACTGCATATTGGTTTCTCTTTTTAATTCCGCAGGAAAATACAAACCCTGCTTTCAATACCGGTTGTCCTTCCACTAGCGGCATTTTTGACTCTCCTAGAATTGATAAGATATCTTTGATACCGATATTCATCGCTTATGAATTGGGTTTATTGCACTTGCATTTTTAAAACTATTTTTAATTACAAATTCTTTGTTTATGTTACGTGGTTATATTGACATTTATTCTGAAAAAGAAAAATATCAAATTATATTAAAAAATATTATGAGAACCTTCGAAAGCAGTCACTGTCATGTCCTTTTTCTATAATATGACCGGAGTGGACCAACATCGATTGAAGAGTTGGTGGCTGAATTGGTAGAATGCGAAAGCATTCCCAGTTTCGAAGCATCTCGTATTCTAAAGATCCCAGGTTCGAATCCCGGTAGGGTGTCAAAAAAAATGCGACACTCTAGGCGGATGGCAGGCGGCGACACTGCACGGGCACACAGTGAAACACCTCGGTAAAGTCACTGTGTGCGTTCCCCTTTTGCAAAATCCTACTTTATCCACTGTGTACACTGTGTGATGCCACAGTGGTACCCCAGTGGGCATGCACCAAGACATCACTGTGATGTTTCTCAAAGTCACCGCATGGTCTCACAGTGCCACCACTGTGAAGTCACCTGGCTATCGGGGGAGTGGGACATACGGTACCCCGATGGCCAAGGTTCGTCACTACGAGCGCACTGTGCCGTCACGCGGTGGAGTTAGGAAACATCACAGTGACCTTATCGTGCGTGCCCCCGCGGACGTCACAGTGGCAACACGGAGTGGCAACGGCGAGTGAGGTTACTGTGACTGCACAGCGATCGTCAGTACAACAGCACTGTGCAGTCACGCGGTGCGCTTTCGAAATAATTGTCGGTATGTAGATTTTGCAAAAAGGGAACGCACACAGTGACTTTACCCGCCTAGAGGTGTCGCTTCTTTTTTTTTCCGTGCCCCACCGGGATTTGAACCTGCAATCTTTGGGATATTCTATGCCAGATGCCTCGAGACTGGGAAACGTTTTCGCATTACGCCACCGACTCTTCGAGAGATGTTGGTCGACACCAGTCATATATAGAAAGCGGACATGACAGTGACTGCTCTCGAAGGTTCTTGTTAAATTTTCTAAAATAATTTGATGTTCTTTTTCAAAACAGTAGCGATTATGATAATTATCCATTCACTATTTATAGTAGAATATTCGTCAAGAATCATGTTAAAGTTAACCATTAGCGCCAAGCGTCTTATGTATAGGACGGCCATTTGGAATTTTTTTCTCATAACCTCTGAGTAACAAATCATGCAATTTTCGTAAAGAAAATCCACCAGAAATTAATTTGGGCTTTAATGGATTAAGTTCACGATGGAATTTTTGTATTATTAGGTGTTGGAATTAATTTGTAGCGTCGATCTTAACAATAAATGGCACGCAGGTAGTACAGTATTTCGTTGTTACCGACAGTAATGTAATATCGTAAACATCACAATTTAATTGTAAGAAAATTCTTTATACATAATAAGTGTTTGACATGAGTCTTGATAGACTAATGCCTCCAAATCATTATCGTCAAATTTATTCGGCTCCTTGTCATCCAAGTCGAAATCACCAGCTTTAAAACGTGCAAACCACTTCCAACGCGTTTGCTCGCAGCTAGAGCATGTACACTTCCACTAAATACGTAGCTGCACTTTTGTTCATATTAAAATAATGAAGCAAAACTCCCCGCAAGAACACTTTATTCGGCACAAATTTTGATATATTCAATAAATTATTATAAAATGTTGTTATTTATGATTTGAAAAAAGGTTATGTACCAACCAAGTTGGGAGTTGACTTATCACCAGTAGGAAAACGTCTTAAAAATTTGGGCATGATCATATTTTGTCATTAAAAAACGCTACGAATTAATTCCAACACCTAATATATAATTTTTAATTTTTATTGAACAATTTGGATTTTTTAAAAGATTAAGTCACAGTGGCGTCACAGTTACGTCACCCAGTGACAATCACTCCGTGGCATCCCAGTAACGTATGAGTAACGTCACTCGGTGACAATCACGCGGTGGCGGCACAGTGAAGCTCCCGTGCCAACACGGCGTGCTGCCACCGCGTGACGCTCGGGTGAAAGTCACGCTTGGCTATCGGGGTCCACAGTGAAAACTGTTTTATCAACCCTGACAGCCAGGTGGCATAGCGTCTAACTTTGAAATTATGAATTTGTGAATAATGGAAATTACTCATCATTATTCACAAATTCATAATTTCGAGGTTAGACGCTTCGATCTCCCGAATTTACACCAACTCTAACTACCGACTCGACTTCTAACGGTATTAAATGTTTCGATTACCGACCAAGCCTCCCTGAAGGTAACTTTCAAACTGGCCCGTACAGAGTGGGACATACGGTATACAGTAATTATAATTATTTTCGAAATTTCCATTATTCACAAATTCACAATTTCGAAGTTAGACGCCTCGATCTTCCGAATTGACATCAACACTAACTGCCGACTCGACTTCTACCGTATTAAATGACTCGAGTACCGACCAAGCCTATCCGAAGGTAACTTTCAAACTGGCCAGTACAGAGACGGACATACGGTAATAAATACGTTGACGGTTACCGACCGTTAGATACCGACCTGCGACTCGGATTCTGTCGCTGGTGACTTTTTTAAATGTTACTTGTGTATAATTACGAAATTGTGAATTTGTGATTAATGGAAATTACGAAAATAATTATAATTACGGTATAAATGTCTCGATTACCGACCAAGCCTATCCGAAGGTAACTTTCAAACTGGCCAGTACAGAGACGGACATACGGTATCATGCCAAATAAAACAACCCGCCCGATAGCCAACCCCGATAGCCAAGCGTAACTTTCACCCGAGCGTCACGCGGTGGCAGCACGCCATGTTGGCACGGGAGCTTCACTGTGCCGCCACCGCGTGATTGTCACCGAGTGACGTTACTCATACGTTACTGGGATGCCACGGAGTTATTGTCACTGGGTGACGTAACTGTGACGCCACTGTGACTTAATCTTTTAAAAAATCCAAATTGTTCAATAAAAATTAAAAATTATATATCAGGTGTTGGAATTAATTCGTAGCGTTTTTTAATGACAAAATATGATCATGCCCAAACTTTTAAGACGTTTTCGTACTGGTGATAAGTCAACTCCCAACTTGGTTGGTACATAACCTTTTTTCAAATCATAAATAACAACATTTTATAATAATTTATTGAATATATCAAAATTTGTGCCGAATAAAGTGTTCTTGCGGGGAGTTTTGCTTCATTATTTTAATATGAACAAAAGTGCAGCTACGTATTTAGTGGAAGTGTACATGCTCTAGCTGCCCCCGATAGCCAAGCGTGACTTTCACCCGAGCGTCACGCGGTGGCAGCACGCCGTGTTGGCATGTGGCGGCCCGCCACCAGATGGCGCTGCCTTTCTCACTAGTGGTCGAACACGAGTACGTTTCTACATAAGACCGAAGCTGTTCGACAACCACGGAGGACAGAGCACACAGAGCGTCTAAGGCAGGAGTCGGCCTAGCCTTACTGACGAGTCCACAGGCCGACTCCGGGACGAAACGCTCCGCCGATAACATGGCGATCGCTCTTTTCGCCAAAGTGGTGACCCCGACGTGATGCAGCGGAGAAGATCATCATTCCTGCAGCATACCTTCTGGACCAAGGAACTCCCATGATAGGACACCTTCATCCGGAAGCAGAGCCAACCACACGCACATGGCCACGACGCTCTCAGCCAGCACCAGCCACACCAGCGCTCACGCACACGGCCACGACGCTCACAGCACCAGCCACACACACACGGCCACGACGCCCCAGAGCACCAGCCATGCCAGCGCACACACACACGGCCATGCTAGACCCACGCAGGCAGCAGCCACAGCACCAGCGCTCACACACAAGGCCATGCTAGACCCACGCAGGCAGCAGCCCCAGACCAGCGCACGCACACACACGGCCATGCTGGACCCACGCAGGCAGCAGCCGCATCATCACACACACACACACACAGGATCGATCTCTCACACGCTGCGACGAACACCGGCGGAATTTCCAACTCACGATGTCCCAGTCACATAGAACCACGCTCACACAGCCATCGCCACGCACACCACCATCTTCCACATCGTTACGCCTGCCTCCAGCAGCCGTCACTGGGGGGAGTACTGTGGCGGCCCGCCACCAGATGGCGCTGCCTTTCTCACTAGTGGTCGAACACGAGTACGTTTCTACATAAGACCGAAGCTGTTCGACAACCACGGAGGACAGAGCACACAGAGCGTCTAAGGCAGGAGTCGGCCTAGCCTTACTGACGAGTCCACAGGCCGACTCCGGGACGAAACGCTCCGCCGATAACATGGCGATCGCTCTTTTCGCCAAATAACGTCACTCAGTGACGCCACCGCGTGACATTTGGGTGAAAGTCACGCTTGGCTATCGGGGTATCGGGGTACGGTAGGCGGATAAGGTTGGCGGGAAATCCTACTTTATCGCCCCCTTTTTGCAAAATTCTACTTTTTCCACCGTGCTTACACTGTGTGATTGCGCGCAGTGTGGCTTCACGGTGGACAGACAGATGGACACCCCAGTGCATGCACTCAAATGCACCACGTGAAAGCAGTGTGCAGTCACTGTGGCGCCACTTTGCTATCGGGGATGGGGCTTTGGGAATTCAAGTGATAATTTAATTAGGGCCCACAAGACATGCCTTATATAGAAATACATTGAAAGTATTGCCTGTTATAGTTAATGTACGCTAAGGAGTTTTTTCAATTATTTTAACTGAGCAGTAAAAACAAATTGATAACATTAAGAGTTACTTTTTACTTTCACAGTTTATTATCAAATCGATAAAAACTATTTTACTTAATAAAATTATATATTGAATAATGATCTTTGCATTTTTATTTTATTATAATTGTGTGTTATTTCAATTGAAAATAATTAACCCGAAATGAAATTATTGCTATTTTTTGTCAGATTTTCCAGAAGGAAACAATTTTGACGTGTCTTGTACAAGTTTAAAATAATGAAGGGGGATGAAATAATATTGTTTTTATGATTTTAAAGACTATCGAAGTATCAATTTTCGATTAATATTTATCTGAAATAAATGTCAAGAATGTTAAGAGATTTGTATCACATTTACATAAATTGCTGTCATTATTATGATAAAGTGTGTGATTTTTAAAGTTAAAAATAAGGTTATATTTTTCATATGTAAAGAAGTTATAAAAAAAAGTATAAGTTAATCTAGGATAATTAATTTTAATGAATTTCAATTCTATATATTTTATATTATATATCAAGAAAATGCATTATGCCATGATCACAATACAACAGGAAATCTGCAGTACTGATCAATTTTTGGCCCACATTATTTACTAATAAATAAATTGAATTACTTGGGTTTTTAATTAGAGCAGAGTGACCTTAAAATTAGAGCAAGATACACCCTGCGACTCGGATTCTGTCGCTGGTGACTTTCTAAAGTATTATTTTTAAACATACTAGCCAATGAACAACTAATTCTCATGCCCTCATTAGCTACGGTGGCAAGTCAAAAAATGGTCAATGTGAGATAAATCGCTTTCTTCTACTTTCCTAGAGATACTCGTGTGCTATATGCATTTAACAGTTCTTATGAGAAGTGTTATTTTCATTTTATACATTTTTTCAACAGTTTGTGTTTCAATATAAACAAATAAAGGTGTTTTCTGAGCAATACCATTTTTTGACTTGTACTCTTTTCCCCGAGCATCCTAGAATTAGAGTATAGAATATTTTGAATTTTACCGCTATATATAATCTTAAGATCTAATCTATGTATGTATGTAGTTGCATACGCAACAGGCTATATATTGGCGGCACTACACTAATCCTATGGCAGACTTTTCTATCTGGGCTACGAACACAATTTTTACGTGTTACTTATACAGTTGCATAAAATCTTATTGAAAAAAGGAATTGCGCATCTCTTAAGATTAATTACGTAGTTTCAAATACTTTGAGGTTTGGAACGCAACTGAAGTCCACGTGCTCGACTCTTATGATTGCCGGAAATTGACTTTTCACATATTTTGAGACTCTATTGTGGTCAAGAAAAAAAATTAAATTACTTGTTTAATTTGTAAATTATTTTTAACCACTATAAGTCCATATTTTTGTTAAATTTGCAAATAATTTATTATAAACGATGAGTGAAGGCACCCGGGGGCACCAATCTTTTCTTACTCGTCCCACTTTGTCCACACTTTCTACAGCTTGGCTTGGCTTGATAATTAATTCTTGTATCTGTTGAAAGATATTTGAAAGAGGAAATTAAGCATTTAAACATCGGACGTGACAAAATACGATATTTACATGTACCATATACACATATTAATATTTAATAAAGAATTGATCGTATAAGTTCATAAATTTCTTACTGTAACAGTACTTCAAACACGCTGCTGTGCATATTGCCAATTATGTGTCGTTTGCCGAGAAGATAATATTGTATAACAGCATTCTATCAACTTTGTTCCTTACTTAAGCGGGTCTACATTTGCGGTCGAAAAACGACCAGCAGGAAGTGCGGATCGTAGATGCTTCCGGCAATTACGACATAAGGCTTCGGTACTGCCTATTTTATTACGAAAATTCGAGGCAACATGTCACAAAGGAAATTGAATAATTACGTGTAGCTCACACATGTAGCATAGCAAACTAGCATGCTACATGTAGCATGATCGATAGAGTGGGACTATCTCGCACGCAATAGTATTTTTCAAAAAAATGATGTTTATTTCTTCTATCTGTGATTTCCTACCAATATTATTATTAATCGTTCTCTCTGTCACAGAGGTATAATCTTTAGGAAATGTTACATTAAATTATTCCGAAAGTTTATAGTTTGCAAGATAAATACAAAAATTCTTAATACATTTTTCAATCAATGACAAATCGAGTAATGAATATCCACAGACAACTGGGTTCTCGCGTGAGGGGAGAAGGGAGGATTTATCTGGTATTTGGTAGCTCGTTTCAAAGGACTTCCACTAAAAATAAGCAGCTGCAAGAGGGTCGTTTCATAAAGAGGGGCCGTATTTCCCCTCATATACAGTACGACTAAATGATATGCGAGAATTGAAAAGAATAAAAACTTTAATGTATGCTTAAGGCATATCTACTGTACGAAAAAAGGATAATATAGTACGGAAAGACTGAATACACGAACGTGTAATATACAGGATTAAGCTCATCGACATCTCTTTATTCCATTCACAATAATACACAAGTTATAAAAAAGATATTTTACCATTACTACAGTTTTATACGTTCGCGTGGTGGAGCATCTATTTAGTCCGGGAGGTAGCGTCAAATTTTCATGGGTGATTTTACTGAGAATATCCATCCTTTTATAACTTAGTTTTCTCTCTAAAAGTCAGGAAACAATATGTTAGCTGACGCGACTCCGTGACTTAAGATTGTGGGAGGCTGCGCATCTCGTAGGGAAAATAACGATTCTCGGAGTATTTTACTGAAGGTCATAATTTGCAGATAGCTAAATGATGAAATTATAATCGTGAAAAAGCATGTTAGCTGCATAATTTCTGTGACTTAACTTGTTAGCTACGCATATGAATATGTAGGAAAAATTTTGAAAATCGGACCATTTTACCGAGGGTGAAAATTATATACTGAATAGTAATCAGTTTGAAAATAATAAAAAATCATGTTAGCTGATGGTCAGGTGTGATTAAACCTGTTAGCTGCGCTTCCTTAGTCAGTGCGTGTATCTAGGAACCACACATGTCCGTCAGTCGTCAGTTGTCTTGGAAACCGCTAGGTTGATTGCACTAAACCACGTAAATTACGGAAACACGTGAAGCTCGCCCGGTCCGGTGACGGTTCGTTGGCGACGCCCGGTCACAGCTCGGTAAAGTGTATTCAAAGGCATTTGATTATATTGGACAGATCATCCGCCGGACGATGGACGATACTCAGCCGTGTTCCGGCCCTGGCACGGTCCGGTAAAATGTATGTCCCGACCTGTATCCAAACATCAGTCCACTTCGAAATTGAAGCGCTTCTAACCGCTTTATATAACACTATAGCAGTACCTACTGTAGCTTCTTACCGTTCGTATGTTGTGATTCACAAAGCTTGTGCAAAGCTCTTCCAGCTTTCCATGCTCTGACTGGCTGCGATTTTAATCCAGCCTTTTATAGAAAAGGAAAGAAAAAGCCGCTTCATTTGCTGAGAAAATCGCCAAAATATATTTCAGCGCTGATGAACTTATCACAGCTATCTGTCGAGGATTTAGAAGATTACGATTTTTCGGAGGTTGAAGAATTTGTTTGCCGAATATATGGACATAATAAGATCAATTATATAAATGTATCTCGTGCTGCAACATTCATGAAAGCATACAAATTTAATGGTAAAGATGAGGTATTGAAATTAGATCAGAATTTTGAAGGGTCGATGCTTCCTCCATGTAAGTCCGAGCTAAGGCAGCAAATCCTCCGAACTTCTTACATTGCTCAACTTTGGAGCAACGCCCACCTAAGCATACCGACACTATCGTCTCCAAAAGAATTCGGATGGAAAGAAGAAGATTACAAATACCATTTCATTTGGTTCGAAGGAGATCAATTGCCTCGAATCGATGAAATTACCACTGAAATAACAGGTATTGTTTCAAATTCTCCGTTATGCTATTAAATACAAATTAAAAATTTATAATAATGTTTATTTTTAGATACACTGCAAGATTCCGATAATGATGACCAACAGGAAGCAGAGAAACATCCTGACATCGAGGAACTGTCAGATAGCAGCTCTGAAGAGGATGACGGAAACGATTCCGACTCCGATTGATGAATTATAAGAAATTATTCATCGAAATTAATCGATATACATTTATGATGTGTTTATATAAATGTATATATAATATATATTTTTGCAGCTTTTATATATTAACAAATTCTAAATTTGAAGTTTTTACATTTTATTTTGAGTATAGCTATCCAAAATATCAATAATACCATAGCCGTAAATCGATTGATTTTTATCAATCTATAATTCAATTTTTTTATCGTTCTGATGTTGATATATAGTATAGTTATTCTTATCATGAGAATTAAAATAAAAAAAGATGTTGAAAATGAGCATACATGAATTAATATTGAAGTGAATCGGAGCAGCGCTCACAGTAATGGTCCACCCGCGCACTGACAAAGGAAGCGCAGCTAACAGGTTTAATCACACTTGAGCATCAGCTAACATGATTTTTTATTATTTTCAAACTGATTACTATTTAGTATATAATTTTCACCCTCGGTAAAATGGTCCGATTTTCAAAATTTTTCCTACATATTCATATGCGCAGCTAACAAGTTAAATCACAGAAATTATGCAGCTAACATGCTTTTTCACGATTATAATTTCATCATTTAGCTATCTGCAAATTATGACCTTCAGTAAAATACTCCGAGAATCGTTATTTTCCCTACGAGATGCGCAGCCTCCCACAATCTTAAGTCACGGATCTGGACCAGCTAACATGGACATTTTGGCTCAAAAGTATAACAAAAGCCTTCACTAGAAAATTCAGCCTCGGTAAAATGGTCCGGTGAAATTTGACGCTACCTCCCGGACTAATTCTTCCATAGTTACATTATGTAGTTGTGTACTTGAAACCATCAGGGTCCTTTTGCTTTTCTTCCACATTCCCTCCAGCCTCGATTTTCGACTTCAATGTGGAGGAATTTAATATTCCTCTGCACCCTCGCCCTCGCCTTCGATCGAATCCATACCGACCTCCTCGTAGTCCTTCTCAAGGGCAGCGAGATCCTCGCGAGCCTCGGAGAATTCACCCTCCTCCATACCCTCTCCAACGTACCAGTGCACGAAAGCGCGCTTGGCGTACATCAGGTCGAACTTGTGATCCAGATGAGCCCACGCCTCGGCGATGGCGGTGGTATTGGACAACATACACACGGCGCGCTGAACCTTGGCGAGATCGCCGCCGGGCACGACGGTCGGGGGCTGGTAGTTGATGCCCACTTTGAATCCAGTGGGACACCAGTCCACGAACTGGATAGTACGTTTGGTCTTGATGGTGGCGATAGCGGCGTTGACGTCCTTCGGGACGACGTCGCCTCTGTACAGCATACAACAGGCCATGTACTTTCCGTGGCGCGGGTCGCACTTGACCATCTGGTTGGCCGGCTCGAAGCAGGCGTTTGTGATCTCGCCGACAGAGAGCTGCTCGTGGTAGGCTTTCTCGGCGGAGATGACGGGGGCGTAGGTGACCAAAGGAAAGTGGATGCGAGGGTAGGGCACCAAGTTGGTCTGGAATTCGGTGAGATCGACGTTGAGGGCACCGTCGAAACGGAGGGAGGCCGTGATAGAGGAGACGATCTGTCCGATGAGCCTGTTCAAGTTGGTATAGGTGGGTCGTTCGATGTCCAAGTTGCGGCGGCAGATGTCGTAGATGGCCTCGTTATCGACCATGAAGGCGCAGTCGGAATGCTCCAGGGTAGTGTGAGTGGTCAGGATGGAGTTGTAGGGTTCGACAACGGCGGTGGAGACCTGAGGCGCGGGGTAGATGGCGAATTCCAATTTGGATTTCTTTCCATAATCTACAGACAGTCGTTCCATCAGTAGGGAAGTGAAACCGGAGCCGGTACCTCCACCGAAGGAGTGGAAGATGAGGAAGCCCTGAAGACCGGTGCATTGATCGGCTAATTTTCGTATGCGATCCAGCACCAGGTCTACGATTTCTTTGCCTATGGTATAGTGTCCTCGGGCGTAATTATTGGCGGCATCCTCTTTCCCGGTGATCAATTGCTCCGGATGGAATAGCTGGCGGTATGTTCCAGTGCGAACTTCGTCTAAAAATATAATTGAATTATTGAATAGACTAAGTGGAGAATATTTCAAAATATGAAAAATAATTTAAGTAGCTACATTATTTTTTTCCTAATAATTAAATGGGGAAATAAATTCAATGTGTGAAGGAAGTAAATGAAGAAAACTATTTCGTACCGACTACTGTTGGCTCCAAATCGATAAAGACCGCCCTAGGCACGTGCTTTCCGGCTCCAGTCTCGCTGAAGAAGGTGTTGAAACTATCGTCACCTCCACCGACGGTTTTGTCGGATGGCATCTGTCCATCAGGCTGGATACCATGTTCAAGACAGTAAAGCTCCCAGCAAGCGTTTCCAATCTGAACGCCAGCTTGTCCGACGTGGATTGAGATGCACTCACGCTGAAATGAAAGAACAAATTTAATTATCAAAGAGTTCCTTTATGAAGAACCAAGGACTTATCTTTCAAACTAAAGAAACTTCTATTCCAAAGTTTCAAATCTTTAATGACTTTTTGAAACTCACGACTATAATTACTCTTTCACTTCACACAAGAAAATTTCAAACTTGAGTAAAGGAATTAACAATAAAATCGAGATGAAATTCGGTGCAAAAAGGAAATAAAAGATTTGGTATCAATCTAATTTTTCGTCATAAATATTTATTCTCCATTGCGAAACGGTATCAACATGGAAAAAGGAGTAAGAATTGGCATACGCCGCCGGCAATTTCTCTGACAATTCTTTACATAATTCTATGGAGTTTCTATTGCAGATAATTTAACATACTTACCATTTTGTTCAAAAGTGCAGTTTATTATGTCGAGGTGAAAAGGTTTAACAGAAGCTGGCGATGGAGCTTCACTAAACTTGCCTCCTTGCGGGAACGCGAAAAACTGTATCTCTCGGCACACCCCGCGGTACAATATATATACTACACCCCGACGAACTCTGAACGCGCATTGGTCCGGGCCACCGACACCCCTGACTCATATGACTCCAGCAGATCAATAAACGACAGGTGCCTCTACGGAATTCCCAGGACGCAGTCTATTCGTCGAAGCAATCCTAGTTCTCGACCTCGACATTACGCACATCTTCGAGTTTATTAGGTAACTTGTGCATATAATGTTCTTTGAGATCCTGTACCATGTTATACCCTTAATGAAGAAAGCTTTTGGCAAGATATGCGTTAAACATTGTATCGATGACGGCTACAAATTTTCTCAACAATACACAGAGCAAAAAAAGGCTAAGTAATGGTCAATCGAGAGCTGCGAATGAAGTATATACTTACTATATAGTATGAACTATATAGTTACTTACATTAAATTTCAATTCGTATCACTAAATATTGCTAATATTAGGTGTTCAACTTTGCTTCCGCCGTTTTCGATTCGTGGATCGCTTCAAAAGATAACCAGTTTTTTCAACGCGCGATTCGTAGGCTGTGCGAAAGATGGGAGAAAGTAGTGGCCAGCGATGGACAATACATTGAATCATAAATGTATAACCAGTTTTTTACAATAAAGCCTCGAATATCGGAAAAACGGGGGAAGCAAAGTTGTACACTTATTAGAAAACTGGGACAATTTAATACTTATACAGGGTGGCCACAGAATCTGGCTGAACAAATTCCCTGACTTTTCCAGGTCTTCCAGACCGATTTTTAGAATTTTCCAGACCGGAAAATAAGCAAAATTCTTTATTTTTTTATATTCCAACCTCATATATTTTTTATTAGTACAAACATAGAACACTTTTTTAATTAGAAATAATATTAAATATATATAAATATATTTTTTTATCACAATAATGTCAGTTTATTAAACCTTTTTTGGCAAAGATTTAATTTCATTGTTTCCTTAAAAGTAAAATCATCTTTTCTGTTGTTTCACTTTAATTCTCTCATTTCTTCGTCTATCGCAGACAATTTTTGTTGAGTTTCTTGCAATACTTACGCTTTCTCAGCGGCCAGTGCTTTCAGCTACAATTTTGTGAGTCGTTTTTCATTTTCTTCTTCCTCACGATTTTTTGTCTCGCATTTTGTTCTCCCTAGTGCTTCGCCATATCGGTTACGAGCATTGCGACAAGAGTGCATCAACTGCTTCGTTATACCCACATTTTCCATCTCACCAAGATCAGTAACTGAATGATATACTTGTCTCTGGGCTACCCGTGATTGTTCGCTCAGATTTTCGACCAAACACTCCTTGTTGACTGAGAAACCTCTTTCCAACGAGGCATTTCCGTCTGATAAAATGAAAACCATTTTGAAAAATGATCGAAGTTCCTCATAGTCTGACGTCTAGGGTAATAGCTCATGTACCCAGAGGTGATCCAGTCTGATCTCAGAAAAACTCGTTAATATTGTGGAAAATAATTCAGTAGCACAAACCGCTTTGAACTGTTTATCTATTTTATCTGCAGTGATACCTGAAATCCAGTTAGACTCATTGTCAGTGAAAACCTCCAAAGCTAACTGCAGTCGCTTGTAGCGTAAGTTGGATTCTGTCACAATTTGGGGATCCAAAAAAGAAATTCCTTTCGTTAGTCTTAATTTCAATGGACTACGTGTCATCAACGAATCACAAAGTTTCTTTAGAATTTTCTTACAATCCTGTCTAAATTGAAGAATTGTGTCACGTGTCACGTATCCCAAGTGGATTTCTTTACCAGGAATTAAATTTTTTTCATAATTAATATCGATTTTTGTTACGTTTACTTCTTCTTCAAGTTCATTTTGTTTTACAAATCATGCCATCAGAGTTTTCATAAAAGCCAATAGAGACTCGTGCAGCAGAGGTGCAAGTGAATCATCACTTTGAAATTTTATTAAAAATGGCTCGATATCCGATACAATGGATTGAAAAAATCCAAGTTTAGCTCGTAATAGTAACTCGTAATAGTTTAGCTAGTAACAATATATGGACCCTGGAGTAATTCACACATACTGTTTAAAAACTTTCACAGCTAGGAGCTTTCTTGTCAGCTTTTGCTTTTTCCACATATTGCTCGAGATTCGGAATTATACGTATGGCACGTTCAGCTACTTTCTCATTTTCTATCCATCGGATTGCACAAAACTTCATTGGGAATTCAGAAAAACCTGTGTAATGAGTATAATCAGCTCGGCGTACAGGAACATTGAAAAAAAGATAGTAAATGGAACGTAAAAACGAAGGTATTTTCCAGTTCGTAGCCTTAAAACCATTTTTAAATGTGATAAAAAATTCATTTTTTTCACATTTATTCATATAAGTATTAAATTGAAATCGTGCTTACCTTTTAATTCAAACACTTTCTGTCAGTTACATTTCATAGAATTTGTAGTTACAAATTTCGCATCGGTGTTTAGCCGGTTGCACGATGCAAAAAAAACAATTATGGCGACCGTAAATTTCGCGCGAATTCAATCGATAAATGTAGAGTACAAATGAAATGACACATAATGCATGGTAATCGATCTACATTATCTATTGTGTAGACTTTCCCACCTAAATGAATAAAGTTGTTTTATCCGCAAATCGAACTTTTAACCCTTATGTCAATAACCGGGTACAGCTGTACCCACTTGGCCCTGTTTGCTTACAAATTTGTATGTCATAATCAAAAAAATGTTTTCAACGGCTAGATCATCGCTATTTAGGTTATTTACTATCCATTTATGCTTTTACAAATTAAAATTTGAAACTTTAATTAATTTTAAAACTGCATGGAAGTTCACATATCGGATTTCAATAACCAGGGTACAACTGTACCCATTATACATGAGTGACGTTTATAGTGGAAATTTGTACAAGAACAACACAAATTATATGCAAGAGAATTAAACACTATAAAATAAATAATAAATAATCTTCTTTGAGTATAAAAGGTAATAATTATTTATTAAAAATCAAGAAAAACATGAAAATTATAAGCATTCATTGCATTTTGAGAACGTTCTTGAATGTTCATCGCAGACAGGTCTTTCGCAGTTTACGCACGATTTTCTCGTCTTTCTTCGCTTTTTTATTACTGCTTTGTAGCACAGATGGCATGATCCGATAACTGGTTTTGGTCCTTGAGGTCTAGGTGAAGCTGATGTAGATGCGCCTGCCACTCCACTCACGGGATTGCCGAGAACACTTTCAATGGCAATTTTAGTGCTAAAATGCCTCATTGCTTGTACATTTTGCGACCTGTCTTCGATAATCTGCATGCACAGGTGTAAACTTAACTGTCGTAGAAATAATCTACGTTCATTTGTCTTCTTTTTGATCATTTTATTATTTTCATAGTAAATAATATACGCAGCAAGAGATGCGATATCAATAATATTATAAAACAGTGCAAGCGGCCATCGATTAGTCCTCCTGTGTGTAGTGTATCTTCCTAACATCTGGTCCATAGTATCAACGCCAATTTTATTTTTGTTGTAATATTGAATAATTTCTGGTTTCTTCTTAAAATCGTTAGAGACTGCAGTGTCAGAATGCATAGTAGATAGTAAAATGACTGCTTTTCCCTTTCTTGGCACATACGAACACAAAGTCACTTTTTCATGAAAACCAAATAGAGTTGAAAATTCTTCCCGATTTTTTGAAGCAGCCATTTCTTGTGGAATATAAGCCTTATTTTTTTTCAAAGTTCCGACTATAGTTAGATTCCACGTAAGCAGAAACTTTGCAAGTGGCAGAGTCGTAAAAAAATTGTCCATTGATATATTTCGACCCGATCCTTTGTAAGGTACAACCAATTCTTTAACGACTCTTTCACCTTGATTGACTTCTCGTTTATTTGTAGTTTTTCCTGTATAAATTTGGCCAGTCAATGGATAGGAGTTTGCAACATCGCATATCCACCAAATCTTAATTCCGTATTTGGCCGGTTTAGATGGGATATACTGTGTGAATTTCGTTCTGCCACGAAACGCTAAAAGCTGTTCGTCAACGGTTAGACTTTCAGTTGGCCTGTACATGGCAGATAAATTGGTGTTAAACATGGTCCAAATATCGCGAATAGCAGCTGCCTTATCAGTCTTCAAGCGTTCAGCGCGAGTAGTAGTATTATCAAATCGAATAAATCGAAGGATATTCCAAAAACGATTTATACCCATCGTCGCTCGATACAGTGGATTTGAAGTCGTTTTCCACATTTCGGTGGTATGGTCTGTATTGGAATTATTAGCACCGGCCATGATTAAAATTCCTACAAATGCGTAAAACTCGCTCAACGTCAAATCTTTCCATACTCTCTGCGTGCTTGTAGGATTCTTCTCGTTGTATTTTCGATAAACTTCTTTTGCTTTCCGATTGGTACAACGAACGATAATTTCAACGATTTCAGTACTTAATATTTTCTTAAATGTATTCAGTATTGATAAATTTTCTGTACATCGATGCGGGCCACTTCTTTGCCGTACTAAATTATGAACAGCCACTTGGTGCTGATTTACTGGTGTTCGAGTCCAAACAGTTTTATCTTTTCCCACAAAACTTGTACTGCTGGCGATCACTGCAGGTAGAGTTTCATCTCTCGCTTGAGACGTGTCATCATCACCCATCTCCGTATCACTGTCTCTATTCTCATCATCACTAGAATCTGCTTCAATGTCTCTCTGCCCTTGTTCACTTGTCCCTTGTCCCTCGTTGCCGCTGCGACTTTCCCCCCCTTGTTCACTTTCATCGGTTGTATATGTATCCGAAATCTCAGAATCCTCTTTTTCTGCTTCTGGAAACCACTCCTCGTCATCGCTATCAGACGCATAAGATTCTTCTAATTCAAACGGCCCTAGCAACTGATTCAAATAATTTTCCTTTTCTTCATCATTTAACTTTTCAAATTCTTTTGGTGATAACTTTTCCATAGTATACACGCAACAAGAAAAAAACAGTTTATTCTAAACAAACGCTCATTGTACGAAGCACAGGAGATAGAAAAATACTTTTTCTTTCGCGTATACACCTTTACACTCGGGAAACTGAAAGGACACTGAAGAGCAGGATCTTAAGTCGACGAGTGTCGATCGACAGTGTCGACTCAGTGAGGACGCGTTTTACGACCGTTTGGTCGACAGTGTCGATCGACTTTGTAATTCGATCTGTTTATTTACCATGTGCAATAAGATATTCTTATCTGAAATACTCTCGTGGACCAGGCTCGGCTTGCGTTCTTAGCCAAATCTTAAGGTGCAGTTAAACGGCCTGTGATAGCGCGAGCCGAGCCGCGCGCGCCTTTGATCTTGTCGAAAAACCGACATACGATAGATCGCGCGAACTTGGCTCGGCTCGCGCTATCACAGGCCGTTTAACTGCACCTTTAACTTACTTTAGTTAGTCTCAGCATAGCATTGATATTTTATTATTTGTATACGTTTCTTTGTGTATAAAACAATTTTAAAGTACCTGTAAAATATTTTCCTAATATAGCCGAAATCCAAAGGGATAATATCTTGTACCCTAATACACCTGCGAATGGACCCTCATTTTTCTATTGTATTACGGATTCCAAATATAAACTAACGGGACCAAGCATCGTGTATTAGAGAGCCTTTAATACACGATTTTACTATGCGGGTACAACTGTACCCCGGTTATAGAACAACGTTGGTAAATCCGGTTATTGACATAAGGGTTAAAAAAAATTAAAAAAATACAAGGTACGTTCAAATGAACATTTCAGATTTTACGCAAAATTCCCTGACTTTTTCCAGATTTGAAAAATTCCCCGACTTTTCCAGGTTTTCCAGAATTTCAGAGTATGTGGCCACCCTGTTATAGCTCTTCAGACGTTACGCAAATGCTAATAAACAAGATGCAGGTATCAAGCAAATAATAATACATCAGTTTGGTAAAGAAAGTATGAATGATCGTTTAATCTGGAAATCATATATCAGCCTTTTTAGAAATCAATAGCACGCCTACATAGATATCGTTTAATCTGGAAATCATATATCAGCCTTTTTAGAAATCAATAGCACGCATACATAGATATCGTTTAATCTGGAAATCATATATCAGCCTTTTTAGAAATCAATAGCAGGCCTACATAGAAATCATCGTATCAAATCATGTTCGTGTAACCGGTGTCAACGAAATCTGCAGGACCGGGAAGTTTAATATTCTTCGGCACCCTCGCCCTCTCCTTCGGCGGAGTCCATACCGACCTCCTCGTAGTCCTTCTCGAGGGCGGCGAGATCCTCGCGGGCCTCGGAGAACTCACCCTCCTCCATACCCTCTCCAACGTACCAGTGCACGAAAGCGCGCTTGGCGTACATCAGGTCGAACTTGTGGTCCAGACGAGCCCACGCTTCGGCGATGGCCGTGGTGTTAGACAACATGCACACGGCGCGCTGAACCTTGGCGAGATCGCCGCCGGGCACGACGGTCGGGGGCTGGTAGTTGATGCCCACCTTGAATCCAGTGGGACACCAGTCCACGAACTGGATCGTGCGTTTGGTCTTGATTGTAGCGATAGCGGCGTTGACGTCCTTCGGGACGACGTCACCTCTGTACAGCATACAGCAGGCCATGTATTTTCCGTGGCGCGGATCGCACTTGACCATCTGATTGGCCGGCTCGAAGCAGGCGTTCGTGATCTCAGCGACGGAGAGCTGTTCGTGGTAGGCTTTTTCGGCGGAGATAACGGGGGCGTAGGTGACCAGAGGGAAGTGGATGCGAGGGTAGGGCACCAAGTTGGTCTGGAATTCGGTGAGATCGACGTTGAGGGCACCGTCGAAACGGAGAGAGGCGGTGATGGAGGAAACGATCTGTCCGATGAGTCTGTTCAAGTTGGTGTAGGTGGGTCGTTCGATGTCCAAGTTGCGGCGACAGATGTCGTAGATGGCCTCGTTGTCGACCATGAAGGCGCAGTCGGAATGTTCCAGGGTGGTATGGGTGGTCAGGATGGAGTTGTAGGGTTCGACAACGGCCGTGGAGACCTGAGGCGCAGGGTAGATGGCAAATTCCAGCTTGGACTTCTTTCCGTAATCGACGGACAGACGCTCCATCAACAGGGAAGTGAAACCGGAGCCGGTGCCTCCACCAAAGGAGTGGAAGATGAGGAAGCCTTGGAGACCGGTGCATTGGTCGGCCAATTTACGGACGCGGTCAAGCACCAGGTCGACGATCTCCTTGCCTATCGTGTAGTGTCCGCGGGCGTAATTGTTGGCGGCATCCTCTTTGCCGGTGATTAGTTGTTCCGGGTGGAACAACTGGCGGTACGTTCCAGTGCGTACTTCATCTGAAGAGAATAGCGGTGATGTATTAGGGTGCGTTCTATCACGTGAAAGCACACTGAGAGAAAAGGTCTAGCCGAACAAAAGTCTATTTGAATGAAATAAAAGTTTTGCATACATTTTTAATCGAGTATGAACCTAGTAGAACATTTATTTCATTCACAGAGGGAAATAATTAGTTGGATCTACTAATAATTACTTGTGAGGTCGCAAGTAATAATTTATTTACATCAATTACATTTTTTTTATATTAATTTGATATTTTTTCTTTGCAATCATACTATTCCACATAATTGGCGGTCCGGCGGGGAAAGTGGTATAAGTCTGAAATTGTGAAAATGAGATATGTGTATTTGGAGCTTCTCCTGGCTTAGTTTAACATTCGGAAAAAGCGATATAAGTTAATAGAGACCTTACCTGGGTATTACCTAGGCAAGGTCCTACTAACTTATATCGCCTTTTCCAAATGCTAAACTAAGCCAGGAAAAGTTTAAAATACACATATCTCATTTTCACAATTTCAGACTTATACTACTTTCCCTGCTGGACCGCCAATTGTAAGGAAGAGATATCAAATTGATGTATTAAAAGATTTCTTTAATATAAATAAATAAATAAATAATTACTTGCAAGCCTGCAAGTAATTTTCAGTAGATTCTTTTTCTCCTCTAATTCTTCTTATAGGAATAAATTCCTATTCATCTCAAATAAAGTTCTCTATTAGGTTTGTATTCACTAGACCTTTTCCTTGAGTGCATGCAGTCCAAATAATTCGAGCTCTCAGAACCTACCGACTACAGTGGGTTCGAGATCGACGAACACAGCCCTGGGAACGTGTTTTCCCGCGCCGGTTTCGCTGAAGAAAGTGTTGAAGCTGTCATCCCCACCTCCCATCATCTTATCGGATGGCATCTGTCCGTCGGGTTGGATGCCATGCTCGAGACAGTAAAGTTCCCAGCAAGCATTACCGATTTGGACTCCCGCTTGACCAACGTGGACGGAGATACACTCACGCTGAAAAGTATAATGATAAAAATTAATCTAGGATTAAAAAATCAATGATCAGGGCCCGCAAAGTTTTAGAGTCGTCCCTGCTCTTGCTATCTACAGTAAGTTATTTGCGTCCGCAACGTAAGCCTTTTCATATCTACAGGGTGTTCGGAAAAAACACTGACACAGAAATAGGGGTGATAGGTTACGTCATTACAAGTATTTTGATATAAGGGACCTATACCCGCAAGCGCCCCCTTCTGGAGATATCAACTTTTCAAGTTTATAACAACTGAGGTTGATCAAAGTAGAATAATAAGAAACATATCAAGATGGTAACGAATATTTGATTTTACGAGATACAAAAACAATGTACTACAGCAAATGCTCAAAATGACGGCCACCCATGTCCATGCAACATCGGAAACGATTCTGGATAGATGTGCCACTGCGCAAACTGCTTGCGGAAAGGATAACCGCTTGGCTCAAGTCCTTGTACTTTTCGAAGATGATGCGGATACAAGGAGTTTTCATTTGTTTTTCAATTGTATAGGTAGACAAAAAACTCAATATTATTCTACTTTGATCAACCTCGGTCGTTATAAACTTGAAAAGTTGATATCTCCAGAAGGGAGCGCTTGCAGGTATAGGTCCCTGATATCAAAATACTTGTAATGACGTAACCTATCGCCCCTATTTCTGTGTCGGTGTTTTTTCCGAACACCCTGTATACTGTACTTATACATATGCAAAAAGTTCAAAGATACATGTGATGATATCAAGTGTGAAAGAAACTCTATAGAAGAACGAAACGTTTGCGAAATATTTTCGACGCGTTTGACCGTGTCGTACAACAATAATAATAACATTATCCCCTTCCCTCTCCATCTCCCAATCCAAGTGATGCATTCCAACACACCACACCCTTCCTATATCTTTGCGCTTCTTCTAAATCAATCGCAAAAACCGAACTGCGTGCTTCTAAGCATCATTTTCAATTTCAAATAATCCTCTAAATTATCTTCGATAAGATTTTATTAAAGAAGAAGCTCGAAAATGTCAGCATTTTGATAGATTAAAGTATAATTTCCCTCGAACCAACTCTCCCTATAAATTTCAAATAAAAACCAACACCAGATCGACTACACTCTGCAAACTAAAATCTCGAAAAGCAGTTATCGATCTACCGGAATTTCTAGATCTATAAACGCCGGCCATTTTTCGATCAACGCGATGCCTCCTTTACACGTGGCCGCGTGGCGCTTCTCCGACGCCGGAGAAAATTCCGGAGTTCTGTCCCTCCGGATCTCTTTCCCTCCACACACACAAAGCAGAAGCACTGAGATCACGAGCCGAAGGCTTACCATTTTGGCTTGGTGTAAAGTAGGAAGCACCGGATATCACTAGACACAAATCAACGTCGTCGAGTAGAGAGCTCGGGTACGTTTAGGCGAAGCTGGCGATGGAACTCCTCAAAACGATCCAGACAGTATGGTGAATTCGAAAATGGAACCGTGCCTTTTATAGACTCGGAGGACAGAGCGGTCGGTGACGGTCTCACAGCGCCCACTACCGTATGTCCCAGGAGAATTCGAGCAAGTGCCGATACCTATGGCCGATAACTTGATATTTGACTTCGATAGTTTGCCGACGGTCGAGAATTTGATAGTTAGAGTTGGCTTGAGAAGAGTGCGCTGTGTGTGCTGCGTGAGAGCGAAAAGTGTCAAACGTCTGATTTCACGATAGCTATCAATTCGGGAGATCGAAGGATTGAATAAAGCTAGGAATCCACTACACTCGACTCGACACGACACGACTCGACACGACACGGTGACAAAAATTTGCGTGGTGTGTCCACTGGAATCGACGCGACACGACTCGACGCTACTCGACACGATGGTAGTGCTTCGTCCTTTTAAATTTTAACGTACAAGGATGCATCGTGTAATGGCTCTATAATTTTTCCAATGATTGCTTCTCTGTAACATCTATACAGATAGAAATTTACTATATACCTATTTATGTTTACTTGGTCTATTCAAGGCTTTTGAGATTTCTTCTCAAGCTTCGTTGCGTATATTTTGGTCTCTATATTTCAAACTATGTATATTTTACAGCATCTCATATGCTCTAACTTTATTAATGAGATCCTCCTCCATTCCTCTGCGAAATTAATGTAAAATCTTCGAACTGTTCTTCTCGACTCTTTCCAAGCAAGACTGCCGCAATTCAACTGTTCGCTTATCGGTCCATATCTCGATGTGCACGCAAACCGTGTCCACTAGGCTCGACTCGACTCGACTCGACTCGACGCGACAAATTTCTGGCCAGCCAGAAAAGTGTCGTGTCGAGTCGAGTCGAGTCGAGTCGTGTCGAGCCTAGTGGATTTCTACGCCATTTAAATACACGGAAAATCATGCGATCAGAAACGCGTCGTGTCGAGTCGCGTCGAGTCGTGTTGTGTCGAGTCGAGTCGAGTCGAGTGTAGTGGATTCCTAGCTTAAGAGGCCGACACACCCCGTCTGGAAATGTAAAGCTATATTTTCAATATGGTGCATAAGAACCTTTTGCATTTTTGCCACCACACTTAAGAAACATAAATCTAGAGCCCTATAGAAAAAAAATATTATAATAATAAATTTCTGATTTTGCCGATTGATTACAACAAAAAAATGTATTTTTTTTTTCTATAGGGCCCTAGATTTATGTTTTTTAAGTGTGGTGGCGAAAATACGAAAGGTTCTTATGCACCATCTTGGAAATATTACTTTACAGCCGCGACAATTTTCGGGCATTTTTGTCGCGGCTGTAAAGTAATATTTCCAATATGGTGCATAAGAACCTTTCGTATTTTCGCCACCACAGTTAAAAAACATAAATCTAGGGCTCTATAGAAAAAAAAAAAAATTTTTTTGTTGTAATCAATCGGCAAAATCAGAAATTTATTATTTATTTATTTTTTTTTCTATAAGGCTCTAGATTTATGTTTTTTAAGTGTGGTGGCGAAAATGCAAAAGGTTCTTATGCACCATGTTGAAAATATAGCTTTACATTTCCAGACGGGGTGTGTCGGCCTCTTAATAGGTAGACGAAACACTTCGATCTCACTCTTAGAAAACTTTTAGAAAGGTAGAAAGGTAGAAACTCTTTTATTTCTCAAACATAAAAATTAGTTTATTTATGATATCGATAGTGCGAAAATGTATCTTTGTAATATGTACTACTATCAGTGCAATGCTACCATTTATTGTCGAAATGAATTTACCATCGTGCTTCTACAATTGGTGACTATGTATATCAATACAATTGTTAATGATTTAGCTTGGTAGTTGACATTTAGTAGGGTGTACGCAAAATAGTCACTAACATAATACCTACATCCATGGATAGTGAATCTGTTTAATTTGTTTCGACTGACGGAACGTAAATAGCCGTAAACATAGCTGTTCATAAGAGTAAATTGTAGTTGTTTGTTGTGAAAGCTAATCCGCTCTCGCTTTTCAGCTCTACGCTCTTGGTGATTTATATTCTGCCATCAAAAGTGACTAGGACAGATTCATTGTGTGTCCACGTAGGTGTGCTTCAAGCAATCAGAACTTCAGTATTGATTTAGAGATTTTCAGATGAATAAAATGATGTATTAACACATTAGCTACCAAGCCAAATTGAATGTACATAGGATTATGTATCACCGGTGATTCATATGGTAGCCAATGTGTTAAAATTAAAAAGTTATTTTAATTTTCTAATCCAATGTAATTAATAATTGCAAAACATATTATACACTCATAGCTAAAATATTGCATTCACAGCCAAGATATAATACACCGTCTATATATAAACCATTATACTGCTTAATAGATTGGATATAGATACCTATATTATGCTTACAGTTTAATGAAAGTTTCTTAAAGAAATAATAATATATGTACATGGAATGCTCAAAAACGATTTAACAATTTCAATTGTTTGAAAACGCCAATGACTGTACGATTTATGAGCGTGTTATAAGCTTTTCAGTACACTCGGCTTAGTCCTTCTACTCCACATACCAAGTTAATAAGTTATTAACGAGAGCGATATAGGGGAAAATCGGGTAAGATGACGACTTTAAACTTTAATGATTTTTCCCGACCTTAATATTTATTGAATCGATGTCAGAATTTCTCCATCATATTCTTTAAACTCTCTAGTTTGATGCTACATATTTGAAAAATTGAATTTCACAAGTCTACTACTTAAAAAATGCAATTTAGAAATAAAAGTGATCTTCGTCATCTTACCCCCTGTGCGGGTAAGATGACGAACCAGGTAGGGTAAGATGACGAACTAAGACAATACATGATTTCAACAACAAAAATATACTTATTTTTTTCATTAAAACCCTATCACAACACAGAGTCTCATATCATCATTGAGTACATAATTACGTTGCCAAAGAACTCAGCTACGCCAAGTTTTGGTGACTTAGAAAAACTTTTGACATAAGATGACTCAGAATTACAGCACAAAACGTAAAGCCATATAAATATAGCTGGAGAGTTATCAACTTCAACGTACTTAAGTAAAAGATTCAAGTGAAGAACGCTAAATTAAATTTTTATGAACCCGATATCTATCTACGTAAGTTGACGATCGTCATCTTACCCTCCATCAAATTCGTCATCTTAAGGTATTTCTATGGTGACAGTCGTATTCAAAAATGTCTGCTTTAGGACTTAGTATAACTGATCACAAACTCTATTACGCGCGAACGAAACTTTTGAGTAAACTGTACTCTGGACTCCTTGCTACACAGAGACCCCTTCTGTATACAAATGTATCTCACACATATACACTGACTGGCACGATAATCGTGGCAACAGTGCTTCTCTCTCCTTATATAGGGGCCTATTTCATTGTACCGACGCGATGAGTCACTCCGATTGGCTGTGATAAAATCGGGTGGGGGGTCCGTCGCAGATATCTTGTCGGAGAAATGAAATATGGTCGCTTGTAGTTCAGTAATATTTCAAGTTCAATAAAATACTGATTTGAATTTGTATGCCTTTCCCAGGGCCGCTTCTAGATGATGAGACGCTTTCGTGCGAGAGCAATTTTAGCGCCCTTTTCTAGAGAAAGTATGAGGCCTTTTGGTGCCCTATGGCTGGTGCGCCTTCGTGCGTGGCACGAAATGACCCCCCTACCGCCTGGCTTTTCCTACCTGCCTTCTAAAAACAGCTGTTTGCACTGTTGCCATATCACCGTTACTCGTTTCCACCATTTTGCAGTGTCAAGAAAAATCGCAGTTTTTAAATTATAATTTCTCTGAAACTATATGGCTCAGCACTTCCAGTTTTTGTGAAAATAATCCTACAATATCATTTCATTCACCGTTAATTTTTTTTTAACATTGTAAGATTAATTCTGTAGTTATAACTCAAAACGTCACTGAGGTACCGTTCTTCTACATGTTAGCCATTGAAAGTCAGTGTAGAAAATGCTACTTTTAATTAACATTTTTTTTTAAACTACATGGCTCAGCGTTTTGAACATTTGGGAATCGATGGGTAATATTTAAGCCTTTTGATTGGCAAAATGTCATGAGATTCGTAAGAAAAACGCAAAACCATAGAAATACCTTAAGGGGTTACATCTAGTTGGCGGCCGAAAAAAAGGCGTGTTTTTGTGAATTTTTTAGGAAAATGATTGCAGGTTTCGAACTGTTTTTTTTTCATAGTAAATGGTATATCTTTGATTGTTTCATAATTTTTTATTGGAAAAAATTCACAGATGTAGCAGATATAATGTATTTCCCGGACCACTGTTCAAAAAAGGCTTTCCGCGGTGACCACTGTAACATCCACACCAATCATCTGACATCAAAAAACCAAATAAATTACGTTTTTGTATCGTATTATCTAGTCCTTAATCGAAGGATTTGATAAAATATTAATTTTTGAAGAAATGGTCGGCGATCGAATGTAAAAGTCTAAATTTCGGTGAAAAAATCATTCCATCATCATTTCCCTTGATATAAAAAAAAGTATGCATAAAAAAATCCTTCGATTAAGGACTGCATTTTGATATAAAAAAAAGTATGCATAATTTCAAGTAAATCGGTCAACTCGTTTTTGAGATATCGTAGTCACCGATTTTGAAAAAGCCGTTTCGAGAAAAACGCGTTTAAGGGGGACTTACACCTTGTAGGCCAATTTTGGAGCCAATTTTCAAGAATTTATTGTAAACAAACTAGAGAAGATTTATATACGAAACTTTTTTAAAGTTATATTGTACATCAATTGAATTTAACACATGATTTTTTTTACATGTCAATGTTGACTTCGAAGACCTGGAGATGGCTTTGACGGCGTCCCTGTTAAAAGTGAAGGGTCAAACGGTGTGCAGGATTGAGTCCACCCTAATTATTTGAAATAAAAAAATCAATTAGACTTTTAATTGTTGTTACATCAGCAAGGTCCCGATCGTTCACTTTTTCAAAATTTCGATTTTTCGCAAAAGGGCCGACCTTTTTCAATAAAGTCATTTTTAACTACGTTTTTCGTTCTACTTGAAGCTGTCAAAAATCAGCAAAATGAAATTTTCCAAAAATGAACGATCGGGACCTTGCCAAGTGTTTCCTGTAAATAAAAAAAATTATCGCGATACGTTCAGTTGTTCTCCCGTAATCGTGCACACTAGTTTGAAAAATGAAACTGTTGGGAAAACGCGTTTGAAGTTCTAGAACATTACAGCATTACTCACGTGCGCCGTCGTGTTTAACGACATAACTCTCGAACTAGGGAGAAATCTGACAAACCCTTTTACAGGCTCATTTCTGAGACTCTTTAGATTAGGAAAATGAAATTAAAAAAAAATTTCGATTTTTTTAAACCGACAAGGTGTAAGTCCCCCTTAATTCCATTATACTTCCGTCGCGCGGCTCGCAGAACGTAACTGTAAAAACGGCCGTAACTCGCTCAATTTTGAACGGATCGACTTGAAATTTTCAGAGAATATTTCTGAAAGGTTATACTTTAAGAATCCGTCGAAAACGAAAAATCGATTTTTTCTAAAATTCTGACTAGATGTAACCCCTTAACCGACATCGCCATTTTGAGTTCAGTAAAATATTTCTGAACTTCAACTAACCAGAAAACATTGAAATTATACATCAATAGACGTGTTTTAAGCAGTACTTTAAGGATATCACAAGTAGAAATTGAAAATACTTACTCAGCAAGAGTAATTCCTTATGGAACACTTTCAAGAACTTTTAACGACGGAACACGAAATCACGTTTTCCGTTTCAACGGACGACATGTGCACTGGGATGGGAATTTTGGGGTTGCCGTGGGTGGTGCGGCACTAGCGCTTTCTAATGGTGTAGGAACCGGCCCTTAATCTAGCGTCAATATTGTTAAATATCGAATTCTTGGTCTTACCCGCCTCGTCATCTTACCCGACTTTCCCCTACATATTACAGATATTAAGCAAGGCTATCAGAATGTATTACTAATAATACAGACTCTTACATCAGTTTCGACCCAGAGACCGTCATATCGTCGGCTAAATATGTTAACCTGCTAACTCACATGAAGTCAAGTTTTTAGGGGAGAGAAAAAACTGCCTTGATCAATACAAATGTTTATATGACAATGGATTTTAACACAATAGTTGTCAGTATTTGCCTAACCTTTTTTAAAATAAAATGTATGTAAATTAGTTTTAGTTTAATTTCTACAGCCGTAAAATGGAGTTAGCAGTTTTGAAAATTCTATTAATGAATACAAATCAGGAGATAGCAGTATTTCTATTAACTCTACCAGTAATGGCACTGAACAAAAACTCAAAATAACAAAATAAAAATAAAAGCAAATTCTTAAAATACTATATAAATCTCTTTACAAAAACACATTTCCTTGAAGACAATAATTATTCATGTGGCAAATCATTATAGAAGCTATGGTAGTCGGCTGTCAAAGTTGACTTGAGATCTTGGAGGTTAAAATATTTTTTGGCTGAGAATGCAATTTTATTTTGATATAGAGTATCTAGTTCTATCCATGTCTTTGTGCTGACATGTTGTCTTTGCTGAGGAAGACTTGTCCATTTTTCAGAAAATCGGAGTTTATAAAATATTTCACCCTCGGGCGTATACTTTAAACCACAAATGTCGGTTACCTAAAATTAAAAAAAAATTATAGAATTTAATTAAGAATAGGGTAAACCACCCAGTTATTGAACACTTAAGTATTTTACAACATTTGAGACCGTGCTAAAAAGATATTTTTCTACCTAGAGATATGAGTGGTGGCTTGTTTTAATTGAAAACATATTGGCTTTACATTCTAGTGACTTACAATTTTAAGTTGGAAAGAATATAATTTTCAACAATAAAGAACTGGGATAAAGTCAAAAAACTTAGTTTTTGGACAGTGTTCTTATTTCTTGGAAATACTCAATTCAGTAATTGGACAGTCAAGAATCAATATGCCAGGTATGGTTTTTGATAATATTTATTTAAGTAAAAACTAGGAATCTTGTTTTTATTTATTTAAATCAGACTGTCAAACAAGCTGCAACTGGCAAGCTGGAACTGCAAGCTGTCCAATAACTGGGTGGTTTACCCTAATAACAAAAGAACAAAGGCAACTTTAAAAAGAACAAACTGATGTATTAAAAATTACTTTAGCATCTCCAGGCTTTCTTCCGGGTTTGATACTTTTTACCGTGTGAATGTTTTTAAAGGATTTAAAGAAGTTACGGTCCAAATATTGTACGTTATATGGTCTAGGACGAAGTCTTGCTTCTTTGTAATGAAAGGCATATTGCAGATAATATTTCAATATTATATGTATCGCATAATAAAAAATACATCGTGGCGCCACCGGCAATCCCTGTAAAACTGGCGTGGCATTCAACGTGTTAATGGTTTATTTTGTTTCAAAATCTGATATCTAATTCATATAAGTTATGATATAATAGATTTAATATTACCTTTTTTTTTAGTAAAACAGCACAGAAAAACAAAAAAACTAACGGTAAATAGGAAAAAAACAAGGAACTTCGAGAGTCAAGATAACACGTATGCATCTGTTGCCTACGATTAGCGGGAGATAGCAACATTTCCTTGCGCATCGTACAATATGAAGTTAGCTGGTTTACGTGCGTTATAAAACAAGACATTTCTACGCAGAATAGGAAGTTAAGTGGTTTACAGGTCGATGCAAGACGCCATCTAGTTGCCGAATATCAACAAATCTCAAAATCGTAAAATATGGAGTTAGCAGGTTAACACATTTAGCCGATGATATTTAATTTCGAGGATTTTTGGCGTGCTGAATTCGATCCCGTTGAACAAATTATTTCATCACTTCTCTGGTTTTCGAGATATCGTAATACAAATGAGCCGAAAAGCTCAGTTTAGGACACTTTCCTGTGAGAATATGTCGAAAACCTGACGTGATAAAGCCATTCGACCAACGAAATTGAATTCAGCATAAACATTTTAATGAAGTCAATTGTTACAATTAGTAAATCAAACAAAAATGCATACTTCTCGTATACAACGGCAAAATTTTACCCGTCCTCTAATAATATACAAGGAACCATATTTCTCAAGATATTCGAAAACTTATATGTTTATTTAAACAACATGAATATAGATCTTAATTTAAGCTCGCCTTCATAAAAAAAATATAAATGTAAAAGTATAGTGGCCAATCCAATACAAATATGAGCCGACAAATTGGACCAACCATTTTATATTTTTAATTTACTATTTTTTTTATGAAGGTGAGATTAAATTAAGCTCTATTCATTTAGTCGAAATAAATATATACTTTTCCAAATGTCTTAAGAAATATGGTTCCTAGTATGTTATTAGAGGACGGGGAAAATTTGCCGTTGTATACGAAGTATGCATTCTATCGATCTACCACTTGTAATAATTGATTTCGATAGATTTTTTATGCTTCATTCGATTTCATCGGTCGAATGGCTTTATCACGTCAGATTATCGAGATATTCTCACCGAAATGCGTGTCCTGAAATGGTCTTTTCGAAACTTTTAAGTTACGATATCTAAAAAATCTGACGCAATGGAGCAATTTGGCCAACGGGTTTGAATTCAGCATATTCAGCATAGAAGACTTCGAAATTACCTAAGACGACCTTTAGATCAGAAAAAAGTTTTTCTCTTCTAGGCCTGTGTAATAAGACCTAAATAAATTGTAAATATTTTTTCGGTACCATAACTCATTCTTGATCAGATAATATAAGACCGGTTTGATTATTATTCCCTTCGACTGTACATAAAAGCAAGATAGTTGTAAACTTTTATAATATACCAGGGCATTAGCAGTTTATAACGGAATTCTTCGGGCCGACTGTGCACTAACTACAAGAATGACTGTTCATTCAACAATTGAAGTATCACTTTCTTAATTGAGAGAAATACTGCGACAGCCCCATCTGCGTACCATATAATTGGTTATCAGATAGATTAAAAACTAACTATTTTATGTCTTGTAAATAATTCTGTGAGAAAAGATTTAGTAACCAAGTTGTAATTATTGATATTAGTTCAAAAATACCGTTACAGTTTGTACCTAAGTAAAAAGAGTGTAACTTTCCATCTGAACTATTAAGCATTTTGGTCGTTATTCTTTATGTTGTACGTAATAAGTATACCGGGTGTTCTCAAACCTCTGACCCAGAGGAAAACCTTATGTTCATTAAAAAAATTACGGACACAATGCAATTAATTTTATTGAAATCCGTTAAGAATTTACGGAGAAATTAATTATTAAAAAGTAATTAATATTTTGAATTTATTCGGCATTGATGATGTCATATCAAAACTCATGAAGATAATGTTTATAATAACGATAGCAATTGCGATTATCTTCATGAGCCTTAATATGGCGTCATCAATGCCGAATAAATTCAAAATATGAATTATTTTTTAATAATTAATTTCTTCGTAAATTCTAAATTGATTTCAATAAAATCAATTGCATTATGTCCGCAATTTTTTAATGAATATAGGGTTTTCCTCTGGGTCAGAGGTTTGAGAACACCCCACTTACGTATTTCAGTACGCATTCCTTCAAATCATACAATAGACGCAACACTAACAAACTCGTATGATTTCTCATACTTACGTTAACTACTTTAGACGATGAAATTGTACGTAAAGTCTGCAATGAAGGTACGTGCAAATACGTGAACTACGTGGGCGATGTGGTGCGATGGGTGGAGAAGAATCTCGAGTAGACATACATATGTATGTGTATAGAGGAGGTAGGCGATAAAATAATAATTATTATGACTATGTAGAAACATTTATACAATTCCTTGCATTTGTCATAATTAATATACCGAGATCTGCGTAGACATTTCTGAGAAGGAAGATTTTGCAAAAGATATAGGCATTGATGTATTCTCTTTTCGGCATTCAAAGCAGTCCCCTTTCTTCAACCTCATTTTCACATTAAATGCAACGCATTGTTATTCGAGTTGATGCAGTTAAGTGGGACGAGTAGTAAATCTAGAGAAAAGAAATCTTTTTGGCCTGAATCTTATTAAAGAGTTAGGAAAAGAGGTGGCTTATCGAGGATTGCTTTTATATACGTGTACATTCCTATGTACATCTTAAGTTTGTGCTCTGAAATGAGATTTCTTCGAGAAAGGATGCAGACTTCAGAAAAGAGAAGACTGTAGAAAGTGATAGATGTTGGTTTCTTTTTGAAATACTTGATCCGTATGAGCTCCGATTCGTTAGCAAGATTAAAAAGTATGTCTTTAATTTAAACCTTATTTCATATTAGCTTAAAAACTAAATATACTTTATCGAAGATAAGTGAACTTAACCTGGCATGTTAAAAGTAGTTACATATATAATCAGATAAACGATATAGACATATTTACGCACGATAATATATCTTGAATAATCTTTAAAGGAATTCATAAATGAAGGAAAATGATTCCCATCACCTGATCTTACTCCCTACGATTTCTTCTTATGGGGACATCTGAAATCTGTTGTTTTTCAAACTCAACCAGCAAGCCCAACCGAAATAGAGAATTACGCAAGAATGTCGCAAAATTTCAAGAACAACCTTTGAAAAAGTTCGAAAAATCAATGAAAATCATTTCGAAAATTTATTGTAACGTAATTGACCTTTAATAAATAAATTGACAAAACTTACTTCTAGCAGTATCTTTCTCGATTTGCACGAACACTACTCATCGAAATGTACCAAAGTTTGGTGTTGTTGTAAAGCATTTTTAAAGCACTTTTTCCAACGCTGTATCACACATGGGGGTTGCTATTTAAGATTACAAAGTTGGGGGGGCTACCCCTAAGAGGGTTGGAGGGGGTGCGTCTCCGATCATGTCATTTTGGTTCCCCCTTTCCACTGCCGAAACCGTATTTTTTTTTAGAAAATCTTTGTAACTTTCTGAGATATTGGGGTGTCAAGTTTTCAAAATGTCACCCTGTATATATTATCGATTCCCTGTTTTCAGATATACGCTTTAAGCCAGGACATGCCGTATCCTATGAAATATTACTCTCCTCTAGCTAATGCTAGTTTTCTATTAAAAGAAGAATAAAAAATGGAAAATAATTATCAACCAATAAAAACTACACAATTAGCCACGATCCTTATGAAGAATTATATCATAAAGTGTTTTCAATTGGAATGCAGAGGAATATCTAATCGTACGGTTTTAAAACTATCGTCGCTTGAATGTGTACTCATGCAATTAATATAATCGCTAGGTTAGAATAGGTATGTAACGACCTTTCTGCTTCCTAAATGTCACTGAATTATACGTTCTTAAACCAGCTTTCCGTACAGGGTGTCCTGTTTTTCTGATGAACAGCTAGCCATACCGCGAATACTCTTGGAAAATTAGTTTGTGAATGTGCAATTAAAATTTTTTTGCATCTGGCAAGATTTCTAAAAAAGCACGAGATAGGTGTAATCGTGCTGTACAAGGTTGAAGAAAAGCGAGCCATGAACAAATAATATAAGATGATATTGGATTATTTGAACGTGATTACTACGCTACTATCCTGAAGGAAGATCTCGGAAAGAATTTGGAGTATGTTTTGAAGTAGGTATTTTTGGATTATGTGAAATACAAATCAAATCAAGGAACTTGGTAGTCTAGCGCTAATTGTTTATAGCGAAATATATTTTAAATTAGTTTAGAAGAGATTACAAGGATAATCCAAGATTAGTATCGTCTGTTCATAAGATCTCGTTTGAGATTAATAATAATGAATTCGATTGTTCTGCACCTTGCGCTTTGAGTGCAATTTCCACAGTTTACCAATACCATCATTGGTTAAAATTTAGGAAAAACGCACTCAGTGCATATTAGAACAGTCTAGTCGAATTCGCCATGAATTAAATACTATTATTATTATTATAACTATAGTTGCAGACGATATCTTTTGCAGATACAGCAGCGCATATGTGGTTGTAAAATTATTTCCTGCTTCTGTACCCAATTTGTTGGTCTGAGATAAATTTGAATTGTACGCATGTTTATTATTTAATTTCAATGGAAAATACCGTAATATAGGGCTACTTGGACATTGCAGGGTAACTTCGACACCGCGGGTAGCATATTACGTTAAAACTTTTACAAAGAATTTGAATATCATTTGTATTGTTAAGAATAATGTTCGTTTAATAAAAGTTTCATGAAAATTAGAGAAAAATATGATAAACTAGAGACAACTATCATCTAAATTTAAAAAGTTTTTACTCGACTACTATTTTTTGTTTTTTGCAGTTTTATATCCGTATTTGGAAACTGCGATAAGAAAACTTTTTAAAAACCAATTTTTATAGATACAATTTTAATAAATTTTGATTAGCCATATTATATTCGCTACTTTGAATTTCATAATTTTAACTTCATGTTCAAAGTCAGCAGCATCAAGAACCACTAGAAATATAATTTTCGAAAGTTACGGCAAGTTAAATTTCCTGTTAAGCACAATATTGAGAGATGTCCAAATAGTCCCATGGCAGGGGTAACTTATAGACACCCACTTTTTGTTCCTTTCTATAATAATTTAAGGTATTTCCTCGAGTAATTCAAGTCTAAAAGTTTCGGTCATGAGGACTTAGATAAGTAGAGGGCGGTATACAGCGTTCTAGAAAAAAAATTTAGTAGAGACTGTACTCTCACACGGTCTCACTGTATGCATGGACGTACCTCTACACATACGCAAAATAGCGCGAGTGAATGTGTCAACACCGTGATCATAGTGAGGTTATGCGACGACAATTTGTCGTTACCCCGTGTATTTGTTAGTAGTCGTTATTTCGAAATTAAAAATGTTGAAACGATTAAGATACAAGGGTAATAAATTTATTAAAGCGAGCGATTTAAAGAAACGTATTTACGGAGTGGCGACGATGAACGCATCGTACAGTGTTGCCACATCGCTACTCCTCATCCCAACCTCAATTGAATTTCAATAGTTTTTCGAATTTTTGAAAGCCCATCGTTCTTTAAATAAACCTGATTTTTCTGTTTGCTTTTGTTACAAAATTTCTAATTTTTTTCTCTACATCTCTCTAGTTTTTCAAAAATATTTACAGTACAGTTTTCTATAAAAAAGTTAAAATGTGTCATTTTTACGGCTTGGGTATAGGGAACGCGTATAAAAGTGTCCTTCAACAAACATGAATAACAATTAAACTACACCTGAAAAAAATCTGAAAAAATTAGAGGAGGTTCAAAATACCTCAATCTCTATTTGACCAACATTTCAAAAAAATTTGCAGAAAGTGAATTTGGAGAGGAAATACCTTAACAAAAGCGTTTCTTTATAAATATAACTAATTTAAGTATAAATAGCTTTTAGTTATCAAAGAAGGTTCCCTTGGTACATTGCAACAACTTTTAGACATTTAGGTGAATGTACTACATTACTTTTATATGAAAATCTATTCAAAATATGTTCAAGTAGCCCCATATTACGGTAGCGCATTATACAACAGGTTCACCAAAAAATCAGGCACCCTGTATACTGTCGCATTGAGCAAGCCAGTTCTCGATATCCTTTGCGAATTCTTATCTACAGGTTCCGCCAGCTTCTAGCGTTCGCGCTACAAGTTTGATAATATCGTTATTACTGGCGCCTTAATTAAAGAAAATATCAGTGTCTTTACCTATCCAACTTCTGAGGAGTGATAAATCGAGTCGATAAGCTACAGGTCGGTAGGAGGGAAAGTCACTATAAACTTTCATGCGAAATCGAGACAGGTTTGTGTCTTGCGTTAGGTACCCTTCACGTTTTTGTAAGCACTGTAGAATTATGGATACCCAGTATAAATGTAGTCACGCATTGCATTCTTTTTCGGTTCATTGGACATTATTGGGTAGGTAGGGTAGGTAGGTTCTACCTACATATATATGAATGGTGGCTTGTTTTGATTGAAAATATATTGGCTTTACATTCTAGTAACTTACAATTTTAAGTTGGAAAGAATATAATTTTCAACAATAACAAAGTTGGATCAAATAAAAAAAACTTAGTTATTGGAAAAAGCTCTTGATTTTTGGAAATATTCAATCCAGTAATTGGACATTCAAGAATCAATAAGCCAGGTACGGTTTTTGATAATATTTATTTAAGTAAAAACTAGGAATCTTGTTTTCATTTATTTAAATCAGACTGTCCAATAACTGCAATGTGTCCAATAACTGGGTATTTTACCCTATTTCGATATTAAATTCCGAAAAATACACGAATAATGTAAATTATTAACGCTTTAAATATCACAGCCCCAAAAATTCATAGAGATATTGATTTCCAAAAACTGCAGACCTATTGGGATGCTTTGATTAAGCTTAATCATCTACTACGAATTTTTGAAAATATAGTTTATTCTTCCATATTCCGTATTTAGAATTTCAATAAACCTTGTATTAATCAGTTATGATTATAAAAAATACGTATTAGAACATCATTTAGAAAAAAAATGTAGTAAGCATATGGTTTGAAAAGATTTGTATATTAGGTGGACAACTTTGCTTCCGCCGTTTTCCTATAGATGGATGACGATAGAAACGGCGGAGGCTAAGTTGTACACCTAATATTTACCTCATACTGTATCACATTTGAAACGTCGAATCCTTTTCTTTATAGCTTAAAACCATTACTATGTAACGCAAACATTTTTTTGAGCTTTTTTTCTTCTTCTAGCCTTTCATCAATTTACAAATTCGTTTTAAAATAAAAAATCAAGAGCCATATATAAGTTGTATATATTATTTATTTCTTGTCTTATTCGCAAAGAGAACTGAAATTAAGGAAGGTTAGTGTCCATACGTAACACGACTCGCTCGCTGTAACACGAATTTTATCCTGATATTGCGATAACCGCTCGCCCGACCAGGAAGCGCGGCTCCTCGAGCACCATAAATTTATGGATGTTGCTCGTTATAATCACAACGGACGCGTTACATTCGCATTTCAATACATCCAATCCGTTACACTCTCGCACGGTGACTCGCCGCCGTTGCACCTATTCACGTCCGAGAGTGCATTCTTCTGCGCAATTCAAGGTGGATCACTCGGATGATTAGATGCACGCGTAAGCACTTCCTTTCTTTTCTCTGCGAAGCTGCGTCTATCCTGAGAATACTCATCGGAGAAAACGCCGTATCTTTTTTCATCGGTCATCAAGGTATAGGATCGGATCGAATATCCACCGGCTGAATTTCGACCGCAGTCAGACGTGGACATGCCTTTCCAATCGACGCTTAACACTTCGCGATCGTAGAATCGAAACGAATGACCAGGAACGATCAATTTCACCGACGCCGATCGCATCGAGGGAGGACCGTCTAGTCATCGCGGAACGCGACAAAACCCTAATTATCAACGCCGCTGCAATTATGTCCACTTTCATTTGCAGAAAAGTGCTATCTTAAGCGTAAGTTCCTTCCATAAACCCGGAAGAAACTCGGCGTGCCGCCTCAGGCTCGAGCGCGTGAGCCTCTGTACTAGCCAGGTGTGTAAAGGTACGTGTTCACCTCAGTACATGACTAGCCGACAGCTTGGTAGGTCAGCGAGTGCGTTCAACTCGCATGACGCTAGTAAAGGTAGGGTAGGTACACGCCATGCACTGACAAAAGTACGGCGTTCCTACATGCTACGATGTCGGGGGAGCAACCCGGAACGAGGGAATCTCGAAGCGTATTAATCTCAACTGTGAAGGCTGCACTTGCCATTGCTCACGATAGCCTCGAATTGACCTCGGGATGTGGTAGCAGTAGACGTGTCGCATAAGTAGTTGGTGACTGGGACAACACGTGGTCCCGCAATGTCGTTCACGCTTGAATCGTGAGTGAAAGGCCTCGCAGGGTGAAGAAGCAGTCCCATCAATCGAGTGAATCCTTCGGAATACGTAGCAGAGTTCGTACGTTTCCAGAATATACGTGGGAAGATTTACAAGAATTTTGATGTGCTTGATCAGATAGTTTCTACGTATGGTATTGAGAAACATATTACTTGACCTATGCAGAAGGTAAAGTCGAAAGGGTGAAGTGGGAAAAATTCGGATGTATATGGTCCATACTCCCCAAATAGAATAATTAATATAAGCGAGACCTGGCCAAGTTCCTATATCAGCTTGCTTCGGTCTTTCTTATGTACTTATATCGTTCTTACGGAAACTCATAAACCGTACTTATATATATATATAGTATTTTAATATTTGACACTCTGTGCTCACTATGATTTGTTCAAACAAAAATACAATCCAAATTTATAATAATGTAGGAGGTTATTTAGAAAAAATCTTTAAGAAGCTTGAAAAGACTTCTCTGATCATACAAAATAACATAATCGGATGCAGTTCAAATTTACTACAGTGGTTGTTTAGTTATTCCGGAATAAGTTAGCGTAAAAGGCTCTTTAATGTTTCCGACATAATGCAGAGATAAAATTTATGAAGGTGCCGTGTTAGCTTGTTAATATGCTACGACTATTTTCTTCGTCTATTTTCTACGACTATTTTCTATCCACTATTATTTCTGTTGTACGTAACGTGCAAGATCCATTCCTCGTCACTCTTTATCTACTATATATTTTGTAAAAATGGGTCCATTTTTCCTGTCGCCTAAATAACGTCCAATACTTCATCATGCAGACGTAAGTTAAAGCTATCAAAGTTACTGACACTCAGTTCAGATTGCCAAATATAGTTGATTTCTTGATTTGCAGCCTGTCTATTTCCTCACAAATTGTCCATCTTAATTAAAATCATGAAAACTGCATCCAGCGCAGGTGCAATCATCCAGATTCGGAAGGTACAGTTGTGATATTCGCATGTTATTATACTTATACAATAGACTCGGATATTTGTGATTTGGCGGAGGAAAGTCTAAAGAACGGAAACTTTAAATGCTTTCACATTTTACAGCACACTTACTATCCAATATTTACAACTGAATCGAGGTTACGAGGCTGATATATGTATCTTACAAACGCAGACGGTGATCTCCCATTTCGCAGACTGACTACTAAAGTATCGGTCGCATTCAAAATCGGTTGACCTCCTTTGTCAATGACCGTATTAAAAAGTCGACTTTGTGACCTGCCAGAATATATGATTCTTTCATGAAAGTTTAGAGAACGAGTACATGGTTTCTCTTCTCTGACGATCAATGATTTCAAATTCATGCATCGCATTGGAGAATGACAATGAAAAAATTTGTAACTTAAATATTGGACAGGAATAAACATTTCCAATAGCTCCGTACCTTGGAATAACAGTAGGTAATATACATACAGGAATTTCTGCACTTAATTTATTAACGATAAACTCATTATCCGTATACTTTTTTTCATATAGGTACCCAACCAACACAAATTGGTAAATTAAATGTCGAAAAATAATGATCCATGAAAGGGGGAAATTGCACACAACATGTATAATAAATGTGAAATTCACGGTGAATAAACACATTAATTAACACTTTCACTGCGCATGGCACCTATAGGCGCCATAGGGTTTCATTCCCGAGTGCGCATAGCACCTTTCGGTGACACTAACTTGTTGCTTCCTAACTCGTTAGTATGAGTTTAGTATTAATGGTGGGTACGCGTGCCATTGAGAACGTAGGTATCGTAAGGAACACGGGACTTGTAATATTTTCGCCGTCTCGGAATATTAGTATTTTTGCGGATATAAAATGGAGGAGAGTCTAGTAGGCCCCTTAAAACCTAAAAAACGGAGATTTACAAAGTTTTTTGTATCTTTTTTATAATTTTTTGTTTGAATTTTTCAATATGGCATTGCAATATGTTTTTGATTTTCTTACAATTAGAATTTTATTATTTTTTGATCAGGTATATTTGATTTGATTGTGTGAAAATAAAGTTCCTTTTGTGAAAGTGGTCTTTTTATTATTGTATATAATTCCTATGTCACAATAAATTTTGTACACATTTTTTGCGGCACCGATCGATGCCAATCAGCACCGAGCCGAAAATTTTTAACCAGGTGCGCATGGCACAGAAATTATTGAAAAAAACACTGTATATTTATTTTTCATAAGCTGTACTCGCATCATGACATCAAATAGAGCAACATTAATGAAAAAAACATTGCCGCTCCTGGGGCGCTCTCTATCTGAAAAGTCGCAGCGAAAGTGTTAAGTGGTCTAATATCTCCGCTTTCCACGCTTGACTCTACGTAGATATTTTGTTTGTTATTCGTGTCTTCAACAATGTTTATAAACTTACATTAAAAATATTTTTAAAACGTTTTTATTGTACGTATAGTGTACCTATGCTGTTTAAACATATTAACTAAGCAGTCTAATATCCTAGCTATCCATACTTGACTTTGAAGCTTGACTTTTTTAATATACGTTTTTACACATAATTGAAAACACGTCTTTAGACGTTCTTTATGTATGTTTAAATACACATAGTTGAAGACACGAGTGATAAACGAAATATCCACTTAGAGCCTATAGTGTAGATAGCGAGAACATTAGACCATTTTATTAATATGTTTATTCACCATAAACGTATAAAACATTAAACATATACGAATAATATACGTATAATAACCGAGAATGTAATGCATCACGCGATTTAAACGTTTATGAAAATCATTTATTAAAGGAGCTCAATAAACAAGGTTACGTGAAGTAAACGTTCCAAAATGGTGGAAACGTGTGGTTGTAAATACGTTTCAAAGCGACGTAATTTTTAGGCTGAGAATGTCCGGGGGCACAACGCATATTTGTCTTATACATATATGTATCTGCATTAAATGAACAGTTTATAAAACGATTTAAAAATGTCTAAAAATTTCATCTTTCGCGTAACCGCTTTGAAACGTATTTAAAATCACTCGTTTCCACCATTTCAACGTTTCAAAGTTTATTTCACGTAACCTTGTTTATTATGTAATCACTTTGAAACATATATATATGTAACAGCACGTTTCTACTATTTGTCAACGTTTATTTCACGTCGTCTTGTTTATAGTTTATACGCATACGAAATGTTGTTTCTTGATTCTATGTAGAAAAAATGTGTAATAAACGTTTAGGTACTTGAAACATGCTTTAAATCACGTTGAAAAAACGTTTGATGTCAAAATGTTTATTTGATACCTATTAATTACCGAAAATTCACCACATTGATGTGTATTAGACATTTATGTCACGCAACCTTGTTTATTGGGAGGGGTGAGCAACGTAGATTGAGATACAACGATATATGTGTATTTCTTCCGCCGTTTACCACTTATCAATCATTTTTACTTTGATAAAACATGCCGTCTACCATTTTGTTTGTTATATATAGAACTTTTTTATGTTGGTTGGATATATAACTTTTTTTATCGAATATGTTTAGGATAAAAGTTTGTAGATATTAAAATAATTAGACAATAGTTAATGTGGTCATCTAATTCTGCAATTAAAGCTGTTACTCCGGGTAAAGAAATGTTGATCTGATTTTAATTGTAATTTCAGTAACGGATGTGATGATCTTTTTGATTCACGCTTTGAGTGAAAAACTTCAGTACACGGAGAGAATATTCTATGAAAAATTGGTATGGTTTTATACTACCGGAGGAACAGACCAGTATAATTCTAGTGAAAATTAGTAGGGGAGAGTAGGCGAATTGTGCGCAATTAAGGCAAATACACTCCCGTGAAGTGATTTTTGGAGTACGAATCAAAATCAGCATGGCAATAGAAGCTCCAAATATTCTTCCATCATTATGCATCCTCATATTGAACAATTTTTCATTAGCTGATGTTGTATTTTGCAAAGAAGGGAAAAATTAAAAAGCGAAAAATCTCTCGTGTGTCGGGTAATTGTGTGCAAAACGAAAGACATAGAAAATAACAGAATGAGATGAATGTTTTATGGAACATTAATACGGAAACGAGAAAATGTATTCAGCGAATGTTTATTTTATCGAAAATTAGTAACAAAATTAGTAAAATTACTTTCTCAAGCAAGAATCACAGATAATTTTCGGCTTTATCAGCTTGCCCTTTTTAGCTAGATACATCTGTTCTAACAGTACAGTTCGAGAAAATTAGTATGTCTCTAGGTCAATAACTGCGTGTAACGTACCATATTTTAGGGTCGAGACTTACCAATTTTCGATATATAACGATCCAATATGCATTGTATCTAAAATGCGTCATGGATGAAGATATTAAATAGTAGAGTTCTTTTTAACTTTAGATTAGTCCCATACCAAAACATAGTAAGCATGAAGCATCTCCAGGAAGATGTCGGTAGACACAATAGTTTCTAAACAAAAAAGAGTAACAAATTACTGTGTGACCAGTTCATAGAAGTGTTACGCACGGATGACCATGATTTAAACATCGAAAAAAGAATAGCGAATAAATACATAGATTGCCTTGTAATTATTCAGTATTTTATTTATTGAGGTACCTACTAGGGTGCGACACTGCCCCCATCTCGCTTCGCTCGCCAACCCCCGGCTGATAGCATACTGCATCCAGTTGGCGGCCGACGCGCCAGTAAGCGATTGATGGAGGCGGTCGGGCGGTCAAAGGAGATAAGTGCCAAAACCGTGTCTCAGAGATATTGGCAAAAAACATAAGAAAATTACTCTGGAGGTAGGTACACCCAGTACCATCTTTTATGTTTACTAAATATTACTAGAATAAACGCATGGCGCTTGCCCCCTTTACAGGATGGTAATTACAACTTATTGATGTACAAATACGCATTTTTCAAATTTTGGCACTTAGCCCCTTTGGAACGGCAACGCTACAATATTGTGTTTCCTGAAATGTGTATTTGCGTTATTTGTATGTTATATGTGTACATAATCTGTAAATCGGTTAAATTCACATCCATTCTTCTACCGGTATGACCCATACGAAAAATTGGTTAAATTTTCTACTAAAAATTATTAAAAAAAATGTTCTCCGTATGGTATGAACCGCGACTAAATTTTGGTATGGTGCAAACTGAAATATAGTATACTACAAGCTGAATAGTAGCTCTAATTGTTAGCTTAAATTTACATCCATTTTTCTACCGGTATGGTTCATACGAAAAATTAGTTAAATTTTCTTCTAAAAATTAGTAAAAAAAATTATCTCCATGTGGTATAAACCATGACTAAATGTTGGTATGGTGCAAACCGAAATGGAGTATGTTACAAGCTGAATAGTAGAGGAGAGGAACCAAACCTGACATAGTCCCCCAAACCCGACACACCATTATTATTTCGACCATGTGGTGCTGCACTTTGCCACCAATTACGTAAACTTAGTCATTTCAATACATAGATAGCTTGTCTGTACAGTAACATTGCCTCTGGCGTTTGTTTTCGTAATTGTGCGCCGATAATCTCAAGTTACAGATTTACAATCGTCAACATTTTTGAATGTGTGAAAACGGGCGGCTGTAGACTCGAATAACTAGTCGTGAGTAGTTTTTTTTTTGTATTTTGGTGTTATTCAGAAACACATAAGGTAGAAAAAATTGGTTCAGTTTTATTTCTAACATCATTCTTTCGTTCATTATGGGGAAACAAAGTTCAAGTACCGAAGTTGCCTAACCCGATATACCTAGCTCTTTTTTGCTGTAATTTTGAAAACTTTATGGGCGTTATGAGTATTTGAGGCTGATTCGGCCGTTTTTTTTTCACAGATGCCTTCTACGAAGGTTATCATTTTTGCTTTGATAATTTTGAAATAAATTTGTATTTTTTAACTTTTCGAGTGTAAATGTTTGCTTTTTTAATTTATTTTCCTTCGAAAACATATTTAAATAATAGTTATTGATTTTAGAAACGCCTTACAGAGTTTAAAAAAATGTAGGACTGAAATTTTTAGTTTTAAACTTTACTTAAACCAGGTATTGTCGGGTTTGGTACTCTTTTTTTCAGGAGCTATATTTGACTTGATTTGCGATTTTTTCATTTTCTTCAATGTACAATATCTCTCTTTTAAACTAATGCTGATTTTTTAAGGGTAAGGGCCCTACCTACATGCTGGTATGCAGTTTTCAAATTTGACTAATTTTCGGTTGAGTTTTGGCCAAAAAACAAAGTGGTATGTCGGGTTTGGTTCTCTTCCTCTAGTTTAAATTGGTTTTGTAGAGACAACGCTAATTTTTGGTGTAGTCTCTACTACCTACAGATTAATTAAATTTATATCTATTTCTCTTACGGTATGCTCCATAATAAAAATTGGTTCAATTTTCTACCAAAACTTAATAGAAAAATCCCTCTGTGTGTAGCAAAGAAAGTTAATTGACATCGGTTATATCTACATGATCAGTGAGCCTTCATTATTAACTAATTTGTTATCCATTGTGTTCACGTCTAGTTGTAGGTATACTAATTAGTGTGTACTAAAGACCGGAACGTGCCTTAAGAGTTCTCGGCTTCTAGCATGGCTCTATCGATTTGAGCATCGCAGCCGCATTACGAAAAATATAGTCGAGACCGCTTTCACAAATGACTAAATCGGATGCCAAATGGGTAATTTACAAACAAACGAGCGTATCTACCAAGGTTCTCAAGTATCTTGATTATAGGATTCTTAAACTTTAAAAGCATGTTTTTAAAATAATATATCGCACCTTTAAACTTAAAAGATCGTAGGAGTCAATTTTGCATTCTCTTGAAAAATGAAATCAAAATTGAGCAGAAGAATGTTTTAATTAATCGAAATAAAAATACATATATCACATGGCTTTTCATTCCTAAATCGATATATCTTTTAATTATAAGACCTTTTGCTGTAAACAGATGCAATATAGGTATATTATATCTTACACAAGAGTGCGCAGCATACGAGAACTCATGGGTAGATACCGGCCGACCAACGAAGTTAATCAGCAAACGGTGTGGACGGAACTTGTACGGGTAACTCGCTTAGGGCCGATTCCACCAACTCTGATTAAATGCTTGATTACCTAATCACGATTATATTTAATCGGCGTTCTAATCATGATTAACTGCACAATTCGTTCCACCATGAATTTTTAACCCCCGATTATCTAATCATATACCCTCTTCGCAATAAGTTTTGGTTTTGTTGTAACGGTGATTCTGATTGGTTCATCAACGGAACTTGTAATGGAGTAGGAGGAAAACCTGACGTGATCAACTGACGCGCCGCAAGCCGAGCTCAGTGAGCTGCCGAAATCTCCAACAGAATTTAAAAAGGAACCAGTTGCATAATACCGGAGAGCAAGCAGGAGTTGTACTCTGGGTGCAATAGCGTGGTTTTTGAAATGTGCACTCCCTTTATTTAGTAAATACAGAAACTTCTACGCGATTTTTAACGTAATATGATAATGTTGCGATATTTTAAAATAGATTATATATTATTTTTAAGAAGTAATTTATCTTTCTGTAGCGTGTTGCAAATTATGTACAATTTCCAGACGCAAAGCTTCAACACTCTTTCGATAACCGAAAACGCGTAATGAAATCCAAATCATTCAAAATTTGGAAATAATTAATTCGTTCCTTAATTAAATGTGGCCTTCTATCAATTTCGATACTATTTTCATCATCAGATGATGATAAAATATCGTCGTAAAATAAATTCATGTCCGATATAGTATTGCACAGCAGTGAAACTTCGACTTTGAGGTTATGTTGATCCACGTTAATCACTGGTTAGGTTCCTAATCGGCCAAAAATGGCTGATTAAGTTCAACGGTGATTATCTCACTTTAATCATGGTTTAAAAATTGGTGGAACGCAAGAGCATGATTAAATTAAGCTAATCGGGAATTAACAATTTAATCAGAGTTGGTGGTTTCGGCCCTTAGAGTGAAAAGATATAAAGAAATGTACATTCGATTTCGCAAAGTGCAATTTGGTCCGGCAATATTAATTTACATCAAAAATTGTTAGTGTATTTGCTATTTGATGATTTATTTTTGCTTACATCAACCAGCCAGTTCGCCTATCCAGTAACTAAATAGCTCGCCTATCTAGTAACTACGCAATGCGTCCATGTAGTACCTAGATAGTTAACATATGAGTGGCTCAGTGCTAGACTAGCCTAAACCTCCTCCAAGTATAACACTTTCGCACTGACATATTGCTGCACATATATATGATGTTAAACAATAAAGCGCCGAATTCAAATTTTCGTTGGTTAGACAAGTATGGCACTGAGCCACTCATACCTTTGGCACTGACATATTGTACTGCATACCGTATGTCTGACGGCAAGCGCAACAGGAGCTGTAACCTAAAATTTGACTTCGGCAGTGTTTGGAGGGTGCTCAAGTCACTCATAAATAAGAAATAATTGACAGCTATCGAGAAATCAGACATTTTGACACTTTTCGCCCTTACGCTGTGCGAGCAGCGTTTATGAGTGACTCGAGCATCCTCCAAACACTGCCGAAGTCAAATTTTCAGGTCACAGCTCCTGTTGCGCTTTCTGTCAGACATACGGTATAATATGATTTTAAGCAATAAAATGCCAAATTCAAGTTTTCGTGGGTTAGGCAAGTCTGGAACTGAACCACTCATATTATTATTTAGTAACTGGCTAATTTGAATGTTACATCTCCCCGAGTAGAAATTTTTGTAGGGATCCATCTAGAATACAGCTAGCGTCCCTGAATTCTGTTAGGAATCGAGCCAGGCATCGGATCAGATCCTAGTAGTGAAATGTAACACTTTCACTCTGGAGTCGGACTAGTTGTACTAACTGGATCCTAGACTAGGTACTAGAAGGATTCTAAGTAGAGAGAGATGTAGTGGAATATTACTGTCTAAAACCCATTTACGAAATTGTTTGATTTCCCTGGGATTATCGCTCTGTTTTCTAGCTTCACCAAAATCTGGTTTTTCCTCCTCGTTTCCTTGTTCTCTCTCCGTTTTCGACACTTAATACATATTGAATCTGCTCATCTCTCATATCTACATCGCAGGTATAACCTGTACCTACTCATATCAGCATTATCTGGTACTTCGACTGCCTGAATGCAATTTTGAGCAAAAGGTTGTGTCTCGATTGCAAGAAAGCTTTGTTGATTCACATTCTGATTATTTCCCGCAAGAAAAAATTCTCTCCAATTTCACATTGTTAATGTTTTATTGTAGCAATAGGAGTAAATGAAAAAATTTGTATTAAAGTTTAAAAAATTTTATTATTTCGGCATCCTTTTCTTTTTAAGTAGCATCTATTTAAAATGACGTACACGTAATTTAATTATGAAGAGGTTATTATTCATTATGAGATTCGCTGTGTTGTCGCAATTCTAGGATAACTTCTTGCCGAATTAAAAGATGCCGTTGTACACATTTGCGGGTTTTCTTCCGCGTATTATTTATCTCATCCATAATAATTATACTATCTTGGAATGCCGATTCGAAACTATTATAACGCTATTAAATATCTAATAATTACATCATTATAATAGTTGCGAATCAGCATTTCCGTCAAATACGATTGTATAATTATTATGGATGAAATAAACGATATACGGAAGAGAAGATGCAATCGTGTAGGTACAACGGCATTATTTATTTCGACAAGAAGTTGCTCTTGAATTGCGAAAGTATACCGAATTTTAAAAAGTGAATTATAACCTCTTTACAATCAATCACGTGTGTATTACTTTAAATAGATGTTACTTTTAAAAAAGCATACTGAGTTCTTAAGATTAAATTAACTTAACTAGGTAATTATCAGGCCAAACAACTTTTAACACCAATCACTTCACGTCTGACGTTTCGGTTCCTCTTTGAACCCTCTTCAGAATCTCAGATAAATTAATTTTAAACTACTACATTCAACATAAGTACCTAGGCAGGTACCCAGGCAGTCAGGCCTTAACTGAATTGTTAAGGCTTTTTAATTTTAATAACAATTTTTTAATTTCTCATTACCATAATAAAATATGAACAGTGTGAAATTTGAGGGAAATTTTTCTTGCTAGAAATAATCAGAATGCAAATCAACAAAGCTTTAAGACATTAAATCATTCAATGTAAGTTACGCCAGATAGGGAAACATTCTGGGATCTACGTATATGGAACCGAGTAGGGATACCTTCCTTGGGAATCCCCGCCAAATCGCGACTGGGATCTAACTGAAAATCGAGAGTCCCCGACAAATTTCTGCACAAGTCTTGGTCAAAACTTTCTGCTTTGACTGGACCGTGCCTAGCTAGAATTTTGAAAAACATAGACAGTAATCTTACTTGCCGGGCGCGAGCCAAAATTTCTACTTGGGTAGTGCAAGCGTGTTTCAATTGTTAACTCGTTGTTATGCGTTATAGGCTTGCTTCATCCAGAGAAGCAGTTCCGCGAACGAACTGCGTATATTTAAAATTTCGACACTTAGGTGTATTTTTCTTTAAATAATTCTAGGGTACAAAACCAAACTCTGTTTATAGGAACGATAAAATTATTTACGCGATGATTAATTTCTTGAAAGTGAAACATTCAAGCCTCTTAACGGATCCATGCAATGCATTCCTGTGGGTCGATAATGAGTCACAAAAAATCACTGCAATAGCAGGAAAAAAAGAAAAACATCTTCTAGGGTAATATACGACTGTCTAATCAAGAGCTTTTTACATAAATAAAATCGCCTGTAAAAATTCTCGTTACGCTCGGTACCTACTTCCTGACGAGCTATAAATATCAGCCGCAATCTACATTTCGCTTGGCTGTTCCTTTCTACTTTCATTATACTACGCGATTAAAAAAACCGGGCGATATAAAGAATATTTAAAAACTGGATCTGAATGTTTCCCGTAACCAAACCCTAATATTTAAGGGGCCACTTTACGTTGGATTTCGTATAAAAGCCACAATGTTTGTTCATGTATACCTACTCTAACATCCGGATTCTCTTAAAGTTTTTGTGCCATCAAGAGTCCGGCGCAAAAGTATATCCCCATCCATTACGCTATAAGCTACAAAAACCCGGCTTATGCGATCCAAACTTTTGACGCTTAGCGTGAATAATTCTGATCGACCCGCTTTGGGTGACGGTATTTCTATCGAGCTGACTCTAGCTAAAAGATTCGAGTTAATCTTAGTGTTTTACCATGAAGGCTAAATTTGATTGATGCTTGGTTGATTGGTGATTGATTGTAATTGAAGTACCGTCACCCAAAGCAGGTCGATCAGAATCATTAACACTAGGTGTACAGTCACTATCGTACTTGACTGTCCTAAGCCTGTGAATGTACTCGTACTTCGATCGTCTTGGAGATCGTGACAATGACGCGCGTCATTCAATTGTCTGCAGACTGATCAGCAGTGTAATATGCATCTCTAAGAACGATTTCATTTTATTTGGTAGTCCTTATAAAGCTATAAAAATGAGTATAGTTCCCCTAAGAAAGACTTTCCGATAACAGTCCTACAGCTGCTGCGTACGGCATTGTCACGTTACTTATAGCTGTTATCCCTTCGCTGCTCGTTTCTCATGTTTCTCTTCAGATTTCTTATATCTTTTGATTTAGCGACAAAATCGCGATGAAACTTGTACTGTGGAAAGTTAATACTTCAATGAATAACGTATTAAATTTTCATTAATCTGTTAATAGTGCAAGTAATATAATTTTCGATGTAATGATAATCGCATTATGGATCTCCTATAAGAGACCGTGTATTTTAGATGCGGGAAACCTGAACTATGGAAATCAATATCTTGGGAACTAGTGACAGAAGACAGAAACTAATTGAAATTTTACAGATACCTACGTGCAAAATATATAATAAAATAACATATAAAATTTCCATCAACTTATTAATTGAGGAGCACAGTTCCAAAACTCGTTTAGTCCATTCGCAGTTTGTCCTATAATTGCTAATAGTTTAGCGATTATAAGACAAACTGCGAATGGACTAAATGAGTTTTGGAACTGTGCTCCTCAATTATATACCATCACAAGTCAACAAGCTTAAGGTAGTACCTCCACGAGATCGTTGCATTTTAAGAAATGGTTGAAATTTGACATATATGTTATTTAATGCATTATCCAAACATCTGTGTAATTTAAATAAGTTCGACCACCCCAAACCGGAGATATTTCCACTTGAAGTTGGCTTGATTTACACGTAACAAATACGTTATGATGGGCAAAACAGTACGTCATTAATTCTACCGTCAAAACTAAAATTAAGAAGTTGATAAAAAACGAGGATAAGGTAGAGTAGGATATCACGAATAATGTGAAAAAAAATGAGAATGATTCACCATCTAGTTTCCAAGATATAACCATGAGAAGCCTCACAATGTTGGTCGTGTAGCATATATCTGCAAGGCCTGCAAGCGAACGAGTGCGTGGAGGGGGAATGGGACAGCGAGCCACGATCGTCGCTGACGCGCACACAGAAGAGAGCGCCGTCTGTATATACAAGTTATTTCGTGTATTGGGGCAAAGCCCGGACAGTCCCGGCAAAAAGTTTACTGGCAATGGTAGATCACAAACACAATATAGAATATATTTTACGGCAATAAATTATATCCATCGTATTATCTATTAGTACCGAGTCAATATTGCATAGTTTTTAATTTTATTTACTACTAATTAAACCAATTATCAATATTTTAAACATGAACATGGTATGTAACTTTTGGTTGAGGTTGTCGCGGAGGAACTCCCTTAAGATAAAGAATATCCGGCTATGGCATTTGAAGGAATGACTGACGTAACGCCGCACAGTGGTCGGATTTCGCTTATTATAGGGGGTCATTTAGTTCAAAATTCAATTCTTAGAAATACGAAAGGAAATATGCCCAAGTATAGTTAAACATGTACCTATAGTTCGATTAAGTAAGAGTAGAAGAAATTCTTGGAATAGTGTGTAAACTAATGCCTCGCAAATTGAGCGCAATGATTATATTTTTCATTTGCATTCTTCTGTAGGTTAGAAAAAAAATAGTACCTTATTTTTCGGGCCAGAATTGGTTTTACTTAATTGTACATCTATTTTGCTTGATAATGTGATCACCCGTAAAGTGAGTAGATGTGCGGAAGTTATTTATTTTTATTTTTTTTTCATCGGGAATGTCGTTTTTTTCGCAAGCACAATACGCGAAAATCAGGAAGAAAAGAAAACAGAAGATCTTTTTCATGCTTTCTTAATTTCTTCTGATATGATTATATCGAATATAAGGCCGCTACCAAAGCGAAAACTAAAGAAATTATCTCAGGATGTAATAAATTTACTCGATGTCCCTGCAATAAGCCAAGACGTACATAGATACAGCGAATAAGGAACAAGTATCCTCACAAGATACTTCAGATAGTGACCACGATTCTCTAGACAGTGATGACGATATTTTGTAAACAAAACATAAAATAAAATATAGCATTCAAAATATCGTTTTTTATTTATCTGTATTATATGAACATAAAAACTTTAATAAACTTTATAGTAGAAGTGAAACTATCTAAACTGTGTAGAAAGAACCAACTAGTCGTAATATCAACAAAATTAAGTTCATTACAATGATTAACTGGAAATGTCCTCCTAAACTGGGAAATTCGACCACTGCACTACAAACCGGCCTCTCGATGAAACGTCTTAAAATAATACGGAAAAGTGTCTTATTGACGTAAAATAAGACGGTTAAGTGTATTGATCAGAAATTCAAGACACTTAACCGTCTTATTCCAAGACGTTTGTCTGTCTTTTCTCAAAAAGACATTTATTTTCCGTCTAAAATCATAAGACACATGGTACTGTCTTAAGATAAAGACGCTTAAACGTCTTAAAGTAAGACACTTCTTCAGGTATAAGACATTTAAATGAATAAGTTGCTTAAAATAGTAAGACACTACACAAGTAATACACTTCAAACGTCTTGTTACCTGTGACGTCAAGCATCATTATTCAAATGTAACCTTAGATATACACTACCCCCGAAAAGTTTCCGGTCACCTTCAAAAGGACTTTGAGTGAATGAAATTTGAGTGGTTGATTATATTGGAAACGAAGCAAGATAGATTAAAAACCTTCAAACAAAATTTCATTTGACTGACAATTAAAGAAACACATCGAGCATGACAGTTCATTTTCACGTTGAATTCTATTCATTGTCAATGTCAACACATCAGCCGAATTTGTATCCTTTATTTCTTTTTATTATTTGTTAATAAAAAAATGTCTACATCAGCCGTATATGTCGCGTACCGCTTACAGAAAATGTGTACACTCTCTCTTTACTCAAGTAACGCCGGTCCCGAGGAAAAAACCGACGAGCGCACTCTACTGCACATGACGTGTACCGTTCGGGGTATTGGGACCGTGCAACTGGTTGGAGGGGATACGGCAAACGATCGTGCGTAACTAGTGGTGAAGTCTAGAAGTTAGTAGGCACGTCTCTCCATAGAATATCAAGTGTAATTGTTTAAACATGGGTGTGCGCAAATGCTGTGTCGTTAGTTGTGGAAATACTTCAAGAAACAGCAAGTATAAATTCTATTATTTCCCAAGAGCTCAGCATAAGTTGATTCAAAGGGAAAAGTGGATTGCCATCGTAAGAAAGCAGAAGTAAGTATCATAACCTCAATTGTTCATTCGAAAAATATATACACGATAAATCATTTAAAATGATTATTAAGTTTTATTAAAATAAAGAGTAAGTTAATTCTTTACTTTTTAGTGGATATGAATGCAGTTGGAACCCCAAACCAACAGAAACAATCTGCAGTTCTCATTTTATCGGGGATAAAAAGAGAGACGAAGAACTGAGTCCCAATTATGTACCAACGAAGTTTATTTCAACTAATCCTGGACAAACCTTGAATGAAACTGCAGCTCTAAAAAGGTAATTATTCTATTCTTATTATTAAACTAAAACTAATACAGTTAAATGTAACAATTGACAAATAATTTCAGACACCAGCGTTTCCTAAAGCGTAGGATACCGTCAGGATTGTCAGTGGTGACTGCAAGCAGTATGAACTCCGAAAGTGATGTAAATGCCGAGGTTCCAATGGATTCCACTTCAAAAGGAGAAGAAAATGATATGTGTGGTAAACGTGATCAAGAGTGTCAAGCAGATATTTTTGTGCCGTGCGATAAATTTGAAAAACTGTTCTGTTGCAATAGATTTAGCTTTGGACGTAACACCTGTGAAGCTGAAACTCAAACTGAAATCAATATGCCAACTGGTACAATAGAAAGAAATTGTTCGAAGAAGTTCAAAAATAAAAGGTGTGGCACACTGCAAAAAGATTATGTCGATACGGGAGTTGGATCTGATTCTGTATACAATGAATTTGATGATGGAATTAATTTCCAAGGATCAGTTGAAAACGATGAACAACTGACAGATCTTGCTGGTGTGTCATTTGATACTTTCAACTTTTTGATGGAGAAACTGACTGTGTCAGAAAAAATCCAAATTCCAAAAAATATTAGGCTGTTTATTTTTCTTTTCAAAATGAAAACTGCTTTAACATTCGCAGCAATTAGCGCAATATTTTCTATTTATAGAACAACAGTTTCCAGGATCTTTTATTCAACTTTGGAAAGTCTAACTCAAGCGACTGCAACTTTAGTATTTTGGCCAGACAAATCATGTGTTCGAGCAACAATGCCTGATTCCTTCAAGCCACAGTACAGTGATACTCGAGTCATCATTGACTGTACCGAGTTCAAAATAGATATTCCTTCTACATTGGATGATCGAGTTTTTTGTTATTCTCACTATAAAAAGGGGTTTACTATTAAAGTGTTGATTGGTATTACTCCTGGTGGTTTTATCTGTTTTAAGTCTCCTGCAGCCGGTGGCCGAAAAAGTGATTCTCAAATAACAATCGAATCTGGTTTCATTGATTATTTAGAAGAAGGAGATACAGTACTAGCAGATAAAGGATTCCCGGAAATTAAAAATATTATTGACAGTCAAGGTAAAAAAGTGATTGTGATTATGCCACCATTTTTAGAAAAAAAAAAGAATTTTCAAGAGAAGAAACTAGGGACACTTATACTGTGGCTAGAGTTAGAATTCACGTGGAAAGGATAATGCAACGTTTGAGGACTTACCATATTTTAAATAAAATACCGGAACATTTATTCGATCATGTTGACAGTATTATACATATGTGCTGTGTACTTATTAATCTACAACCGCCAATATTTGCATCAATGTAGTAAAACATATGTTCAGGAATTTTATTCAAGATCTGATGAGTTCTTAAACGCTGCATGATTCTTTCGACGTGTATTCTAACTTTTGCAGTAGAATAAGTTTGTTCAGTTTTCTCTTTGGAAAAGTGAAAGTTCTTTTCCAAAAAAGGTGGCATAACTAGAATTACCTTTTTCCCTGCGCTGTCGAGTGTGGTTTTTATTTCTGAAAATTCTTTATCCGCCAAAACTATATCGCCGTCCTGTAACAAGTCTATGAGACCGGTCTCAATTGTTATCTGTGAGTCACTGTTTCTACCGCCCTTATTTTTTATAATGTGAGTAACAATACACACGATCATCAACAGCAGAAGGAATGTCAATTCTGAACTCAGAGCAGTCAATGATCACTCGAGTATCGGCATATTGGGCCTTGAAACAATCAGGCATTGTTGCATTTCCAAAAGTGAACAAAAAATTAGGAAATGAAAATGATCAAATGATACACCAGTACGGTCTATGAGTTGTTCATCGTTTGTAACTGATCCGTGAAAATGAATTCCTCTATCTTTACATTCATCCACCGCTGAATCATTTCCAACTGCCACATCTAAAGTAACCTTCTGCGCTGTTCCGCATTCTCCTATTTGCTTATTGTAATTCTATACATATAAATAATTGCTATAAAATACACCTGATAATATTGCATTTTTTATTGTATACTAAGGGGCTATCGCCCTAGTACCGCTGTCGCGGCGCTCCCCCAAGCTTTTGCAGCAGCATGACGTCGTTGCTGTCTTCTCCATTCAATATGTCGCCGTCCTCGTCTTCGTCGTTGTCGTCCTCCTCGTCGCCGTCCTCGTTGTCTTCATCTTCGTCGTCGCCGTCCTCGTTGTCCTCATCCTCGTCGTCGCCGTCATCGTCGTCAATTAGCCAAAGAAATGAGAAAAAAGTCTAAGAAAATATCAACACCAGTAAACTTACGTTTCGGATTAGCAATGCAATTACTACTCGCCATTGTCGTCGTCTTCGTCGTCGCCGTCCTCGTCGTCAATTAGCCAAAGAAATGAGAACAAAGTCTAAGAAAATATCAGCACCAGTAAACTAACGTTTCGGATTAGCAATGAAATTACTACTTTGATCCCTTTTTTCTTTCTAATATCTTATAAACTTCTGGTAAATAGTGTGTGAAATAAAAACTTTCACATTGTAGAACAACTCTTTCTATAAATGTTTCATCACGATGAACAGGTACGCAATAGCTTCCTAATGGCGACCAGAGAAATAAATCGCAGACACTTAGTCCACTAATATATAATTGGATTTGGCACTGTGTATAATATATGTGACTTTCTTTCAAACAAATGGATCCATCTCTAAATTCTAGATAGCTAACATTGCATACATCTCCATCTACTATTTGCTTTTCTTCGCAGCTGATAGGACACTTAAATTCAACAATTTTTAAAATCATGCCATCTTTAACAATTCATTAGGAGCCGTCCGGCAATTAGCCTTCCGAGAAAAGTACGGGATTGCGAGCGCATTCACAGCCCCTGCTTGGTTTTAACATTTTCATAACTTCAATTTTGAAAGTGGACCGCTTTATTCACCTTCTGATAAATTTACTTGAGAAATAATTTCTGTTGAAGCAATTGTTGGACCGCGTTATGCAAAAGTGGATTAAGCGACATGCTATGCCATAACGCTTAATCCGTTATTGCATAACACGGTAAAATTGTATCCAAGGTATCTGCTGGGTAAATGTAACTCGTTCACTGCCAGCCACCACCGCTGCCGAGTTAAAGTACATTATATGGCAGTCAACGTATCTGAAGGTGAATAAACCGGCCCTAAATGTTATACTTACTGTTTATTGCAATTCTATACATATAAATAATTGCTATAAAATACACCTGATGAAAAACATTCATATTGTTGTTCACTAATTGGTTTTGCCGAGGATTTCTATATTCTTATCGTATTTGGTACTGTATGAAAGTGCCGATTTTTCGCCGACTACTGCCACCAGGTGTCACTGTACGGATGTTGCACGGTCCCAATACGGTTTTCGGCTCGGTTGGAACAGGGTTTAGCGTACTTTACTGGGGCCCCTTTCTCGAACTCGCTCGTATCTTTGCGTGCACGCATCTTAGCGAATAGACCAATCAGGATCAAGTATTCCGTTGTCCGTAACCCCACCACAACGGAATACTTTATCCTGATTGGTCTATTCGCTAAGATGCGTGCACGCAGATACGAGCGAGTTCGAGAAAGGGGCCCCTGTACTGTTAGGTAACGGGACCTTCCCCTCCTTTTTCGACCTCATCTGAACTCACTTTCTGTAAAATTCAACGCGGCTAACAAGCACGTCATTTTCCGGAGGTTGTTTGCTGTGCATGTTTTGCTGTGCAAAAATGTCGAAAAAAAAAGAAAAAACAGTGTTTTGTGCATTAGGTCAACGACGCAAGTGTGTTAGATTTCTCTCACGAGATAATCAGCCTGACGCTGAAGTTGTGTTGGAAGAGTTTAAGAACTTGTGCTCGCGATCCAGCATTGTTTGATGATAGCAAACACAGACATTATCATTCAAAAAAAACATCAAGCATCGGACATGTGGTATGATGCGGATGACAGCATAATTGATGGCCATAGTGAATTGAATATTGTGCTGGTGCAGTCTCCAATACAAGTGATATTACCAACACTAACCTAAAAGACAGCATAGGTGGGAAGGTTATTTACACAGAACCCCCCCCTCCAGTTGACAAGGTGGATGAACTTTTTGAGACTAAAGAAACTGCGATAGTCATCTCGAACGAGTTGAAAAATACGGTAAATAAATTTTTATTTCATGTTGGAATAAATTTTGTTTTCTCAATCACCAATAAAGTGAAAACAATATAATTCTGGATTTTTCATTTAAATAACTAAAAATACCTTTCCCTTAGAGATATACATTCGTCATTACTTCAATGTTTTTATTACTATTAGTGACATTTTTTGACGCGATGTGTTTATTTCAAAGTGTTTCGATCTGTGAGAGCTGGATTCATTGTGGATTTAAGTACATTTCCAACGAATTTCTTTAATATCGAACTTTATAATATTACTCTGATGAGAAAAATTATTACATTCGATGTTTATTGACTCGCCTGTAATGTATTCATATTGACTATGAATAATTTCGCGCTCACATATACGTTTGAAAATTATACATTTGTGTATAATTATTGCAAGACGTTTTTAGAGTCTTATATTCCAATACATCTAACCGTCTTAGTATAAGACGTTTGAAGTGTCTTATTGTAAGACACTTACAGTGTCTTAACGTATTAAGACGGTATTAAACGTCTTAAAAGTGACCTCAAGTTTCAAGACATGTAGGTGTCTTAAAATAAGACGGTTGAGTTAGTAGTGTACGCATCCGTGGCGGAGCTGAAAGCTGCCATTACGAAGGTATGGCGGACGTTGGAGGTCGACATCCTGCTGAAGTTAGTGGATTCAATGAAGAAGCGAATGATTGACCTTCTAAAAGCCGACGGAGGCCCAATTAATTATTAATTTATTATCTTGTTGCACAAAGTAAATGTTTTTATTTAATAAAACGTTGAATTGTCAAGTGTTTCCAACTTTTTACATCGATTTAAATTCCGTTTTTTGCTGTTAGCAAAGTGAAATGCTTTTGCATTTTTCTATATTTTTGCACATAGAGGTTTTTTGGGACGCTGAAAACGATAAAACAAATGGACTGTCCGAAAAATTTCCGTAACATGTCGAAACACCATAAATTGGGGGTGTTTCCAACTTTTTACACCGCAGTGTATATCGCGGTGATGCTAATTATTAAGGATCGATATTCAGAATTCCGACCATCGTTTGTCGGAACAGTGATATTTGAAAAGCTGATCGTGACCTGCAATATTCGTGCAGGTGAGACATATTCACCAGGATTTAAGAGCCATAAGACTAGTTTAATATAGCAGAGTGTACGGTCGCAAGTAAAAGTCGTACTACCTAAAAGTCTCCTATTTCTTGAGTCTATGACAATGGTAACTTTTGATTAGGAGGTCATAAACTACAATATAGGGTAAAGCGAGGAGAGATGGCACACGTTTTACAAAATTTAAAATATTTTCTTATTAACGAAAAATAAAAAAATACCAAATAATACAGAAAACAAACAATAATTTTAGCGTACTTTTAGTATAGTTGAAAAACATGAAACACTTATCCTAATGACACAAAAAATAAAAAAGTAAAATACTAAATTGGTCCGTCTGTCCTACTTAGTGTAGGAGAGTTGGACCATTAGGGGTAGGATAGATGGACTATTAACTTTTAACGCTTTTTCTTGATTGCTTTAATGCCGCACGTTTTACAAATGTTTTTATAAGATGTGCAGCCGTCGTGCAGCCATTTCAAACACAAAACGCACTTAAGCCAGTCACCCTTTTTCTTGGTTTGCCGATAATCTTCGTTGCACTCAAAACGCATTCATTTTCCATATCGCTAAAATGTTAAAATGTTATTACCAGGTATAAATTATCCGCAGACCATGTAGTCCTTGAAGGTGTGCTCAGTTTTTGCCTGTACTTGTTGGGCATTTTTCTGAAATCATACCTAAAGCCTTAGTCCATTTCTCCTCGCAAATGCTGGTCCATCTCTCCTAAAAGCGTAGGAGAGATGGACCGGGCAATATTTACTAAACGAAACTATATACACGCCTGTTTTGAGGTTAGGTGTCCACTAGAAAATCCGTCTTACTAGTACTTTACACTACATTAGGCTAAAATTTACCTTAAAGTGATTTAATTGACGAACAAAATAACCTCAGAAAATTTTTTATTGTAGTCAAAAACAATGATCGCCTGTAACTAACAAAAAAGATGACAAATAACAGCACAAACAGATTTAAAAGCACGACTGTTAATTGCGGCTATATCAACGTGACTGGATCGGGCCTTGTTGCCACGATGCAAAAGATATCGCTGGTGGTCCGTCTTTCCTACTGTGCCATCTCTCCTCGCTTTACTCTATATAAAGTACGCGAGGATTTCAGTACTGAACCAGTTTCCATAAGATTTGTGCGCTAAAACAATGCAGATACGCGGAAAAAATGAGAAAGAAAATCAGACGTTAAAAAAAAATCTGTGCACATGCACGCACACACACACTCGTGCATAAGTATATGGAGGCAAGCACGTGCTCACAAGATCGCACATGATCTTGAATGCGTGCTTGAATTGGCTGAAAAAGAGCGTATGGTTTTGAGTAAAAAGCGGCAACTTTAAAATCTTCCCCCAACCCCTCTTTAACTGCTTATTTTTTGTCTGACCTGAATCGTTAGCTCACCAACTATAAAATACGTCATTTTTAGCAAAATTCACAGAAAACCTGATTTTACATGATTATTTCGATCCAATAGATCGTATGACGGAAAGCAAAAAGTATGAGCTTTAAGGTCCCAAAACTCAAAAACTGTCCATCTTTCGTTGTTGCAACAGTGATAACTTTCGTTCAGAACATCAAGATCTACAACATATGTAAAGCTCAGCCAAATCCACCGGGAACCAATTCCCATAAGGTTTGCGCGGGGTCCTTTCTGCCAGAACCAGTTTAATTAACCTTCCGTCGGGCGCAATATGTTAACCGTGGAGTTCGGGCGCAATGTGCTTGAGGAGCACATTACGAAAAAAACATAACAAACGCCTAATTAAATTCATTTTTAGAACTAACAAGTGGGGACCATCATTATTAGGGGTGTTAAAAGAAGAAAAACACAACATTTTCTGCAAAAGAGACTTGTATTTGAGATAAAACAGTGAAAAAAATTAATGAACTTTATAAGTCAATATCAAATACTGTGAACAATAAGTAAAGTTAGAAAAACGTAAAGTAAAAAAGGGAAATTAGAAAATTGTTTTAAAAAATGCTAGTAATAATATTGGTTCACTCAACTTCGGGGAGGGGGTCTGTATCTACTCCAGTAAAACACCGATCGCACACCATATTTGCATGAGATAAGCGAATATAAGTCTCGCATTTCTTGCATACGTGATTTGTCAGTCTTCTCAAACCAGTTTCGCTGGTGCAAGTTGAACATCGTTTTCTCTTAGGGGGTGGGGGAGTGAGGGGATTGACATTTTTTTCTTCCTGGAGTGGAGGACGAAATCTTTTCAACCTATTTTGAAGTTCGGTTGGTATTCCAATAGTTTTTATACTTCTGCGACTTAACTCTCCAATCGTCAGTTCGTGGGCTAATTTTTTCAGGTACAGTCTTCTGCGTAGTGGTTCTAGATCGTTTCCAAGGTAAATGACTTGAGAGTTAATACCCGCCACATTTAGCATCGTGAATAATATTACCATTGGCCAACGCTTGATATTTCGAGACACATCGTATGTAACACACATTTTGTCTGCAGTATCAACACCTCCTTTAGTCGAGTTATAAAATGTGATAATATTAGGTTTCTTCTTCTCTTCGGAATCAGGATCAATGGTGTTATCGTTATGAAGTGTTGATATAAGAATCACGTTTTTTCTCGGACGTGGAACATACGACACCAATGTCTTTCCATCATTGAAACCAAACAAACTAGTAAATTGTGCCCTTCCCTTAGTAGCTACAAATTCTGGTGGTAGGTGTCTTTTATTTTTTTTGACAGTCCCAACATAGGATAGTTTCTTCTTTTTCAGGTCATCGACGAGATCTATATTAGTGAACCAATTATCGGCAGTTATGTTACGACCAGATCCATATATGGGCTCAACCATTCTGTTCACTACATCACTTGGTTTATTGCTTATACAGAAAGGTCCTTCTGGCTGCTTTCCAGTATAAATTTGCATGTTATAGGTGTAATACTGTTTTGCATCAACGAGGGCGAAACATTTTATACCATATTTGCTTGGTTTCGATGGTATATACTGGCGAAAAGGACAGTTTCCTCGAAAACCTGGAAGCATTTCGTCAATGGTTACATTCTCCCCAAGAATATAGCTCTTTTGGCAACTTTTTGCACGAATTTATGAAAAATGTCACGAATTGGAGCAAGCCGATCGATTCTTTTCCTTTCGTCCCTTGTATTTCGATCATCAAAACGCAAACAGCGTATGAGAGTCTTAAACCGCTTAATACTCATCACAAGGCTGAATTTTTCAATACCGTCGCTTTCTTTCCCCCAAAGTTCCTCGAGACTTTGACGATTCCCTCTGTATGCTCCTGCTAGATACAGTAGCCCGATGAAAGCTTTTATTTCGATTATATCTGTGGATTTGATATCTCTCTCTCTGAAATATTTATTCCTGATGGTGTCAATATATTGGTTGGTATACTTTACTACCATTTCTAATATTTCTTCAGTGAAAAGATTACTCCAACAGTCAACAGCAGTCTTAGCAGCCCTCGCGTTTCCCTTGACCCCAGGTAAATGAGTAATCAAGTTATGAGGTGCCCTACGTACACTTCTCTGAGGAGGATTTTTGTTCCACTTAGTAGTCTTATCTTTGCCCAAAAAAAAACTGGTACTTAAATCATCATCATCATCTGCATCGGTTTCACATTCCTGTTCCGATTCGGAATCAACATCGCGTTCTTCTACATCATCCTCGGAAGCAATGTCGCTTTCCTCTCCAAAATCGTCGTTCAAGGTCGGATCGTCGTCATCTCTCGTTAACAAATCCATTATTAAGTCTACATATTTCGGGTTATCCAAATTATAGAGTTTACGGGACATTTTTTCACAAAAAACTGGAACAAGTGACAAGAAATAAAAAAAATGTTACGTGTTGGGGCGCAATGTGCCAGACAAGCCCAACTCATAAATCAAGATATTTTTCCAAAATTATTGAAAATCTTTGTATTATTTGTCCTAAAGTAAAGGTTAAAAATGTTCTTTCTGTAAATCTTTAAAAAATACATACCTTTATAAATGTGACGAATTCGGGCGCAATGAGCTTATCTGAACAAAACTTGAGAATACCACTTAACGAGAGTCGAATAGAAACTAAGTAGGGAAGGTTACGTAGAGCATCTTAAAAGCGACAGCTACTGAGACGGACATGCGCCAGTGTCGCCCACTGGCGGGGAGAATGGGCATGTGCTTATTAATAAGATGTGTTTGTTTTTTTTCTGAGCACTAATTTCTTTTTTTTTTAGTGTTTAAAGTTTGACTTCGATTCAAACGAAATCCTTAGTGACGTCACTAAAGCCACTGGCAAGGGCCCAAACCCGAGTTTGTGAATGGTGGAGAATCTGTTGCGCGACTCTGATTGGTCAGTTAAAATGGCGGTGAAAGTGCGACGCTTTAAAACGAATGCCTTTTTTAACATCTCAAAAATACTGGAAAAACATTATTTTAATGACCCATTTTTTACCTACATTACTTTAATACCCTAATCTTCCGACTCATGTACTTTAAACAGCTGTACAAAAAGTTGTAAACATGCCCATTAATAAAATGGAAGCGCTCTGTGCCTGTTAGATCAGATGCGCCCGACGGAAGGTTAAGCACGTTTTACCAGTTCCTTCTGGCACATCTAAGAAGAAGATTCCTCCAACCCCGTTATTGACAGTTTGTATTATTTGATCGTAAATGCCTTTTTGTTCAAGAGCCAAAGGCGAGCCTCGTTCCCTCGCCATGCCTCGTGCTACGACCTAAACACAGTCTTAAAAATCCGAGGATTTCAGCCGAATGACATATACTATTTTTGTTCACGAATGCCCACTTCTCAAAACAAAACAAAGAAAAGTATATACGGCTCATTTCACGTTGCGTTTATCAGTTTGGAAAAAGGACCCACTTCGGACCAAGCAATCTTTTAACAGCCTGCGGGCTCCCGGTCGGTGTCACGCGGGAAAAACGCCATCTTACGGTCTAAAAATAGGCTGGAAAAAGCCTCGAAATGGGCATGAGTGAGGAAAACTCTTTTCTATTATTTGAAAGCTGAGATTTAGCTGACAATGACTTTAATTATTTTTACCGACTGTCAAACGTCTCAACATGATTTCTTGTAACACTCAGTTGATGATCATTAGAGATACCTTTTGTTGGCACTGCAACCTAATTGTATATAAATATTTTGTCCTTATGTGCAGAACCTTCTGGCCGTGAACACATTTGGACTACACTTTCATCATGATGTTATGTTAATAATTATTTTTGTTTAATTTATTTCATATGAAATTTGCTAATACGATATAGATATAATATTTTCATTTTAGTTAATAAATTTCGATTATTTATTCTAGTACGATAATACTGGTGTTTCTTCTTGATGTATTACCTATAGTAAAAAGAATACGTATGTTGACAAATATTCGAAGGCTCTGCACGATTGCTATTATATTTTAAAGGGTGGCTATAATGTTGGATAAAAATTATTCCTCTTACGCTCTTAATAATAAAATTAAAATAATTCAAATTGAAGAGCACACACACACACACACGCGCGCGCGCGCGCGCGCGCAAAATTAATTTAATGAATATTACGTATACCTATAGCCACCCTTTAAAATGTAATAGCAATCGTGTAGAACCTTCGAATATTTGTCAACATACGTATTCTTTTTACTATAGGTAATACATCAAGAAGAAACACCAGTATTATCGTACTAGAATAAATAATCGAAATTTATTAACTAAAATGAAAATATTATATCTGGATATCGTATTAGCAAATTTCATATGAAATAAATTACTTACTCCGTATTGCAAATATTATTCTGGATATTTCGTGATATTTTGGAAACTTTCTATATGTTTCGTTGATGAGATGGAATCGAAAAGGTGTGGTATCTTATATGAACGTAATTATGTAAAAGAACGCACATCTAGAAATGCTGAATAACTTTACATTTAACATTTCCAAACTGAAGTTTACATCCTTTCGTTATCAACCTATCCGTATATATACTGAGTAGGTACATATATTGATGGTATTCATGTAAATCTCTATCGATCAGGTTTAGGATATAGAATCCGCATAGTATTTATACAATTTTATAAATATTACAAAATATTACATTTTAAACATTTAATATATTCGACAACATTTCAGATTTTTATCTAACCAGGATCGATTACCTCTATCTATTTATTATAGCTATATATGTATTGAAACATTATTTTAACAGATATTATAAACAATAATATGTATATGTACTGGACTATAAGTAAATGTCATTAAGATAAGTGTGAAGAAATATAAGTATTTTATTCTGAACTTTTTTCTCTATTTGCCCTATAAATATTTTTTAAATTGATTATACCATTTAGAAGAAATCTGATATTCTTAAATACTTTGTTAATTTTAACTATTGTCTATCAGTTATCGAAGTTTAGGAAAATATATGTTTTAGAATGGCATTAGAAGATATTATTTAAAAAATTGGGTGACTGTATTAAAGAAATATCATATAGAAAAAAATCTCAAAAAATTCACATTCTTTTTCCCGTAATATTCTCATCATCTGATTATATTCTAGATTTTTTCCTGAAATTCTTTTACAGATGTAAAAAAATGGTATAAACATGTGTAAAAAAATTTCAGGAAAAAATCAAGAATTTAATCAGATTGTTAGAATATTAGGGGAAAAAATCATGAATTATTTTAGATTTTTTTCTACGGAATTTCTTCAATAAAATTTCCCAATTTTTAATAATATCTTCTAATGTCATACTGCAACATATATTTTCTCCAACTTCGTAAAACTGATAGACAATAGTTAAAATTAACAAAGTATTTAAAAATAATTTATTTGTTTATTTTCTTTATTTATTTATTGATTTTGTATCATTGATATATATCTAGTCGGTAATAAAATGTTGAAAACAGTTTTGGCCTCTCATATCGTATTTTCTTGGTAGTTTAATCATACGTTTTGGCCTGTCTGCAACCCTATAAATTCAAATATCTCAAAAACGAAGCCATAAATAAAAAAATTGAAAGCGTAAGTTTGTTTTTCAAAATTAAACAGGGAATCCAAAAATTCAATTTTATTTGTAAAATATTCAGTTTCGCCGAAGATTGGGAGGGCGAGAAGGGGGTGCCGAACCCCAGTATCTACGCCACTGGAGAATTTTTAAATTGATTTTAATCATTACTGAGAGGTATACTACATTAGTCTGTATGCCAAATTTCATGGAAATCGATCCAGTGGTTAGAAGTTATGATGAGAAAACCAGTTTTTTTCCACAACTTTGACACCCTATATCTTTGTTAGGAAACACTTATTAACAAAGTTTTCTTATGATAGTCTACTTTTTTTGTTGTTGTTCTATCACCTATCAAAATTAATGACGATTAACCTGGACCACCCTGTACAAGTATACTTTGCACGTACGGAAGGACTCTCGAGAGAGAACCATAGTAGATTAATTTTTCAGAGGGCTAATCATTTTTCTATTGTATTTTGCCGACTATCGGCGAGAGTCTCTTAGAGGATATCGAGGAATACCGCCGAGAGATAGAACAAATCGCAAACACCCCTACCGCCCCGTACCACCTACCAACTACCACGGTTGATAGAGCGAGCGAGAGAGAGAAAGAGGCATTCTTGGAGAGTGGACAAGGACTGCTGATTCAGGACCGTCTGAACCCCTTACTGCATGATTTTTCTATTTCTTGTACAAAAAATATATGGCATAAAACCATTTTTCTTAATAACTATATGATATGAAAAAATTTTCTAAATAACAACTTATAAAAACAGTTTCTATCTTTATTGAAGCAAAGAAAAACGTTGCATTTTTCACGTTTAAAGGTCATTTACAGAAGATAATGAGTGAAAAGGCGTTTGTGCCATATAATATGATACAAGATGCAGGACCGTCTTAACAAGTGGAGGATGCCCCTGGGGTTCAAGAAATCCTCGATAGACTTCCTGGCTTGGCGCTGGACCTCACATACTGGGGATGCCAACGTCCTGGATCCACGAGTAGGGAGATCAACTCCTCAACTCCCTATAAGAAGCGACTGAACGAGTAGGAGCCGGACCTTACACGTGATCCACCTCGACAACCTACTCCGGCTCGAGATATCATCCAAGAAGTATCGTCCCGCTACCAAAGTTTCGGAAGGAGTGAGCAACCTACCGGATATCGTCTCATGTCCATTATATTATATATATAGTAGGTACATCCCGCAAGAGGAGCCTGAAAGAGCTCTTTCGTACACGGATCTGAATAGGATAAGTCCGGGATAGTTGGACCAGCGGGTTAGTTGGACCAGTACCTATAGATTCAATACGAAGCATCCATATTTGGTAAAAATGCCGTCACGAGGTTTAGTTGGTTCTGCGAAGTCACAGCGGCAACTCGCGGTCATTTTTACAAAGACACAACACGTGATACTGAGAACAATATTTTCATCTCATACCGATTTTTTTTGCCGTTAAATTTGGAACGCACGTTTAGTAATCTGAAAAGGTGAGAATTTCATTTATATTAATATGTTATGAGTTTGTTAGCATACCTAAGTCGTTCATAACCTTACTTTTCGATTGATATTGTTTGTAATTGTTTTCTTAGCGTAGTGGTATGGTCGATCTATCCCGGAATATCGCGTTAGTTGGACCATTAGTTGAATCACAATTTATTTACCTATATTTAACTCAGATTTATATATTTTTCAAGCAAATATCATGCCAACATTTTATAAACGAAAGGGCACAGTTAACAGAGCCACTTAGATGGCAGAAGCACTAAGAAATGCAATGGAAGCGGTAATTTCAGGTACATTGGGTGTAAATCGAGTAGCTGTTGAATATGGCATCCCCCATTTCTTAAAATGTTCTTTGTGTTATAAAACGAAGTTTTGTTACTTTAATTCCATGTTAACCCTCTGTCGGTCTCACTCAAATGAAGTGGTCCAACTAACCCGACTATTAAGGGTTAGTTGAGCCACAGTATCATATTTATTATTTGTTGCAACTGCATTATGCTTATGTTTTCATGCAACTTTCTAATAAACATTTGTATAGAACTGTTCTCTTAATGGGATTTTAATATTTATGAAAGCATACATTTATGGAAAAAATACTACAGTAGGTACTTCAAAAAAAGTGGTCCAACTATCCCGGACTTACCATACATTCAGAAGATTCCTTCGTTTGAAGAAAATTTATACATTACGGCTATTAGTCAATGAGAGGTACCGAGTTAATTATGCGAAAAAGTAGAGGAATGCGATTACTAAAACCAAGCGCGCCGAATTTCGTTCTTTTTTGACTCTCTCCTTGGATCCGACTACTTACGTGCGAAGTGTACCGCCGCAAGATATTTTTACGATCCTGAAATTCGCCGAATTCTTGACCGGTAGGTCTTAATCATTTTACTGCAAAGTTCACGAAGTTTCCCATTTTATTTCGTGGATTTCCGTTTCTTATTTCGTATCATTTTGTTCGCGTATCGGAGTATCGTTCACGTAATTTATACTATTGTATCGCTCGTCCCGGAAGACGAGTTTCAGTTATTTCAGAGTGCGTGTTCTTCGGAGGATTTTATGTCAATTTCGAATTATTTTTGAGTTCCTCGCGCAATCAGTTGATCAAAGGCGTGCACCCCATCTTTTTCGGGGGCTATTAGTCCTTTCGGTAACTTGAATTGGGTTCCGTCGTTCTAGTGGATCAATGGCTTGCGTCTCGTCTTCTTTAGGGGCTATTAGTCTTTTCGGTAGCTAGAATTGTTATATTTATTTATTTTGATTTCAAGGATTGTTTCGCATTATTACTGCTACCGTATTGATTTCTGTATCGATCTGCCGAATATTATTGCTTATGCTGAGCTCGCGTCCGAGCGAATCGGATAGATTATCATCGATTACGCGTTGATTTCCGTACCGTTCGCGTATACCGTTTCACTATTTATATATCGTCTATATCGAACATTATGTGATTGGCTTTGCTTCAATAAAGCCTATCTATGATCTTTTGATTTCGTGTGTGTTCCCTGTATTCGGGTTAAACTCCAAGAAGTTCGCCCCTCTTTCCCCTTCCGTTTCTTATCTGAGCTAGCTAGGATTTCCATCGTGTATTATTTTCTAATAAGATCTGATATTTTCTTTATTGCGTATCACGTACTGTATTGATTGGCGTTTCCGAACGCCTAGCTGTCAACATACAAGGGCGTATCAAATATAAACGGAATTCGTTTTGTAAAAAATTCGAACTTTATTTAACCCTTTCAGTCACAGATTTCTTTAAAAAGGGGACAAAAATCTGAAATGTGGTACCTATACTACTTGAAAATACATTTTTGAACATGTTTTATTTAGAAACTTTCTTGATTAGTCATACGACTTATGACTTGTTCGATCAAGATAGCATGTCCATCCAAATGGACGCGATGACTGAAGGGGTTAATTAAGATTAGAAACATATTTCTACATAGTCTCCCGCCTTAGAAATACATTTTTCCCATCGGATTGGGAGCTTTTTATTCCATCTCTTAGGACGTTCTTGTAGTCATTAGAGTACAAATGTTTCCACCGCGTCGCGACGCGTCGTTGCCTTCAAAACGTTGGGCTCCAAGCGCTTCTTTAAGGGGTTCAAAAAGATGGAAGTCACAAAGGGACAAGTCGGGATAATATGATGGATGTTCCAACATTTCCCGAACCTAATGGATCCAATTTTTGCCTTGTGACATTGTCCTCATGAGACCTGGCGTTGTCATGCAAAAGAATGACACTTTTGACCGATTGCTTCTTCCTTTACCTTCGAAATGACAATTTCGCGGCGTTTAGTAATTCACAATAATATTGCGCATTAATCGGGCGCTGATTGTAGATAAAGTCAACGTGAAAAGCACCTTGCCGATCAAAAAACATTCCTGCCATTACCTTGTTACTAAGCGTGGCTCTTGTTCTCGACCTTTTCACGCTCTCCAGAAAGTTTTTTGTGTTATGCAAACACACGGGTTCTTGACAGGGTGTTGTCCTCGAACTGTGCCTGTAATCGCCGCAAAATTTCGATTGAATTCACCCCCTCTTTGGCCAAAAGTTTAATTATAATCCGTTGCTCCACAGAGACATGCACTTCTGTCTCGCTCGTGATTTCTTTTAAAACTAAAAGTATTCGAGTAAATTGCGATCGGTTCTCCCCTCTCCCTAACGGTATAAGCCATCTGCGCATCAACTCCTTCAAGGGTATGAACCCCACCGCAATTAAAAAAAAATGAGTTCTGTTCATATTTGATACACCCTCGCAGGGTAAGTGTATACAATTCCAACAGCGTACATAAATCAGTCAGATTGCATTTTCTAATAGGAAGACGCCACTAGATGTCTTTCAAAACTGTTTTGTGGTTAAGTTTTCTTATTTAAAGCAATATTATTGAAATCTAACGGATTTATGTACACTTACCCTATTTGAATATGTCGTTTGAGGTTAGGTTCTGTTAGTGTGAGAGACACGCCGAATGCAAGATCACTGGTGTTGCATAGAGCGCCAAGGGTGAGCTTCGCAATCCATATACAGGGTGTTTCACCTAACTTGACCACCTCAAATATCACGGCAGTCTTTGATGATATGAAACAGTATTGAAAGGAAAAATTGTTCGATACAAAGGGGCAAATACTGTTATTAGAAAAGAATTATTTTCTAATTAGTTTTTTTCAAGATATCAAGGTCATCGATATTATTTTAAATGGGTCGACATATTTTCATTACCACAGTCTTGTAGTTTATAAGAGGACAAATTCAGCAACTGTTAATATGATGACCTTCATTTGACTTTGAACGAGAAGAATCACGAAATGCGTGCCATGAATTCCAATACTTGTTCGAACACGATAAATGAATGAATTTCAATGTCATTGGGATTGTGTGAAATGCTATTGTTTCTGATACTTATAAACATGTTGAACACCTTTTAAAATAAATGTTCTGCACTAAAGCACAAATCATTCATTTATCGTCTTCGAACAAGTATTGGAATTCATGGCACGTATTTCGTGATTCTTCTCATTCAAGATCAAGTGAAGGTCATCCTATTAACAGTTGCTGAATTTGTCCTCTTATAAGCTACAAGACCCTGATATCTTGAAAAAAACTAATTAGAAAATAATTCGTTTCTAATAACAGTATTTGCCCCTTTGTATCGAACAATTTTTCCTCTCAATACTTTTTCATATCATCAAAGACTGCCGTGATATTTGAGGTGGTGAAGTTAGGTGAACTACTCTGTATACGACTTCCAAGGAACATCAAAAATGGAAGTCCCTTGCATTTCGAACTAGCGGTCATTAAGGATATTCCTGAGAAGTTATATCATGGAAGTCCTATGGATTTCTTATGGAAGTCAGTGTGCTCTACGAGTATGTAATATATTAATAGTAACATATATAAGAATAAATCAGTTGAATACATGCGCGAGCAGTTTGACACCTCTTACCCGTCTATATGGCCTTTATGTAAGATAGTGGTACCTATGTGTGTATGAAAGAAGCATTAAAATTATAAAAAATATATGTGTAACGTAGTGTAAATATGCAAATATTAAAAATATTAATATTACCAAACGAAAATATATGAGATAAATTATACAAAGTAGAAGTAATATTAATAAAGTTCTAAGTAATGCAAAAGTTAAAAATTATGCATAAATTGGGCGCAAACTCAGGATACCATAATTGAAGGGTGCCATATGCAAAACGTGGTATGTACAATCAGAAGAATTTTACAGGAGGAGTAATTAATGTAAGTTTTAATGAAAAAAATTAATTTTATGTATTAGGTATCTGAATCTGTTTAGTTTTGGATGCTGCCTAATATAGATATACAATTTTTTAATAAAAATTCTCCAAAAAATTTGTTTGGCCTGTTGAATTTCAAAACGTAGTATGTACCACCATAGTTACATATATTATTTTTGGAGAAGGCTTAAATATTTCGGAGATACGAATAAAGTTTTAATTTTTACCATTTTATTTTTACTTTACAACAATATTACATATATTTTACTTTATTCATTATGTTTTCTAAATGTTTTTAATTTTCTAAAAGTGCCTCTTGTTCCTTTACAATGTTTTTATAAAATTCTTGGTTTTCAGGTGAAATAAACGGGATCATACTTCTAATTTCCTTAAGATTATCTTTACTCCAAGGTCTAACTATTTGTTTAATGGGTTCTACATTTAAAGTTGTAAAATACTGGGGAGTTACCGCAGACTTAAATATGTTCACTTTTCGCCACAGCGCTACATCTGAACAAGAAGTGTAAAGTGTAAAGTGGCACATACTTCCTATTCTAATAGAAAACCATATTTTGCTGAAAATGGCACTTACACTTATTTGCATATGGCGCCCTTCATGTGGTATTTACAACGTTTTGAAAAATGACTGCTATTTTCAACACTTTAGAGCAGCGCCACCTATTTAAAATTCATTGTGCAAGAGGAAAGTGGCACATACTCGTACTTCCTATTCTAATAGAAAACCATAATTTGCTGAAAATGGCACTTACACCTTCTTGCATATGGCACCCTTCAATTATTGAACACTCTTTTCCACGGTGCCACCGCTATTTCCATAACACTATCATTTACTTATTATGATACTTCAACGCACACCGGAAGCCTTGAATTCGATTTCATTGATAAAACCTCAGTGATAGAGTAGTGCAGTATACAGTTTTAACAATCATCTCTATAATATAGAGCTACGCTGGTGAATTTGTCTAATATTTTATATAGAACCTCGATGACTATAATATTTAGACACATCATTTTCTGTACATATCTCTCGTATATTTTAATCCTAATAAACATTAAAATATTAATAATGGCACCAATAACTACCATATGCCCGAGCGCAAAGTATACATAGGGACTCATTGTTTTATTTTGACTCACATAGGACATTTCCAAAGCGCTAATGTCATTGGTCTTTGCGGATTCATGCTCATGCGCAGTCGAACTTTCCAACATTTTTATGTGAGTCAAAACGAAACTACGAGTCTCCATATATACTTTGCACGCGGATATACCGTATATAGAAGCTTACAAAAAATTATGTTTAAACATATTATAAACCACCAAAAATCATATCTAATATTGTATCTGCAATCGTTCAAAAAAATAACCATAAAAATCATCTACATAAAATAACGTTAAATATAAAAATATGTTATACCCTACTCACACACGGGAACTACAAAACTTATCCCCACAACAAAAAATGCATACCATATTTGATCCGAAAAAAAAATTTCATTAAAAAAAATATTGATATCCGAACGTAGGTGCTAAGTTCATATGATCTGCAAAAATTTGCGTAGACTTTATCTAATAACAATAAAACTCAAAAAATCGTAATTATGCTCCATATACCATTACGAAAAAAATACTACTGTCCCGACTACAAAGAAAAAACTACAGCTAACTACTATCAAATAATTACAGTAATCTTGTATGGTATTTTCGAACCACAGCCCTGTAATCCTAGCAAATATTATTGCCATTGTACAACTGACAGAACTACTCTAATATTACTACTGTCAAACTGCTGTTAAATATTATTGTCAATTCCCATTTAAATTAATTGGGGCATTTACATATAAGAATCAATATTACTTAGTTTTATAAAGGTCCACAGAGAATACAAATTTATATGTATATCCATATATTTGAGAGAAATGAACAAAAGCTTCAAAACATAATACCTATAAATACGAAACGTTCCATGGCATCGGACACACTTTTGGCTTAGAATCATCGATTTTGAAATTCTTCTATATTCCGGTTCCTTGGGACACTGCATAAAGAAATTCAGAAGAATATATGATAAATTTGTTAAGAGATTTTTTTATTCAAATTTTAGACTAAAGATATATTTAATCTAATTGAATAAAATATATCTTTGACCTTACCATAGGTTGAAGAACAATTCGTAAGTCTTTTTTGTTGTCAAAGATATCGCCTTTTCACTGATTAAATTTTCCATTTGACAAATTAATTAGGCATGAAAATTCATAAAATACAGAAAACTCAAAATTTTTAACTCGATCGACGAGATTTTTTATACTCAAAATTTAACTAAAAATACTTTGAAGTATAAGAATAGTATAAACAATACATAAAAATTGCAGATGCATTTCTTGGTAGACTTCAGTTATTATTTTTTGACTAGCCGATCCGTGTGCAACGACATCTCTCAAATGATCGCGCATACCCAAGGCATTACTTCCGGTGCTAGCATATTTGAAGGCACTCACCTGAGATATTGTAATGGTCATGTACGGTAGTATCATCTGCTTGTGTGGAGCAGCTGTCAGTGCGCTAATCATCATCGTGTTTTATTTATCAACACGTGTTTGACAGTGCACCTGTTGGATTTATGCATTCCCAAAAATATACGTTCCTGATAGGGTTAAGAACCCTGACTATTGAACCTCAGTTCACAATATGAACTACAAATTGCTCTTAGATTCCCCGAAACAAATCTTTATAAAATTCTTCTTTCTATTGATCAAGCATAAAGAAACTTTAGATATATTTTTTCCTAATGGCAATATAATTTATAAACTAGTAGAATAAACCGATATTACACAGGTATAATACAAGGTACTTTAACTTACCTCTGATAGGATAAAAATTTGTTACGTAGCTTTAAAATTCCAGAAATTTAAGTTTCCAAAAAATAAGAACAGTTATATGCGAATTATCGGTTCTATTTTTATCTGTCTGTAAATGTATATATGACGTCGAAGATTTCTGTTTAGTAAATTGCATATATTCAAAAAGCACAAGGGATAGTACAGAGTGCGGTCAAAGTAAGTGAAGGATTCAAAATAATTATAATTTGTTCATTCTTTAATACTTTTCAATATTATTTTTTTTATTTGGTATATTAAATTTAGAAGATTTAAGCATGAAGATATATTCAATTGCTAAACAAACCAAAATTGTCATTTCATACATTTAAAATAATCGAAGTTTGAGAGTTTTCTGCAACGCTTCCCCTCACACATTCAATATTTTCCATTGATCGACCAATTCGAGGTCTGCCAATGCGTCTTGCACCTCTAACAAATCCGAATTGTTCAAAATTATTCACTACGGAATGAATAATGTTTGCAGTTGGGACTTTTTTTACTTATGCCATCAAATCTTATGAAAGCTCGTTGTATTTTAATAATTGATCAATTATTTTCAATGAACAAAGTATAATAACAATTTTGGTTCGTTCAGCAATAGTATATTTCTTTATGCTTAAATTTTCTAAGCCCCTAACCTATTAGATAAAAAAATAATATTTTTAAAGTTTCGAAAAAATAAAGAAATATAATTGTCTTAAACCCATCAGTTACTTTTAACCCATCCTATAACTATCTTTTTTTTTTAATACGATTCAATGAGTAGAACTACCGCGTAGGTATCAGAAAAATACATTCAGAGTTTTATAAACAGTATTCTTGTACACATTTAATTTGTACATTCGAATCGTATAAATGATCAATAAAAGATTGATTGCTTGTTGAAAAAATATCGACTCAAATTCCATAAATGTATAACTCTGTTTTACATTTGACGGTTCCGTTATTGCTCTCATAAAGATATATAATCGATAATCACTGATCACGTGCAATCACTAATCGAAAATATTTTCATTTCATTCAAATAAATTTGGCCCTATCGCTCGTATTCAAATATTTCATTTCTTTGAATATAAGTATTCTCACGAGTAATATTCTAATTGTACTATCAAGAACGATTCATTTTGTTTTATTAATAGTGTGAGAGAAATCTGTAGGAAACTCGTAACACCATTGTGTCGGTCATGACCGAGTTTGTAATATGGAGCAGTGCTCTGCTCCGACTCAGCACGCGATTCTCTTCTTACCGAGTGGCGTGTGAAACCGCTCACCGAGCGCCAGAGAGAGAGAGAGAGAGAGAGAGAGAGAGAGAGAGAGAGAGAGAGAGAGAGAGAGAGAGAGAGAGAGAGAGAGAGAGAGAGAGAGAGAGAGAGTGCCCGAATTTTAACTAGAATTCTGTTACGTAGCTAGCTGGTCGGGCGGAAAACGAGACCTTCGTTCGGTATTCTACGCGCTAGGACTGAAGAAAAGCAATACCTTGACAAAGAAATCTTGAAGAAGCGAGGTCTAATTGACAGAAAAGGACGGGACTTCGTTCTAGTTGGATTTACTTCACTTTCTTCTGGACAGATTCTAGGACCAAATAATCCCTAGGCAGCGTGGAATAAGTGTGATATTTGTTATCATAACTATAAGAGTATGACGTTGCGTAGGCATATGTTACATACAGGGAACTCATCAGCTCGTGGAAGATAAGCCCCGTTTCACATTGGACCGACGATCAGCGCTGACGATCGTGAGGGTCCATTGTTTCAAACGTAGTTTTCACATGAATGCGTATCATCGGTCGACCGATATACATACCGACCACGGTTAGCCCGTGGCTTGTCCGAGCGTCAGCACCGATTATCGGTCCCATGTGAAACAGCACTAAAGCATAAATCAACTGAAGAAGTTCGCCCTGTAAAAATAATTAACAGAAAATGATAGAAACTGATATGATTTGAACCGGTTTCCATCATTATCTATTTCCTTTGTGGTTTTAGTTTTAAGAATATTATACAATAGAATTTCTACTGTATCTTATTGTTCTCTATATGGACTGTCTTCTATTGTTTTACAATGATAAAAGTTCTATAAGTTCCTATCGTATGTTACCGATTCTACCTAATCCTAATGTACATTTATAAACAAATATTTATCGTCTTGTACATGTTAATTTCTTTTCTTTTTTATATAATTTTCTTATATATTTTTATCACAAATTTACGATTCAAATTGAATGATGTTTCATCGGATATTTACCATTTCATTCTCTATCCGACAATTATGATAGAGAATGTATCTGTGCGTATCTGCTTTTTCCGAATCAAAGAATCTGTAGGTCTCTACCGGACATCGTTGAACGTTGTTTGTAGTTGTGGTCCGCATGACCCCTACACATCAGGATCAAGGTCATTTGGAGGTCAACTTCGATCTTCGAAAGATGTTATTTGAAAAAGTCCTCTTACCAAACCGAATGCCCTATACGTTTTTGGGTACGCCGATCACGAATCCGTGGTCCGTATGATCCCTACAAATCAGGATTAAGGTCATTTGGAGATCAACTTCGATACTTCGAAAGATGTTATTTTTTTACCTCGGATTCTGAAAGAGCAGGATATTTTACGTTCGGATATATTTTGACCTATGGGCCAACGTGACCTCTAGAGGTCATATGGAGGTCAGATTCATTCTTTTGAACTTTTCAGACCAATATCTTGCCATGGTAGGCGGATATCGAGAAAATGATCCCCACAAAAAATGTTACAGAAATCTGGAGCTATTAGCTGGTGGGTTTGGATCGACCCCAAATGTCATTTTTAAGGTCATTCGAAGGTTAACATCGATATTTCGCCAGATATCTCTGTTTTGACCCCGGATTCTGAAAGAACAGCAGATTTTACTTGCGGATATGTACTCTGACGTAAAGACCAAATGAGAAGTTCAAAAGAATAAATCTGACCTCCATGTGACCTCTAGAGGTCACTTTGGCCCATAGGTCAAGACATATCCGAACGTAAAATTTCCTGCTTTTTCAGAATCCGAGGTCAAAAAATAATATTTTTAGAGGTATCGAAATTGACCTTCAAATGACCTTAATCCTGACGTGTAGGGATCATACGGATTACGGATTCGTGATCAGCGCACCCAAAAACATATAGATCAGCCGGTTTGGTAAGAGGACTTTTTTATTTCATTTCGTGGTTCTGTGTTATTGGTGTCGGTCGACTCCAGTCATATACGTACTTATAGAGGGCACAAATACGCATATTTTAGTGTAATTTTACTTTTCTAACTTTTGTGGTTTTTAAGAAAAAAAATTAAAAACTGTTGAATTTCGATCACTCAAAATTGACTATTTTCAGTCTACTTTTAAAACATACATCGCCATATCTCGAAAAATTATGTACGAAACGTCACAATTTTTTTTTCTCGAACTTATTACACCCAAGCGATGCCAAAAAATTAACAAGCACCGCGAGAAAGATTCATTGTTTATAAATAATCACTGTATAATTATTTAACGAAAAAATCGAAGTTTCAAAATTTTCGACCTGTGGGAAACATTTTTCTATTTATTCTCTCTCTCTTACGACAAAGTGTAAGCGAGAAAGTTGTAGATAGATGTTTTATGAAGTTTTCTACGAAAAATAGGGAAGATTTAGTGACATTTCGCGGGTTTTACGATAGTTCATGTATAAAGCGCGCGATCCGCGTTCGCTCGATTCTCGCGCTCTGCGCTGCAACAGAGCGCTGGAATTCAATACCGTCTTGCCGGCAAAGCAAGACGACATGTATTTTACATCGCCAAAAATAAATCATTTCAAATTTTGATTTGAATAATTTAGGTCTTGACGTCAATTTGTTTGTCAAATCGCGTCTCGCTTCTACAGCCGTGGGGGCGTGCGAAGACAAAGAAAACGTTGCACATTTTTCTAACTGCGCGGCGCGCGTTTATCGGCAAGTCTCGACTTGTTGAGACGTGAAAAGCAATTATTTCATAATATTAAAGGGAAAAACTTCTCATTCTCCTTTCGACGTTCAGTCGGATACGTTCGTTGGTTTCTATCTTCTGTAAAACAACGTAATTTTCCTAATCTGTTTTTACGTTGTACAGTATTTTAAGTAATAACATTATTCAGTTTTCACGAAATAAATGATAAGATAAAAATTTATCAACAATGCCTGATTTCATCTTGTAATACTACAAAACCCATAAACATATTGCCAAATTATTTCGAAAATTCAATAGTACGAATATTATGTTATATCGACATTTTGTACAATATGTATCGTTCATATTATCAAAAAGATTTAATATTATGTCTAAATACAATATTTACGCAAGCGCACCTAGATTATTCAAATCAAAATTTGAAATGATTTATTTTTGGCGATGTAAAATACATGTGTCGTCTTGCTTTGTCGGCAAGACGGTATTGAATTCCAGCGCTGTTGCAGCGCAGAGCGCGAGAATCGAGCGAACGTGGATCGCGCGCTTTATACATGAACTATCGTAAAACCCGCGAAATGTCACTAAATCTTCCCTATTTTTCGTAGAAAACTTCATAAAACATCTATCTACAACTTTCTCGCTTACACTTTGTCGTAAGAGAGAGAGAATAAATAGAAAAATGTTTCCCACAGGTCGAAAATTTTGAAACTTCGACTTTTTCGTTAAATAATTATACAGTGATTATTTATAAACAATGAATCTTTCTCGCGGTGCTTGTTAATTTTTTGGCATCGCTTGGGTGTAATAAGTTCGAGAAAAAAAAATTGTGACGTTTCGTACATAATTTTTCGAGATATGGCGATGTATGTTTTAAAAGTAGACTGAAAATAGTCGATTTTGAGTGATCGAAATTCAACAGGTTTTAATTTTTTTCTTAAAAACCACAAAAGTTAGAAAAGTAAAATTACACTAAAATATGCGTATTTGTGCCCTCTATATAAGTACGTATTTTTATATTTTTATATTTCTCAACTTTTTTTCCATCAGCCACTTTTCCGAAGTGGACAATACTTTTAAGAGTTTTCGACCGCTCGATCGGTTCTTGCATCGGGAGCCTCATTTGTCAAATTTCAAATGGGTAAACCTTTTGCTTGGACTCCATAGGACTCCACCCATATGTTTATTATATTGGATAATTACATTGGGACAATATTTATTGAAATATTTTTTTTCTGTTTTCTGTCATATCTTGTAACTTTATACTGTAAAAAAAGGCGGCATGCTCATTCAGTGCCGACAAAATTGATACGTAAAATACTCTCAAAAAAAGATTAGAAATCAATTAAAATCGCCATGTTCAAGATTTATATATAAAAAATAAAAGGCATCATTTGAAAGGAAAATGATTGTAAATCAAAATTTACTAAAAAATTCGACGACAAAAAATTTATAACAAAATTTTCATAAAAAAGAACTCTCCGCGTTTAAGTTTTCATGTTTTCCACTATATACTGGTGGTATCATATAAGTCTATGAATTTATTTAAAATCATAAGTGCATAAACATCGAATATAATTTTCTATCTGTCTGAATTTTTTATTTTGAAGGAAAAAACGCGGCAAGTTCTTTTTTATGAAAATTTTTTTATACATTTTTTGTCGTCGAATTTTTTAGTAACTTTTGATTTACAATAATTTTCCTTTCAAATAATGACTTATATTTTTTATATGAGGGGTTCGGGCGTAAAACATGGTAAGTGACAAGAACAACATCTTGAGAAAAACGCAATTGAAGTTTTTGAAAAATATTCTACTGTCATTTGTCAAGATTTCGTGTTATTAATACTTGCATTTCAACAAACGTACCTATGACTATTTCACTTTATTATACAATAGTTTGGTTTCAAGACTTCTTTCTCGTTTTTAATAAAGAATTTTTCGAAATGATGACGTGTACTTACCTTCTTTTACTCTACATTATTTTCACTTAACATGGTCACAGTGGATAAAGTAAACAAAAAAGGTAAAAAAGCATTTTTAATGTGCAAATTTAGCAGAAAATAGCTGCAAATTAAGAAAACAAAAATGTATTTGGCCAGAACTGAAAAAAAAAACCTATGAAAATACAACACAAAAATAAAATTCTTTGAATAAGGTAGGTATGACATACAACAAATTTACCATAAACATAAAAATTCAGTTCTCTTTTGCTTTCAAATCGTTGAAAAAAGAAAAGTACGCAGGCGGGACCCACTGTAAACATGACATCACGTGTTCAAGCTTTGAATTTTCAATCCCAAGAGGCGCATCGTATTTGCTGGGCAAGTCCTCTTTGAAGGGCAGTTGGAAGGGCAAACTTGTGGTCGACTTCTTTTCTTCAAGGAAACCGGCATCACCGCACCACTCTAGTTGGTTGTGATGCATGTAATGTAGATAAGTCTTCAAAAGAAAACTCCATTTTTACTGCATTTCTGATGCTGAAAGTTGCTGCAGTTGGTTGATGGAAATGCTCACGCAGTCTACTGACTTGCTTGAAGTCTTGCTGTGTCATTCTGTGTACTTTAAATGGAGTTTTCTTTTGAGCGTTCCTCAATATCTCTTCCCAACATGTGGGATCGTAGATGAACTGACAATGTCTTCGCACATATTTTTCTACCATGGCAAAGTCGCGATCAGAAGGTAACATTGTGTGTCCCACCACAGGAAAAAAATGTGTCACCTGCTTGAAATACCCTAACGCTATTAGTCTGAGCCAAACACTTATGATGTAACAGAAGACTTTCTTCTTATAGAAGGTCGGCCCGGTCGAAAGTTTTGGGGTAGGCAAGGCCTGCTTTAAATCGAAAGTAATTGCATAAACTCCCTCATTTTCCATGGCTTCTTTTGTTGCTGCTGTTATTCCATCCTGACCAGCTTTGGCTTTCCTTTGGTGTAACTCTAGCTCGGTTGTAAGTTTTGTTACTTTGGCAATATCGCTTTGCTTTTTGGCTTCCTGGATAGAAATGTTAGTAGAATCGCAAAGACTGCACGAATCGGTTTTAGAGGACTTGAATCTGATGTTAAAATCTTCAGTGAAAACTCTGCGAAACTTGTCGAGAGAAACCGGTTGATCATGATTTTCTGTACATTCATTGACATAAGCTTCATAACATGACTCTATAGTATATTCCATTGTCATGAACATACGATTTGGATGATCGTTTCTTGAATAGTGGCTTTCATATTTTGGCAGTTTTTCAATGAAAGATCGAACTGCATTCACTTGTTCGTCAGTGTACTTTCTTTTATAATTTTTGTGAAAACCTCTTTTGTCCCTGATTGGTGTACTAGATCCTTTTGAAATCTGCGCTGTTATGTTTTCAATCCTTCCACGATTGTTCTGCAAGCCATGGATGCTCAAAAATGCCTTCTTGCAAATTTTCTTCGCTTGACCTGAGACCACCACGAAATATTCAACAGTGAAATTCCTCCTGGACTGAAGATTTTTCTTAGTTTTTCGTTTGACTTCCCCGCTTTTCAAACAACCAAAAAAAGGTATGCATTTTGCACATCCCGTTCTTTGAGTTCCAAAAATTCAGTGAATATACGCTGTCTATATCTTGCAATGGGACGACTTCAAAACATTTCTGCTTGCAATTGCAATATGCTCCCAGGGTTTTTTATTGGATTTCCCTTCCCTTTCCCCTGTATGACTTGTATGTTTTTCCGCTATTCAGCATAGCAGTTTACATAGTTTACATCCATTAACCAATTTTTCACCAATATGTCAGTTACCATGTTTTACGCCCGAACCCCTCATATATAAATCTTGAACATGGCGATCTTAATTGATTTCTAATCTTTTTTGGAGAGTATTTTATGTATCAATTTTGTTGGCACTGAATGAACAAGCCGCCCATTTTTTTTACAGAGAATCTGTTTTTGTGACAAGATCTCACTCCCTTCTGGAATTTATTCATGAGGAGAATATGTACATGTAGGAGAATAGCTTTTCATTACCACAAAATTAAAGTCTCACATTTTATACCGATACGAGTCAATTAATTATAACCATGTTACTTTTGATTTATTCTCGTAATATTTTGAAATTATTTTATAATTAATGTTTCGATGATATTTATATTTTCCCCAGAAGAATTCGTTCGTGAAAGGATTTCCATAAATAGCTGCCGTATGTCCGCGGGCAAACCGATCAAAGTCATACCTATGGCCGATACCTTGAAATTTGACTTCGGCAGTCGGTAATGTATACCTAAATAATCCGATAGTCAATAATATAGAGTCATGTCATTTCCCTCTTTTTTAAGCTATCTTGACAGTTTGATACATTTAATGTCACCATATGAAACGAGCAATAATTGAACATATATAATCTGCATGAAACCATATGTTATTGCATGGAAATAATTGCAGTAATGGAAATGCTCGCTATAATTTTCTGAATTCAAGGCAAAAGAAAAAATATTTTTAAAGTAATTAGGAAAGAAGATACAGGCATTTGAAGTCATACATATATGGTCATACATGATCAGGTGGGGGGCCGTCTGAATTTGAACTCGGCACTGCTTGGACGATGCTCAATTGATTCATTAAGAAATTCAGAAGGCCCCTACCTGATCGGTTTTCCGTGCGACATATGGTATATTCTCTCACATACATTTTTGATGGCGTATGCGTGTGGTCGCATTTGTGTACGCATTTCCGATCATCGCCGAACAGTCGACGATGAAAGCCGAAATATATCTCATACATTCAATGGCGCGTGTGCGTGTTTGATCGCATCTATGTATACACATTTCCGATCATGGCCGACTATCGCCGAAGATTGCCGGAATTTTGGTGACATTTTGACATATAGATAACAGCCGAGAAATCTAAAATTCTCGAGTTTAAGGCGGGAGGGGCCTGGCTTCGCGTTGTTAAAGGATGAAACTCTGTTAATATGTAACTTATAAAATTTATTCTGGTCTCTATCAATAGAGAATAATCAATTTATATGGCGTAACTAAGCATAGTTTTGGTTATAACCATGTATTTATTGAGAAAATTCGATGTAAAAATTGAGGGGTGAAGGGGGCAGACATTTTTCCTGTAAAGATACACGGGTGCTGCGACGTTGAACGAATATGCCGCGAGACACTGCCGTGTCTCTTGATTTTGGAAGTTCGCCATATGCCGTTAGAAACTTCGGCTATCGTGAATATACATGAATTTAAAAATATGTTGCAAATATGCATCACTATGCAATGAAGGGTTAAAATCGTTACGTCTTCTACATACCTATGTATGTATGTATGTTATGTAGCGTATACAGAGAGTTCACGTTTTGTCAAAATGATCGCAAAATACACGTCAATATTCTATTTTCTGTTATGCTAAAATTCACAAGTGCCAGTGCAATCAGGAATATGCATATATTTTTTTACATCAAAAATGGATTGAGCACGTAAAAAAAGTTGGGACATCATTTTTTATTTTTTTTTTCTGACGCGAAATTAAGCCGTAGGAAATTAATAAAGTTTGCGCTAAGCTCCGCCCACTTGAAACGGCCGGTCGAGCGGCACGCCGGATCGTGACGTCACTATGCACTCTCGGATAGGATTGTTTGACTGTTTCGAGTATGAAGCTTGTGTTGTGCTGTGAAATTGGATAGTGGATTTGTACAAGGGAAATCTGACAATTTGCCTCAAATCGATGCTTTGTCAGTGTTCGCTTTTCTTGGATCAAACCCTGTTTTCATTAGAGCAGAAACGCGAAATATTAAAGCAATAAAGTAAGATTTAAAGATACGGTGTGAATAAGTCAGATTGTATACCTCAAAATAAAATAAATAGCAGTCTGCCTATATGTAACTTGTTAATATACACGGTGTCGCCTTTTCGATGTATCTACGGAGTTTTGGGAAAAACGTTATAGATAAAATCCGTTACATATCCTCGGGGTCGATTTTGAAAATAAATTTAGTGCCGTTTCACATGGGACCGATGATCAGCGCTGACGATCGGTCTGGTCCATTGTTTCAAACGTAGCTTTCACATGAATGCGTATCATCGATCGAACGATATATATTGTATATACCGATCACGGTTTAGCCCGTGGCATGCCCGATCGTCAGCACCGATCATCAGTCCCATGTGAAAGGGCACTTAATGCTGTCAAAATCTCACGGCTAACTAGATCCAGTATTGAGATAGGTACAGGGAGTTTTTCATTTTTTGCCATTTCCTTCATGACCTTATATTTCGGTTATTTTTAAAGATAGAAGAACAGTATAACGGTGATTTTTTGTAAATCTTTATGTAGTTTCCAATGACCGACTTTAATTTTTTGTTGTTGGGTTTTTGGTTTTTGAGTTATGATGTGAAAATGAGTTTTTCTTTTAAATGGAATACTCAATATAATATTTTATAATTTGACTTCAAATTAACACATTGCATGCGGGTATATACAGGGTGACATTTTGAAAACTTGCCACTCCAATATCTCAGAAAGTTACAGGGATTTCCTAAAAAACAAAAATACGGTTTCGGCAGTGGAGAGAGGGAACCAAAATGACATAATCGGAGACGCACCCACTCCAACTCCCTTAGGGGTAGCCCCCCCAACTTTGTAATCTTAAATAGCAACCCCCCCCATGTGTGATACAGTGTTGGAAAGCTCTTTAAAAATGCTTTACAGCAACATCAAATTTGGGTACCTTTCGATGAGTAGTTTTCGCGCAAATCGAGAAAGAAACTGCCAGAAGTAAGTTTTGTCAATTTATTTGTTAAATGTCAATTATGTTATAATAAATTTTCGAAGTGATTTCCATTATCTGATCTTACTCCCTGCGATTTCTTCTTATGGGGACATCTGAAATCTGTTGTTTTTCAAACTCAACTAGCAAGCATTTAACCAACTGAAACAGAGAATTTTGCAAGAATGTCGCAAAATTTCAAGAACAACATTTGAAAAAGTCTGAAAAATCAATGGAAATCATTTCGAAAATTTATTGTCACGTAATTGACCTTTAATAAATAAATTGTCAAAACTTACTTCCCGTGTGGAAATTGCCCTGCTTTGCCTCATTAAAAGATTGGTTCTACCAGGGACCGCGCAGGATTTTCTACGCAGAAAATCTCGCAAGGCCCCTGCAGAAACCAATAATGTTTACCACTATGATTCACCCTTTTATAAAAATCTTTAACTTCTACAGCAACATCTTTTTCTTCTATTGAGTATAATTAAGTGTACTGAAAATAACAAAAATTAAAACTTACATTAGTGATCATTTTGATTGCAGTATTTTTAAAGTAGGATTATAGTCTGATTACACTAACTATGGTTAGGTTATGTCAACTATTTTTCGAAGCTGGTCCAAATTTCACTATTTTTTGTGGTTTTGACACAAGCTCTATTGGGTTTTTTTTATAATTATACCGTTTTTTCAGTGTGAATAACAGTCGATTAGTGGCCTTGACATAACCTTAAAAAGTAAGCTCGCGCAATTGTATACTTAAGAAAAGAGATTGTTTTAAAAACAGTGCCTAACTGTTTGCAATATGGAGAAAAAGACCAAAATCGAAGGAGATGTAAAAAATATCGCAAGAGTAAGCGAAGTTTAGAAGAATTACTCTTAGACTCAGACGACAGTTTAGTCAGTTTACCAGGTAAGTTAATAATATATTCATTGTTATGCCTATGAATTAAAAATGTTAGTGCACTCTTTTCTTAATATCAATATTAAGACTTAGGTGTTCCTGAAAATCATGAAGAGAATGTTCTCGAGCAAAGCAGTAGTCAGGAATCAAATGATAATTTGGAACAAAATGACGATGTGCTGGTAGAAAATAATGATATTGAAGAAAGCGACAATGAGGAGGAACATAATTTAATTTATGAGGAAGATGTCATAAATGCAATTTTCAGTAGTGACTCCGAGTCAAATGATGAATTTTTATATCCAGAAGGAGAAGATGAAGAAGGGGCAGAAGCAGAAGCAGAAGAAGGAAGGGCAGAAGAAGAAAATAGGGCAGAAGGTCTGCAAGCTGGAATGAATCTGAATATGCCACCGGAAATTTCAAAACTGAAGGAATGGGCTATACAGAAGAAAATTAAGCTTGATGCTTTGAATATGCTACTAGGTATTTTACGAGAAAGATTATTGCCGTCATTACCAAAGTGTGGAAAAACTTTTTTGGGAACAACAGATGCTGAATATAATATTATTCCAATGGAAGACTGTAAAGGACAAAATGGAAGTTTTGTTTATTTTGGCATTGCAAACGCACTGAAGTCTTGTGTCAATACTGATTTGTACGAAGAAAACTTGATTTTCTTACAAATTAATATTGATGGTGTTTCTGTAACTCATTCTGGTACCGGCGATTTGTGGCCTATAACAGGAAAAATTCACTTTGACCCCGACATATATGGTGTGTTTCCGATTGCTATTTTTTACGGTCAATCAAAACCCAGTTGTGAACCATACCTTGAAGAATTTACAGCAGAAATAAACAGTCTTCAAAGGGATGGAATGATAATTTCAAATAGACATTTTAATATTCGTATAAAATGCTTTATATGCGACACACCAGCTAGAGCATTTGTGAAATGTTGTATTGGCCATGGTGGAATGTCTGCTTGTGAAAGGTGTGAAGTTGAAGGAGTATCGATAGAACGCACAACTGTATATCCATCAGTTGAAGCTCAAGAACGCACAGATGCTTCTTTTAGAACTCGTCGACAAGTTGAACATCATCACCGACCTTCACCCTTAGAGCGTATTGTTCCGCATGTGAGTATGATTTCTTCCTTCATACTAGACTTCATGCACCTTTGCTGCTTGGGTATGATGAAGAAATTATTAGAGTACTGGTTAACGGGCAATTTGAACTTCAGGATGGGTTTAAGAGAGAAAGAAGAACTCTCCAGACGCATGAATGTCTTTTACTCTCAAATTCCATCTGAATTTCAGAGAAAATCACGATCTACAAAACACTACGCAAAATGGAAAGCAGTAGAGTTTAGATTTTTCTTACTTTATTGTGGTCCTATTGCAATGAAAAAAATTTTAAGACAAGAATTGTACAATTATTTTCTTTTGTTCCATGCGGCATGTAGAATATTATGTTGCGATGTACTTTGCAATAGATACTCTAATCGAGCAAAACAGTATCTAACAAGTTTTTTCGTAGCTTTAAAAGATTACTACGGTCAAAAATCACAAACTTTAAATGCGCATAACTTGATTCATATGTGCGATGATGTAACATCTATGAATTGTAGTGTAACTCGGATAACTGCCTTTCCTTTTGAGAACTATTTAGGTAAATTAAAAAAACTAATTCGTACTCCTTATCGAGTACTCTCACAATTATGTCGGCGACTTAATGAACAGGAATTTTTTCTTAAAAAAGCTACCGTCCCACAATTATTTACAATTATAAACAGAAAAAGAGGCTCCGTCTTAGCAATAAAATATAATGGAGTTAAAATTACGACTTCACCACCTGACAACTCTGTTTTGCTCGAGGATGACTCAATTTTGATAGTAGATACAATATTGGAGAATCCAGATGGTATGAAAGTAGAAGGTCGAAGTTGGCGAAAACTAAAACCAATATTCACTTATCCATTTAATTCGGGTGATCACATGAATATGTGGGAATTAGAAAATGAACCTATAAATGAAATAAAAGTTGTCCCTCTTCACCTTATTAAAAAAAAGTTAATAAGGTTAAACATATCTTCAAGAGTAAATGGTCGAGAAAGAGTCTTCGCGATTCCCATGCTCCATTAATTACTTCTAAAAGTATCTAAAAAGTACAATACATTTAACAAGTTTACAATATATTCTTCTACGCAAATATAAATATTATTAATTAATATTATAAATTTCAAATAAAGTAATCTAAATTGGTGTATTTTCTATTTGTTTATTCGAAAATCAAGATATTATTAACAGAAAGAGCCAAGTTTTTCAAGTACTACTGGTCGCCGGAATTTGAAATACGCGGCGTGCTTTGCGCCTAATATCCGCCATGTTTCCGCAGCGCCGCGAGCGCCGCCATCGGTAAATAGCGGTCCCAATACAGTGTAAACGAGTTCGAGCTGTAATTCGATCGCGTGGCGTTCTTTATTATGTGTAGAAAATTATAATTAGTAACATTTCGAAAAGAAACATTCGTAAATTGCACGAGTTGTATCTGCAGCATCCATCTAGAATTTGGAAATCAAACGAGCATTATTGCAGAGATCGCGAGAAAGAGTTCAGACGAAATTTTGAGGTTACGTGTACGACGCGTCCTTTATCGAGTTACCGATTTTTAGAATTATACACCTACAGAACGCCATTGTAAAAGATTGAGAATGAGGTAAGGGAATAAAATTCGCTTAAATGATTCAATTACTATGTGAATGTGCTTCTCATTATAATTCAAAGAAAAATTTTGGCTAGTATGGGTGCACTTCAATTTCCAGTCATTTTGATTGGTGAACCTATTAAGTTTAAAAGAAGTTGTAATTTTTAAATTAATGAATTAGTAACTGCAAAAATATTCTACGAAAAATGTTTAAAATAGTCAATACAATATTTTTTAGTTCAAAGCCTTCAAACAATTTTAGTGACGAATCGTCTGATGATGATTCAGTAAAAGACTACCAAATTATGGAATTCGTCAAGCGCGGGCGTAAACCGATAAATCGTAGAGTTCGGATTGTACCTAAACCATGGATAGATGTTCAACAAGGAAAAATTAAAGCCAAATATATGGAAGAACCGTGTACCGAAACTGATGAAAAATTTATAAAAAATCTGGCAAAACAATTACTACCAGCACCAGCAGACTGGTCCTGGTTTACGGTCCTATCAATAGGTCATGCCGGTATGTATATATGTATAATCGCTAATTTATAGATACATCAACTTTTGTTATATTATTCTGATGATTAAGAGTATAAATTTCTTTATTTAAGAAACTTATGAAGAGGCTGAAGAAAGGTTGAAGACCCTTGATGTGAATGAGTATGCCTTTACCAACGATTCTGAAGATCCAGAAAAAAAAGTAGCTAAAAATGATAGAAAGCTTAAAAATAAAAAGCTAGTAGTCACAAGCCTTACGCGCAAAGCTTTAAAAGTTCTTTCGTTAACGGATTCAGAAGGTGAAGGTCGAAATAAAGAAGATTCACAAAGCATATCTTCAGGAGGGACAAATGAATATGAACAGAAATTAAATAATGAAACTGATGAATCTTCCAGTTTTTCAGAAGATCCAAGAGGAACAAATAGAAAAAAAAAAAAGCGAACAAAGCATTCTAACACGAGACTGGCTACAAGTAATAAAAATGTACATACTGCAAAGAGTGTTTCAAAATCTTCTCATGTTATCAGTATTGACAAAGCCTCAGAGAAGCCAAAGTTAGATGACACTTCAGCTAAGCCAATTGACATTATAACTGAAACTGTGAATCGTAAGGAAAAAGAGCATTTACAAATAGAAACCTGCAAGAGAGATAAGCCAGGAAAGTCCGTGTATCATTCTAAAAAAAATGAAGATCTGACAAAAAATTCTAACGCAACAGCAGCACAAAAAGTCGATCTTGAGAAAAAAAAAGTATTGGAAAGGAAAATTACTGATACAAAAAATACACCTACAACAGGGTTATACAATTCATCTAAGATGACACTGCCTGGTGACTCCATTTTTATTTTTTGCAGATTTTTGCTTTGTTTCTTCTATGTGTAATTTTCTACATACGTTCAATCTTAATTTAACATATAATTATTAATACAAAATCACTGTTTTTTTCAGAAATCCTTTTACGGAGACTAGATCGACTTGAAGTAAAAATTGATGACATTTGCTCTAAACAGGACAGAATTATTCAATCTTTAGAAATTTCAAAAGTTGAAGTAATAAAATCTGATTTTATTACTACATATAATCTTCAGTTGCCTTTCCACAATAATGTTGGAGATTTTACTTCTTTTGAAAAACAACTGAAGGATGATATGGACTTTCGAAATGGATTTGTAAGAATATATTTTTAAAATCCTTTTAAGCAAAAGTGAATATTTTTATTTACTTGTACATATAAATAAGTAAATATTAAACATCAAATCAAAATAAATATCAATCATAGAATCGAAACTAATGTGTCATAGATATTTATCATAAAATCAATTGAATCACTATTATTTGAAAAACCCCATAAGTCACGAAAAGCAAATTTTGAGAAAATCAATAAAAATTTTATAACTCTCAGTGATTTGTGGGGTTTCTCTATCAAACGTTATATTCTTTATGGCGTAGCAAGCATATAAATTAATGTACTAAGGATTTCTCCGTTAAATGATGTATCGATTTTAAAATAGCAATAATTTAGACATAACTCAGAATGGCCAAAATCATGACTTATGGGGTTTCTCAAATAAGTGATTCAATTATATAAGGCGTTTTTACCTTATATATTGTCCTTTTTGTAGAAGAAATGCTTGTCATCCTATTTCGATATCAAACGTGTACTGAGGAAAAGCTTAACATCAATCGTAAGGAAATTTTTATCTAAAAATTTAGCACTTCAGTTCACCGTAACAAAAAAAATGGAACATAAGGAATTAATCAGTGAGACTATGATATATCAGTGCATATTCGGTAAGATATTTTTAAATAAAGATTTTCTTTCATATCTCTCTAATTGTTTTTCCAAAATTTTAAACATTTTATTGTAGAAGTTTTGAAAGTGACGCATATGGATACCGAGACCGGTCAAGAAGTTACTACAAAGATATTTAACAGAGAACTAGGAACTGTACTCAGAGGAGCAAAAGACTGGGATGGAGGTCGCAAATCCAGACTACAAATTAATCCACTACTCGAAAGAAAGGATACAAGTGATCTCGATGAAATTCAATAATGATGTTTATTACTCTTTTAAGTACAAAGTACACTTTACTTTGAGTTAAAAAAGTTGCATTTGTTTTAATTTTAACTTCGCTAACAAAAAAGTTAATATGTCATTTTATATGCAGTTTTAACTATACTAAGTATATTTTATTTTATTGAGTTAAAGAAAGTTCCTCTTAAACTTCGTTCACAAAGAGTTTATATGAAATTTTATTCGCACTTTATAAATATATTTATATATATATAAAAATAAATATTATAAAGCTTTTTAGAACTGTACATTTTATTTCATTTGTGAAACTGACTCAATTTGCAGATTTCTTTCCTCCTTTTATTAGGTTATCTTTTATCTTTGATTGCGTAATACTTGAATGATCGTTTTTCCAAACATTCTTTTCTTTTTTAATTATAAGATTTGTAGTGATATTTTTGGGGACTGCAAAATTGAGCTAAACAGGGTTTTAGAATGATTCGAGTTAGGGTCCTAGCAGGGCAATGGCGGGATTTTATTATCGGCCCTCCGTAGAAAATCTCGTGCGGGCCATCGTCGCCAATCATGTCGTTTTTCCACTTACCCATATAGGCCCCTCAAGAGATTGTCTTCAAAGGTCCCTCGTAGAAAAGGGGCAATCCTGCATGGTCCCCGCGGGATTCACTACACCACACGGGTTCTAGCAATTTCTTTCTCAATTTGCGCGAAAACTACTCATCCAAAGGTACCAAAATTTCATGTTGTTGTAAAGCATTTTTAAAGAGCTTTCCAACGCTGTATCACACATGGGGGGTTGCTATTTAAGATTACAAAGTTGGTGGGGCTACCCCTAAGGGGGTTGGAGGGGGTGCGTCTCCGATTATGTCATTTTAGTTCCCCCTCTCCACTGCCGAAACCATATTTTTTTTTAAGAAAATCTCTGTAACTTTCTGAGATATTGGGGTGGCAAGTTTTCAAAATGTCACCCTGTATATACCCGCGCGGGTATACGATACCCGCTCTATACAAATAGAAATAAATTTTTAAATAAATTATACAGGGTGAGTCACCAGTTATTGCCACCTAGAATAACTCCGAAAGTATAATAGTAGTAGAAAAGTTTTTGAAACAAAAGTTGCATGGGACAACGGGGGCTGTATTATGATGTTAGTTTTTTGTTGCTAGATTGAGTCGTTTCAGAGATTTGAAGGTCAACTTTGTTGTTTTAAACAGGGTGCTATATTTTGGTACTTATTTTCTGATAGTGGCTATCGAGACGAATCCAATGATATGCAACATTAAGGTCTTTGAAGGTCAACGAAGGATAAAAAGTTAAAATGAACTTACATTTACGGGAGGTGTTCGAAGTGATGACCATTGGTATCGAAATGCACTGCTTTACCTTCCATAAATGTAAGTTCATTTTAACTTTTTGACCTTCATTGACCTTCAAAGACCTTAATGTTTGATATCATTGGATTCGTCTCGATAGCCGCTATCAGAAAATAAGTACCAAAATATAGCACCCTATTTAAAACAACAAAGTTGACTTTCCAATCTCTAAAGCGACTCCACCTAGCAACAAAAAACTAACATCGTAATACAGCCCCCGTTGTCCCATGCAAATTTTGTTTCAAAAACTTGTCTACTACTATTATACTTTCGGAGTTATTCTAGGTGGCAATAACTGGTGACTCACCCTGTATAATTAATATAATAATTAGAGGATTAATTTTAGTAATAATAGTTTTTATTAGTATATAATTTTTTACATTAACAGAGCGACAAATTTTAGGATATATTCAATTACGAAAAGGACCAAATAAATTAGGAATATTTGGATTAATTGAGCCTTAGAGATATGCAATGAAATTATTTTCAAAAGAATTAATTATTTATATAGCACAAATCTACTAAATACGTACTTTTACGTGACCCGTGCCCCAGTGGCAAATTGCGAAAAACGTTAAACTACGTTTCCCGCATGCAATGTGTTTTATAAATCCTTCTTCCTTCCTTCTTCAATATTCTACTATCAAACGTCGAACAAAAATAGTCACAAGAAATAAGCAAACTTCCACTTCACTTGTACTCTTCTGATACGCAAAGCATTGAGAAACAGACTAGAAGGTACGCTGGCGGGCCGGTTTTGTGCATAGTGACGTCACGAGCAGTGCCGCCCACAACGCGGCGTTCTGAAATATGTACGTCACTGGGAGGCATGGCCATGCTACTTTTAAAGTAATGTTTTTGGGGTAGAAGTTTTTTATGTGTAAACATCTTTAGGCTCGCTTGGGAGTGATTTCATGGAAGTGGTGGGGGAACATGTTAACAACATTAGTGTGTGTCCGTGTGAGCTCGGTGCAGCATCTTGACATTTACCTTCGGCCGGGGTTGGTCGGTATTCATACCGGTACAGTCGAGTCGGTAATTAGAGTCGGTATCAATTCAAGAGATCGAAGCGTCTAACCTCGAAATCGTGAATTTCAGAATAACGGTGAGTACTTTCCATTCTTCACAAAATCACCATTCCGGTGTTAGACGCTTCTATCTCCAGAACGTACATCTTTATACTGTTTTCAGTGTATAACAACGGTTTCACTACGATTTCTAATAAAACTAGATACGAATTCGTGACTTCCATAACCTATACCTACAATGGAATCACATGCCGCTGATAAGTGTAAATATACGGAATACTTTCATCCTTTTGTATACATATTTCATTTGTATACGACAATCATTTATTTACTAATTTGTAGTTTTAACTGTTTCAATTACTTACTGATTAATATTTTACAGACATTGCGAGGAAGAGAAAGGCAAACTATATGTGGAACTACACAAAAAAGAAACGAGAGGAGAAACAGAAGAATGCAGCACCACACCAGGCGGTTGCAATTGCCACTAACTCTCAGCAGAGGCAAGGGCTTGTGATGCCTGGTGCAGCAGCAGGTTCTGTTTCACTCTCTTCGGCACTAAGATCCACTGAAGTACCCATCTTATTCATTAACAATACTTTGCCACAACCGCCAGTTCCAGAGCAATCCACTTCGGCTGACTCTGTACAACCGAGGCTTCATCATTATCAAATAGAACCAACAGCTTCGCCAAGAGATATACTGAACGATACTGCGCAAGACAGACAACAGAGGATGTCCGTTACTCAAGAGGCTCCAGAAACACTGCAGAATATTCGTTATAACGGCTATGAGACCAATATCAACGCTCACGTGGAAATCGACAGACAATTTAACAAGAATAATTTCGGCGCTATTTGTAGTGTGGGTGATCGCCTGTAGTACGAAAAAAAAACTAAAAACGAGTTAGTCATTCTAACTTGCAATAGATGTGTAAACATCTGGCAGAACAATGTTGCGTGGAAGTGATGTAGGTGTATTCGGTTACAGACAATTATTTAAAAAATTATTGTCTTTTTGTTCTAATAACTTTATTTAACCGAATATACCCACATCACTTCCACGCAACATTGTTCTGCCAGATGTTAACACATCAATTTGATATCTCTTCCTTCCAACCATGTAAAATAGTATGTGATTGCAAGGAAGACATATCTAATTGATGTGTTAACATCTGGCAGAACAATGTTGCGTGGAAGTAATGTGGGTATATTCGGTTAAATAAAGTTATTATAGAACACAAAAAGACGATCATTTTTTTAATAATTGTCTGTAACCGAATACACCCACATCACTTCCACGCAACATTGTTCTGCCAGATGTTTACACATCTATTGCAAGTTAGAATGACTAACTCGTTTTTAGTTTTTAAACTTATTTTTTTTATCAAGTTTTTACTATTGGTACTGTGTTTTGAAGAACTTTAACTATTAAGTCTGCTGTGTTTCATGCATATTAAAATTTTATGCATATTTCTGATTCATAATGAAAATACTTCTTAGATGGCCACCGCTGGCGTTGAACGTTGCTTACTGTCGCGCTATACAGGGTGGACCAGGCTAAACGTAATTTTTTGATATGTGATAGAACAACTAAAAAAAAGTAGACTTTCATAAGAAAATTTTTTTCAAAAATGTTTCCTAACAAAGATACAGGGTGTCAAAGTTTCGAAAAAAAATGGTTTTCTCATCATAACTTCTAAACTACTCGATCGATTTCCATGAAGTTTCGCACACAGGCTAATGTAGAACAGCTCTAAGCAATAATTAAATAATTTTTAAAAATTCTCCAGTGGCGTAGATACTAGGGGCCGGTACCCCCCTTTCCCCCTCCCAATCTTCGGCGCCACTGGATATTTTGCAAAGAAAATTTAGTTATTGGATTCCCCGTTTAATTTAGAGAAAAAAATCACTCTTGCAAATTTTTGATTTATGGCTTCGTTTTTGAGATATTTATTTTAATTTATAGGGTTGCGAGCAGGCCAAAGCTAGGTTGAACTCCATTAATTGTGATATGTGATAGAGCAACGACAAAAAATAGATTCTCATGAGAAAATTTTTTTCAAAAATGTTTCCTAACAAAGATATAGGGTGTCAAAGTTTCGAAAAAAAAAATGGTTTTCTCATCATAACTTCTAAACTACTTGATCGATTTCGATGAAATTTCGCACACAGGCTAATGTCGTACAGCTTTAAGTAATAATTAAATAATTTTAAAAAATTCTCCAGTGGCGTAGATACTGGGGGTCAGTACCCCCCTTTCCCCCTTCCCCATCTTCGGCCCCACTGGATATTTTGCAAAGAAAATTTAATTTTTGGATTCTCCGTTTAATTTAAAGAAAAAAATCACCCTTGCAAATTTTTGATTTGGTGGAACGTATTGAAGAGGCGTGCCGTCAACTGAAGAGAAACCGTCCTCAAGTCTTAGCGGCAATTAATTCCATGGCCAGAAGAACTCAAAAATGCATTAAGGTCGGTGGATTCCATTTTGAGAACTTATTGTAAAACATAATTTAATTGTTGATTAGCTTTCTTTGTATCTTTGATGTATGTCTAGTCAGTAATAAAATGTTAAACAGTTTTGGCCTCTTATATTGTATTTTCTTGGCAGTTCAATCATAACGTTTAGCCTGCTCTCGAAACCCTATAAATTTAAATAAATATCTCAAAAATGAAGGAACAAATCAAAAATTTGCAAGGATGATTCTTGTCTTTAAATTAAACGAAGAATCCAATAATTCAATTTTCTTTGCAAAATATCCAGTTGCGCCGAAGATTGGGAAGGGGGAAAGGGGGTACTGGCCGCCAGTATCTACGCCACTGGAGAATTTTTAAAAATTATTTAACTATTACTTAGAGCTGTACGACATTAGCTTGTGTGCGTAATTTCATGGAAATCTATCAAGTAGTTTAGAAGTTATGATGAGAAATCCATTTTTTTCGAAACTTTGACACCCTATATCTTTGTTAGGAAACATTTTTGAAACAAATTTTCTCATGAGAATCTTTTCTTTTTGTTGTTCTATCACATATCACAATTAATGGAGTTCAACCTAGCTTTGGCTTTGGTCAAAAACGAAGCCATAAATAAAAAATTTGCAAGAGTGATTTTTTTCTCTAAATTAAACGGGGAATCTAATAATTAAATTTTCTTTGCAAAATATCCAGTGGCGCCGAAGATTCAGAGGGGGAAAGGGGGGTACCGGCCCCTAGTATCTACGCCACTGGAGAATTTTTAAAAATTATTTAATTATTGCTTAGAGCTGTTCTACATTAGCCTGTGTGCGAAACTTCATGGAAATCGATCGAGTAGTTTAGAAGTTATGATGAGAAAACCATTTTTTTTCGAAACTTTGACACCCTGTATCTTTGTTAGGAAACATTTTTGAAAAATATTTTCTTATGAAAGAGTCTACTTTTCTGTTGTTGTTCTATCACATCAAAAAAAATGACGTTTCACCTGGTCCACCCTGTATATTTAGTGTTGTATTATATAAAACGTATCTATACCCGATGGAATCCGAGGATTATTGTAAGTTGATAATACAAATTACATCAATAATATTTGCATTGAAACATTAATTCTTTTAAGATTTAAATAATTTTACAACAGAAACAGGCATATTATAAAGAAAGAATAAAAGTTGAAAAGAAAAGAAAAAACTTTAAGAAAAGCGCTTCAGCTGAAATTATTTGTTTGAGAAAAAAAGTTTTAAACAAAACTTGTAGAGAATTATATTCTCTATAATTTTTATAATAACTACCTTTTACCTACCTAGGAGGCGCTAGAAAGAAGATAATGCAAAAAAAAGAATTGAAAAGGGTACGTGAATGCAATTGTAAGAAAAGCGCACCAGTTTACTGAAGCGTAACTCTGAAATTATGTATTTGAGAAAAAAAAGTTTTAAACAAAACTTATAAATAATTAAAACCTAATTAATTACCTATTTTCTCTGTAATTTTCATAATTACTACTTTTTACTTAGGCGCTAGAAAGAAGATAATGCAAAAAAACGGATTTGGATGCAATTTTGTTAATATGGCGGCGCTGTGGCCATCGCTACGATTCTGCAAATTTAGTATGTTATTCACGATATAAAACTGAGCTGAAGTACTAAATTTTAAAACTACTGAATTTTTTTAGGGTACAATTCATTATTGCTTGGGCTGTAAGGTTATATTTTCTAGAGCGTCTGCTTTTTATAGTTGACCGTTTGCCGATTTTTTGAAAAATATGATGTACATAAAACCTTTGATTTAAACTCAGGTTTGCACATGTACCTCATGAAGTAAGAAACGTCGGAATTTTGGGCGTCGCGACGGGCGTCTGCTCTACGTATGCATCCAAATACTGACGTCTGCCACACAAGATAACAATTGTAATAGTTTTCTCAGTGAATTGTCACATTTTTAAGCTGTACCTCATGAGGTAACTTTAGCGACTTTTTTTCGCCTTTTTGACAAGCTGTCATAATGAGAAGTTGACCATGGAGCCCCGGCAGACGGTCGGTTTTTTGCTACATATACATATGTGGTACTTTTACTACAAAAACTCAAATCTTGTGTACCCGATGAGGCAACTTATTTGCCTCTTGGCTGTAGGTCTATCCATAGTTTCCGGTGTTTAGGTCTTTCGCTCCATAGTCTCCAGAGAGAGTCCAGATCTTCAACTCCATAGTTTTTAATGCTCAGGTCGTCTGCTCTATAGTAATTTCGGTTTCCAGGTCTTCCGCTCCATAGTTCTTGATGTCCATGTCTTTCGTTCTACAATTTTCGGTATTCAGGTCTTCCGCTGAATAGTTCTTAGTATCCAGGACTTCCGTTCTATAGTTCTAAGTATCCAGATCTTCCACTCCACCGTTTTCAGTGTTCATGTTTTCCGCTCCATAGTTGCTGTTATAATCCACTTTGGTTCTTCCTATGCTGATCTCTAAGTCTCCTAGCTGGCTAAATTTGTTCTTCCCCACTCATGCCCATTTAAAGGCCTTTTCCAGCTTATTTTTAGACCGTAAGATGGCGTTTTTCCCGCGTGACGCAGACCGGGAATCCGCAGGCTGTTAAAAGATTGCTTAGTCCGAAGTGGGTTCTTCTTCCAAACTGATAAACGCAACGTGAAATGAGCCGTGTATACTTCTGTTTGTTTTGTTTTGAGAAATGGGCATTCGTGAGAAAAAAGAGTATATATCATTCGGCTGAAATCCTCGAATTTTTAAGACTGTGTTTAGGTGGTAACACGAGGCATGGTAACGGGACGAGGCACAATTAAACACAATCTCAAACACAATCTGAAAAAACCTCGGATTTCCGTCTAATGACATAAGATACTATTCACTGATAGAAAGTAACATAATTCTAAGAGAAAGCTTGTTGGCAGTCTGAAATGAAAATAGATTTTTTGTCATTCAGTGTCAAAAACCTCGGTTTTTCGATCGTCCTCGACGTTTGTGAAATCGTGTTTCACACATTGAAGCTGCTCAGTGTGTGAACAACCTGCGCAGTGCGTGAACACTTTTTCCTTAACTGGAGAAATAGTTATGAAGTTGGCAGTCAGTGAATCCATCCAAATGTCCAATACTGCGTATGCGCCGAAAGACTACACAGTTGACAAAAAGCTGGTACACAAAACCACAAAACGGTGAATTGCCAAAAAGGTTATAAAGTTTTATAGTGTAAAATAAATAAAAACTATCGCGACAATGGATCCCGACTTTATTTCTGAAACTCCTGAACAATCTTCAGATAACAATGAAGGTATTAAAAATGCATCAATAGTTCCATTATGTTCTTCAAGTGATGAAAATAAAAAAAACACACGCGACAGTTCTCACGACGTATTTGACACAAGTGATGGCGAGAATGATGAAATTTCGATAAAAGTTTATAATTTTACTCTAACTTTCAATGTGTTGATTTTTTTCTTTTCTTTAAAAAATACGTTTTATGATCTTTTTTTTTTTTTTTTTGGGGGGGGGGGGGCTCCCGCCGGGCCTCCGCCCCGGACCCCATCCGCGTCCACGCTCCAACCTCGGTTTTGACACTTTGGTGACAAAAAGTCAAATTCGATATTCGTGCGTTTCGCGCCGTTTTTAACTCGTGTGATTGATTTAAACTTTACACTCGTTAAAAACTTGCGCTTCACGTACTCATATCGAAAATAACTATTAACAGTGCTTGTTCGGGAGCATTTTCTATTGGTGTCAATAAATTATTGGAGATTGATGTGTTCCTGCATTGACCTCCCTAAAATTTGAAACTTAAAATTAATTAAAATTTTTATTACTGTAGATAGATAGATAGATATATTTATTTCGGCCTAGCGGCCATGAAATGGACTTGGTTAGCTGTCCTAATACAAAATCTTTCTCTAGATCACTCACACTTCATACATCACACTCCATACCCTTGCATTGTTGTTCTCATTCTCTTTCCTTGCTTTTTCCATCTTTCTTAACCACTCTACCTCTTCCCCTGTTTCTGAACGAAACAATATTTGGCCAACTTCCACCTCTCCTGATTTTAAGCCTCCGCAATTCATCACTAGATGCTCAAGAGACCCTTCTTCATCTCCGCATATTACACATCTCTTATCTTCTCTCTGCATCCTCGTCTCATCTAAATTCCCGCATCTTGCTCTCGCAATAAAATTCTGGCTTCCATTCTTTCCGCTATTTAACAGATATCCGGGCAGATCATTCATTACTATCTCCTTATACCTTTCGCAGTAACGCGTCTTAGCAATTTTATTGGCCTGTTGTTGCAGTTGCACCGTCCTGTCCTTTTCACACATTGTTCCTCCTATATTCTCCCTGTCCCCCTCCTCTATCTCCTCTAATCTAAAACCGCATCTATTTACATATTGCTCCCTCTCTGTTACACCTTTGGTCTTTACTTTACCTTTTTGCTTCTCTCTTTGGCATTCCTTTACTAATATCCTTCTCTCTCCTCCCAGTAACTTCTTTTCGAAATTCCACGCTCTTGCCCCCCAGCCTATTCTCAACTTTGCTCTCTTTGTTTCCTTCAAAACTATGTAATCTGGCGTACTCCTCTCCAAACCCAATGTCCACTTTAAATATTTTAATTGTATCTTTTCCAAAATTACTCTCTCTTCCCAACCCCAAATCTCAGCCCCATATGCAATGATCCCCTTCACCAAAATATCGAAAATCTTCATACGTATAACAAAATCATCCCTCAGATTTCCCTTCCTAGCTATCTCTTCTAGATGGCCCTTGTTTCCACCATTGCTCTTAAAGGTGTAGCCTAAATATTTAAACTCGGTAACCTCTTCTACTATTTTCTCTTTCCATTCCCACCTCCTTTTCTTCATTCTTCCTCTTCCACCTTTCCTAAAAACCATTACCTTCGATTTCTCTACATTCAATTCTAACTTTTTCCTTTCTAAGTACTTCTCTAGCCTTCTCATCATCTCTTTTAATTCCTCCTCTTTATCCCCCACAATAACCACATCTGCATACGCCAGCGATCAGAAGTTTTCCTTTCCCACTACCATCCAGCCTGCCTGACCTTTCCGAAAAACCTCTTCTAAATCCGCAATGAATATCGAGAATAGCATGGGACTCATTGGGCATCCCTGTTGAACTCCTTTCGTCGTCCAGAATTCCCTCGTTGTCACTCCGTTTATCTTTACCACATTCTTTGTTTCGTTGTAAATTTCCTTAACTCTTTCCGTGGGCCCTCTTCTTATCCCTCTGTTCCCCATTACTTTCCATAGTTTTTTTCTGTCCACCCTATCACGCGCAGTTTTGAGATCCACGAAGAAGGCGTAAAGTTTGTCAGCCTTCTTCGCTAATTCCCTCTCCACTACATGTTGTAAAATGTATACGTTATCCATCGTTCCTCTCTGCTTTCTGAATCCCGCCTGTGACTCTGGCAAAATATCTTTGTCTTCTATCTCCATCTTTAATCTTTCATTCAAAATTGCTGCATATACCTTGTAGACCGCGTTTAATATCGTGATCCCTCTGTAGTTCTTCACATCATCTGTATTACCCTTTTTGTGCAGCGGTGTAATTACTCCTTTTCTCCATTCCTCAGGAAATCCTTCTCCCCTCCATACTTTTTTTTTATTACTTCCCTGAGTCTCTTTTTCCCTCTCCTTCTATCATCTGCCAGGCCTCACCTGGGATTCCATCGCTACCTGCTGCTTTCCTCTTCCTTAGAGTCTCCTAATCTGGTTCTCTATTTCCTCGTCACTACTTCTGCCTCATTTTCTTCCGTGTTCCTGTACTTCGTCCGTACCTCCTAGCTGCTCCATAAAGTGATTTCTCCAATCTTCCTGCTTGATTCTGTCACTAGTATTCGATTTCTTCTTCCTATATTTGTTTATATATCTCCATATGTCTTTCCTGTTCTTCACTTCTATAATTTCCGCTAGTTCTTTTTCTTTTCTTATTCTTTCTTTCTCCTTGCACAGCTCTCTAAATGCAGCTCTCTCCTTCACGTAATCGTCTCTAGTTTCTTTTCCCTTTTTCCATTTCTTGTAAATCCTCTTCACTTTTCTCTTCTTCCTACCACACTCTCTATCCCACCAGTTCTTGTGTCTCCCTTTTTATCTTCTTTTTCTCCATGATGCTTGAGACTGCCGCTCTCAGCTCTTCCCACGCTTCATTGCATTTTTCTTCCATGAATAGTCTACCCTCCATCCTTGCCTTAAACATGCTTATGCCTTCTTCAGACCACATTATCACCTCCTTTACTTTGTCCTTACTTTCTTCATTTGCTTTTCTGTCGACCCTCTCTCTTTCTCCCTCTTTCTCTCCTTTGATTTTAACTTCCAGTGGTTGATGATCAGACTCGATTCTTTCCACCACCACAAACTCTTCTATTTTATCCTTCCCTTTTAAGTTCGTGATCCCGTAGTCTATTACTGATGCCCCTATTTTGCTGACATACGTAAACTCCCCTCTCTCATCCCCTTTGGTACAGCCATTTAGAATCATCCACCCTGTTTCCCCAGTTGTCTGATTAAACTTTCTCCCTCTGCGTTCAGCTTCTGGTCTTTTGATGATCTTCCTACTTCTCGTCCTTCATCCTCTTCAGTGCTGTTATCTTATCTCCCTGTTTTCGCATTAAAATCCCCTCCCCCCACTGGTAGGGGGACTTCCTCCCTCTCTTCAATACAATCTTTTAGGTCTGTCATTAACTTTCTTACCTTATTCCTATTATATACCATCCACACATTCCACCACTCCTCATCTCTCTTCAAAAATCTTCCAATTGCACCAATGCACGTTCTACATAATTCTGTATTTTCCTCTACATTCTCTCTCACACCCTTTAATATTCCTCCACTAGCTCTACCTTTTCCTTTTGCACTGACTGCGAACTGACTTTTTCAAATATAGTTTCTCGGCAAGATCCGTACCAATCCTTCCCACTCTTTTTCTTCTATCCAAGTTTCGCAAAGCCCTGTGTAATCATAATCCTGAATATATATCCAAAAATCTCTGTCTTTATTCTTCAAACCTGCTACATTCCAAAAAAGTATCTTTCATTTGTTCTTTTTAACCATGCATTCTTCACTCACAACCTCCGTTCTAACGTTATTTTTGGTCGCTGGCCCTACTGAACATTTTCTTCCCTTCAATGCGCCCTTCTTTTTTCCGACCAATACTTCCAGATCCCATCTACGCATATCTTCTGATATCCCACCTTTGCTTCTTTTCCCATCCATCGCTCTTCCCTTGCTATGCTCGATAGTTCTCTCTGAATATCCCTTTCTTCTATAGTCAGGTCTTACTCGACGAAGATTCTTCTTGATCCCAGCTTATGCTTCCTTTTCATTATTTTCTGTTTATCTTGCTATTCCTCCATCTTTACCACAATCACTCCCTCAGATTTTCCTATTATTCTTGTCCATCGTACCACCACTTCCACTCCCAATTCATTTAAGAAGAACTCCCTCACTTCCTCTTTCGCGTTATTGTTCTTTATCTTAAGTCCTTTCATTACCACATTATTCCTCCTCTCTTTTTTATCTTGCCTTTCTACCATCATTTTAAGCCTTCGTACTCCTCCCTCACTCATTGCTGCGTTTCCCTCTCCCTTTTCTTTCCATTTTGCTTCTAATTCCTCTACTCTTTTCTCCACCGCGACAGCAACTTCCATTTCCAACTTCTCGGGAGTTTGTCTCTTTTCTAGTTCTTTTAGTCTGTTCTCTAACTTGTCTATCTCCTCAGCTCATCTTTCCTCCCTCCTTTCCAGCTCCTCACCGATTTTCCTTATAGCTTCTTTGAGGGTCTCTCTTTCCTCCCTTACCTCGCTCTTTCAATTTGTTATTTGCCCCGCTAATCCCCTTATCACTTTAATTATCTCGCCTTTACCGTCTGCTGCCTTCCATATCTCCGCCCCTTTTTCCTCTTCAACTTTTTCATCCTCCTTTCTTTTAGAAATTCCTTGGGCTTCTTGATCCACGACCTCCAGATTCCCTTTGCCTGCCTCCGCGTTGCTCCACATCTTGTCTAACTTATTCCCTCGCCGAAGGCGAGCCTCGTCCCCTTACCATGCCTCGTGCTACGACCTAAACACAGTCTTAAAAATCCGAGGATTTCAGCCGAATGGCATATACCTACTATTTTTCCTCACGAATGCCCATTTTTCAAAACAAAACACACAGAAGTATACACGGCTCATTTCACGTTGCGTTTATCAGTTTGGAAAAAAGACCCACTTCGGACTGAACAATCTTTTGACAGCCTGCGGACTCCCGGTCTGTGTCACGCAGGAAAAACGCCATCTTACGGTCTAAAAATAGGCTGGAAAAGGCCTCGAAATGGGCATGAGTGAGGGGAAAATTTTTTTTCAATTCGTTGTAAAGAAATGCAGGTGGGCGGTCCTACCTACTGGGCGGTACAACCCTCCTCTCCCCTAAGCCCGAAGATGATCGACAGACATAATAATAAGACAAGAATAAAATTCACTAGCATAAAGGGCATTAAATATGCAATGAATTATTTATTATTTTTTCTATATACGTAGCAAAATAGTAAACTCGAAACTCTGGAGTCGATGTTGTCTTTCCACATCGGATCAATGTCATTTTCTAAAATCGACCATCAAAATGTAGGCATTCGATATCGCATCGGTTATATCATTCCAGCATGCTGCCAGTACCGGCTCAATATTAATGCCTGGTTTACATTGGTCGAGTAGATGGGCGAGCAGAAGGGCGAGTGAAAAAAAGCAGGTTAACTCGACTAGTGTAAACGATTGGGCGAGTGAGTGAGTCGAGTGATTAAGCACAGTCGACAAATGTAACTGAGGCGAGTCGAGTAAGGCCCTTCGCACACTACGCTACGCAGGTATCCGATACTCGACGACTCGAGTATAGTGGAAACTACCGCAATTGGGAATCGACATGGGGGCGTGACCTAACTAATATGGCGCCGAATAAGACCTAAACCATTCGACAATACACGCGATTTGTGAGAAAATAGTAAAAATGTTAATAACTGTAGATCAAATTTATGATTGGGCCCACACAAATCCTTTCCATCGTAATGTGATTGAAGGAAATCGTGTCCATAATGCTAATCACATCATAAAAATTGGTAAAAATGTGGAAAATGTGACACCCGGTTTTATCAGTTTGACAGCTTTCTGTCTTCAAATGTCTCGTTTAACGTAGCACATTTCATTTTGTAGCACGTTGTCATGCCTTCAATTTATCTATTTTTTCTAATTTTCCAAACACACAGGTTTTCAATGTATACTACGCGTTCATTTGGTTTCGGAAAACCGTGAAAACAAGGATAAATGTTTTTTCGAATTACTTTCGCAGCAACTAACTGCACAAGACTTTACATATTTTTTAAATTCATTCTACGAAGCTTACACCACTCATTATATTCTTTAAACTTTATAAATTCTCACGTAAATTTCAATCACTAAACACGGATTCTCTCTCTCTGAGCCTAGTGACTTTTCAAAATGTCATATTTCAATATACTAACCAATGAATAATTAATTATCATGCTTTCATTAGCCAGGGCAAACGCCGCATTAGCTAATGAAAGTATGAGATTTAATTGCTAATTGGCTGTTACGTTTAAAAATTACATGTTGAAAAGTCATTAGGCTCAGAATCCGTGAGCCCACCCGGGCTCGTACGTACGGGCTATACACCCCGTATACATAGCGTCTTAATAATGATTGGGGGAACTACCACCAGATGGCGAGCATCCAGTGTCGATTGCCAATACATTCTAATGGACGTTCGCACAAACCACGCGACGTGACTTTCGTCGGCGACGCTAGTCTCCCGCGACCGGCATGCTCAAGTCTCGGATACTCGCGTTGCCGAGACTGTTCCATCACACAATTATGTTTTCTTTTATTTTACAATGATTTATTTTGTTATTTGGCAATATGTTTATATGTATTCGAAAGATCTCTTTCTAATCTACAAAACTGTTATAATTGCAATTTCGAATAATTGAATTTTTTATTATGTTTCTGGCTTAGAAACGGAATATCCAGGAGGCAAAAATCACTAGTTTCGACATCTGCTTTTCTTCGCTTTTCATCGAGGTAAAAAAGCTGCCGCAGCCGCTCGGGACATTTGCGACATGTACGAAGAAAGTGTTATAGGCGAGTCTTTGATAAAAAGGATGTCGAAAACGCTGATTTTTGCCTCCTGGATATTCCATTTCTAATCTTGAAAAATAATAAAAAATTGTTATTCGAAGAAACAATTATAACAATTTTGTAGAAGAAAAAGAGCTCTTTCAAATAAATATAAACACTTTGCGAAACAGCAAACAAATCGTTGTAAAATAAAAGAAAATAAAAGAAAACGCCACGAACTTATTTTCCAACCCAATAGCATCGCGATCATAAATACTTCGCCAAACTAGGGTCAATCTCGCTATCAGTGAAGCTGTATGTTTCGGCGAATCCAGGCTGCTAATGAGTTCGCAGTCCCGCACCTTTCCTGAAAGGGTTAATTACTGGACGAGTCGGAATGAACCTTTGTTTGCCGAAATATTCGGTTATCTATTGAAATCGTCATTTCTCTACTTTACAAAGCTGAATGCATTTCGAATGTATTCGAAATATAGCGGTATCTGCGAGAAGTGGTTCATTACAATTCGTTCGATTATTAACCTTCCGGGAAAGGTGCAGGACTGCGAAAACATTAGCAGTCTTTGTTTGCCGAAATATACCGCCCGAACTACGTGCACTATAATGTGCACTATAATAGAATTTGTAATGTATGTGAGATTCTGAGAAACAGCGATTAATGTTTTATCACGGTCAAATTTGGAAGTAAAATTCCTTGATTCCGTTTATGATTTTATAGAAATTTGTTAGTTTAGTGAATACTTCGTTCGCTCGATCAAAGTTACTTCGTATACTGAGAAAATAGTTTATTTGCAATTAGTAAATGTATACTTAATTACGGCGGAAAAAATATTTTGTTGGGCCAAGTAAGTAAATATACCGGGTGATTCTTTAATATTGCGACAAACTTCAAGGATGGGTTCCTTGGATGAAAATAAGAAAAAAATTCCTATGAACATGGGTTCGGAAACGCTGAGTTTCGGAGAAACAGGGTGTTTGATTTTTATACAAATTCTCTTCCATCAACAAATAGTACGAAGTTCTTTAGCTTAGTTCGAAATAAATATGTTTATTTATAATAATAGATGACACACCAAGCTCTAATTGTAAGAAAAATTCACAGTGATGCAAGAAAATAAATTATTAGAACAAATTAACAAAAAGGAAGGGATATAGTGTGTGATGTTTTTATCACCCTGTCCTGATGGTTCCAGAGAAAAGATGTTGGTCTCAGACATTTTCTCAAGGTACGGTAACAATGACTGGTGGCGACGCGGGTCTTACTTCAGTCGCGTAGTGCGTAGTGTGCGAGCTACGCGTCTCCAGTTGCTTACGAGTTGAGTTCGCGACTTAGGTATCGGATACCTGCATAGCGTAGTGTGTGAAGGGTCTAACTCGGCCGAGTCACTCGGCCCAGTCACTCGCCCATCTACTCGACCAATATAAACCAGGCATAAAGGGGGGTTCTCACAGGGTCGTGAACTAGGCGAGAGCACTACCTGTACTGCGCATGTCTGACGACTTGTTTTTTCACTACTTGGGGCTACGACCATTTCCAGTTCACACAGGTTGTGCCTATGACTTCTTCGATTCGTAGACTTTCATTGAATCGATTGGAAACAATCAGTAGTATAACGAGAGAATTCATTGAGATATGAGGAAAACGGCGGTCGCAAAATTATATACCTATATCACACACACACACACACACACATTACCGGTTACTTTTTTTGCGCGTTTTATGTCCAACTTTGTTCGTTTGTAAATAAATGATTTTTATTAATATTACCAAAGTTGGACATAAAATACGCAAATAAAAGTAACCGGTAACGATATATGTAGATGTATAACTTTGCGTCCGCCGTTTTCTTCATATCTCATTATACTATTCGAAAGTGATTTCAACGTGACGTCACATGGCGTGAGTGAGGTGCGCACTAGTTCGTATGTACCTTGAGCAAATCCACGACGATAGTCCAGGCGTCAGGGGTTATATTGACCGAAAAATTCCTACCTGAGATTTTTTCTTCTATCGCTTCTTTTCATGTTTAAGTAGACAAATCTCAAAAATGGGCACCAAATTCGGTCGGCAACATATTGTTTAAACAACTGAAAGGGTAGGTTTTAGTGTTTTTTGCACATATCTCCGAAAATATTCATTCCACGAAAAAATGGTAGGGAACTAAATTGTTCGGCACTAAATTCTACACAAAAAAGTATTACATTTTCTTCAATCGGAGCAATAGTTTTAAAAATATAACCCTGCGAAAGAGGCATGCGGCGCTCGAATTCTTGCATCACGCCAGTGGAGGAGAGTGCTTCGATCGGATGAGTGTCTGGCAACACTGAATCTTACGCATCGGACCAGTACATACATTGTACATACATTGACGGAGAATACATTGATCGTTTAGAATGAAAGTCAAAAAATAATCACCAAACAATATTTCTTGTGAAAAAAAATTACAACAATGTCGAAATCATTGAAATATATGAACAGATTCTGGGAAGAAATTATAACTGAAAGAAATGAAGTTAAATATTGAAATTGTTATTTATTCAAATTTTTATTACATACATTATCTATATATATAAAAATCTCGTGTCCCGGTGTTTGTGGTCGAACTCCTACGAAACGGCTCGACCGATTTTTATGAAATTTTTTATGTTTATTTGTTAGGTATGAGAATAGGAACAATTTTTTTTTAATTTTATTTGGAATAAAAATATACAGGGCGTTCGGAAAAAACACCGACACAGAAATAGGGGTGATAGGTTACGTCATATTACAAGTATTTTGATATAAGGGACCTATACCCGCAAGCGGCCCCCCTTCTGGAGATATCAACTTTTCAAGTTTATAACGACCGAGGTTGATCAAAGTAGAATAATATTGAGTTTTTTGTCTACCTGTACAATTGAAAAACAAATGAAAACTCCTTGTATCCGCATCATCTTCGAAAAGTACAAGGACTTGAGCCAAGCGGTTATCCTTTCCGCAAGCAGTTTGCGCAGTGGCACATCTATCCAGAATCGTTTCCGATGTTGCATGGACATGGGTGGCCGTCATTTTGAGCATTTGCTGTAGGACATTGTTTTTGTATCTCGTAAAATTAAATATTCGTTACCATCTTGATACGTTTCTTATTATTCTACTTTGATCAACCTCGGTCGTTATAAACTTGAAAAGTTGATATCTCCAGAAGGGGGCGCTTGCGGGTATAAGTCCCTTATATCAAAATGCTTGTAATGACGTAACCTATCACCCCTATTTCTGTGTCGGTGTTTTTTCCGAACACCCTGTATATATAACCACAAATTTTCACTCTCTTATACTCAAAATTAAATATTTTAATCCCGATTTTATTTGTCAGGCATGTAACCACACCTTATAAAACTAAAAGTTGGATATAAGGTTATTTTAATTTAAAATTTGAACCCACCACGGCTGTGCAATGGTACGTGATTGGCCAATACACAAATCATGCGTGGCTGGCAGAAAAAGCAATTTTGGCAGCAAAAAATGTGGACGTCGACGATTTAAACTTCAAGATGCAGCAGTCGTTGCCAGGCGATTTGGTATCATACAAATCTATCGATACAGTTTACGATGCCAACGAAGCTGTAAATTATCTAACAGAGTTTTTGAATTCATTGGATTTGCCAGGCATGTCACCACACCTTCTACGACTGAAAGTTGGATCTCCGGTTATTTTAATTCGGAATTTGAACCCACCACGGCTGTGCAATGGCACGTGATTGGTAATTAAAAAATTGATGAAAAACATTATCGAAGCCATTATTTTGAATGGCAAATTCAGAGCTGAAAATGTTTTGCTGCCAAGAATTCCAATTATTCCCACAGACGTGCCGATTAAATTCAAACGCATTCAATTGCCTATTAGATTGGCATTCGCAATGACAATCAATAAGTCGCAAGGCCAAACTATGTCTGTTTGCGGCTTAGATTTGGGCACACCATGTTTTGCACATGGACAATTATACGTGGCATGTTCTCGCGTAGGTAAACCATCTAGCTTATTTGTGTTGGCTAAAGAAGGACTGACAAAAAATATCGTACACTCAATTGCTCTTCGAAATTAATATTAATTTTATTAATTTAATTTTCTTAGATTAGGATAAAAAATATTTTATTTTAATTTATGCTTATTTGTGTTGGCTAAAGACGGACTGACAAAAAATATCGTACACTCAATTGCTCTTCGAAATTAATATTAATTTTCTTAGTTTAGGATAAAAAATATTTTATTTTAATTTAATTTATACTTCACTTATAAGAGATGAAACAATGAACATGTACGTTACGTTAATGAAATAAATTAAGTTAAGAGAATAAATGATTGGTGTTTTTTTGATTTTTATCGGCGATGATAGTTAATTTAGGTATATGTAATTAAAATACATTTTATTTTTAAGTTAATACAAAAATTATTGATTCTGAGGCGGTACGAAGTTCGCCGGGTAAGCTAGTTCTCTATATTAAATCAATCTCCGATTTTTACGTTTTGGACCATCATGAAGGTGATGTGGCGTTGGTAGTTCGTCATCTTTACTGTCTCCATTTTCATTCTCAATTCCCTCAGTGTCTCCAGTTTCTTGAGATTTTTCTGCCTCTTCATTCTCCTTATCTGAAAGTTCAACTGTCAGAAAATTGGTATAATAATTGGGCCGTTGGGATAACAATTCGAACACCTGTCCCTTTTTGACGGGTTGGTAGACACTCGAGCCTTCCCGACTGGCTTTATCCCAATTTATTTTAGTTTTAATAGATTTTGTAGTTGTTAAATGCATTGAAAACTAAAATCAAATGATTTTTCTACATATAAAATTGTATTATGCATTGACCAGTGCTGCCGACAGTGCGGTTATATAAATGTTGCCGTGCTGCTGCCCGAGTAGATGGCAAAGAAGCTAGATTGAATGATTTTTTGGATACTGCATTTTTGAAGCACAAAAATCTCCATTCATCCAAGTAATACCTATCTTTGGTTCGTGCTCCATATAAAGCAATAATAAATTTTTCCCCAGCGATTTCTAGAAGGTTACGGAGCCCACGCGGCGCGAGAGTTACTGAGCCGTACGAGCGGCCTCTCTTTCGTAGGGTTATATCTTTGATACTATGCTCCGATTGAAGAAAATATAGATACTTTTTTTGTGGAGAATTTAGTGCCGAACAATTTAGTTTCCTATCATTTTTTCTTAGAATGAATATTTTCGGACATATGTGAAAAAAAACACTAAAATCTACCCTTTCAGTTGTTTAAACAATATGTTGCCGACCGAATTTTGGTGCCCATTTTTGATATTTGTCTACTTAAACATGAAAAGAAGCGATGGAAAAAAAATCTCCGGTAGGAATTATTCGAAAAATCGACTGACTTTAGACCTCTGACGCCTGGACTAAGAAGTTAGGCGAGATCACTCCAACAAGCCGGAGTGAATACGACCAGGTTTTTCGCAGTCGAGTACGACTCCTGCCACCACGACCGCTAGTTCACACATAGTAGTGATCACGACCGCCACGCCTACGAGTAGTGCTTTCGCCCAGTTCACGACCCTGTCAGAACCCTGCTTAAGAGCCGATATCACACCAATGTTGGTGATGCCGGCTTCCAATATTGGGTTGATATTGAGCCAATTGCATGACCCCGCCTTTGAAGTATCTTATTCTTCTTTAAGTTTCATTTGGACGGAGTTCCGCAAGCGAATTCTGAATATTATTATTGAAATAATGGCTATTTGAATGTAAAGTTAATATAAATATGCAATTGAATCACTGTTATCGCATTATTTGTAAACTTTGCACCCAAGAATGAAATATTTATTCCACTCTTTCGGTATAGTCATCAAGAAGATATTTAATCCCCAAATACGTTTCTATAAATTGTATACCTGAATAATTAACTCGGAAATAATATTTGAATACATGCTTAAGAAGTGTGATCACCTTGTCCGGCTGTGAAATAAGACGAATGTAATCGGATCAGTTTAGATTGATAGTCTCTAATTAGGTATGCTTGAAAGGATCCCATTAACTTTGTCCATGACAGAGTAATCAATCTCGCCTCCCGTTTCACCAAAACGGTGCGGAGTCTTTGCCAAAATGCAAATCAGATCACATTTCAGGGCAACTTTCCAGGTTGTATTTTTCTACGCCTATTCTGATATTAAATCGAAAATAAATTAATCATTTAACTTGTACTACTATTGGTACAAGAAATTCAGTCATCTAATTTTAACCACCTATATCTGCGTAAAAAGTTATACTATAGTTCATCGAGAAACAGAAAGTTTCCTATATTGAATAGGTTATTTTTTATTAGTCATATATATGCTAGTGATTTAGGGATTATCGCGTAACAAGTATACGACAGTATGCATTTTTTATAACATTTTCTGTAGCTGAACCTCATTTTGTTGATACTTTTGGAGAAAGTGGCATGGCATATTCAGAAAAAATTGGAGTATTTCAGGCTAACCGAGAAATATACAGAGGCAGTACGAGGATGGGGTATTTACAATTAGGGAACGTGTGAGTGCGAGAAAGAACACACGGTAATGGCATAAGAGTCTCTCTGTTGCATAAAATTCTCTAGACAAGTTTGAGACAAAGATTCTCTTATGCCGTCACAGTGAGTTCTCACTCACGCTCATATGTTCCCTAAATATCCCACCCTCGTACTGTCTCTGTATGTAATGGTGGTATTGTTGCTACGAGTATTAATAAAGCAAATGGCGATTTTGGTTACGCATTCAATTTGTCCAAGGCGTGATTCCATGCATCCTGGGAAATTGTGCCAACTGACAAAACGCCTGTTATTACTTACCCTTGTTACTTTTAGCGCTGGTCTCCCTTACTAGAGTCTTGTCTTTATTCTTTTCCTAGAAAGAACATAGAAGGACTATCTTGATACCTACTATTCAAATTAATTTTTTTAATTGTAACATATCTATCAACAAAGTAAATGTTCAGTACAGCTTCGGAAGAGATAAAAACTTTCATTATAAAGGATAGAAATATAGTCTTAATTTTCAATACATTTCCTATGAAATCGTGTTTCCTTCTAACATTCATCGAAACGAATAGAATTGTAACTGCATCTGCTGGATATAGAAAGGTCTAATTGCCTTTCTTTTGTTGAAAGTTTATATACAATTATGTGAATTAATGTCGAGTATCTGCTTCTTCCTTTTAATTTTGACCACAATTTACGCCTAAGTGTTGTTAACGGTTATTTACACATTTCTTCGATATTATAGATATAAGATAAAATAAAACTCCACACACACATTATAACTATGTATATTCCCCAAAAGAAGTTACGACGTCTTGCAACAAAAACACCGCAGTAAAGGTGAGCGCATTAAATAGAAAAATGCTTCCAACAACAAATAATAACAACGAAGACTATATAATTAATAACCGTCATGTATTAGAGCGGTGGTAAATCGTTTCCGGAGAGCGAGTCACGCTACTTTCTTCTACTTCACTTTATTGAACCAGTTTTATTTCGCTTGCTCTCCTTCACCAAATTTCCTTTTTCCTTTCGCAAAGTGAAGGTTGAATGAATTTGCGTTTTCTTGTTAAAACTGGAAAATCGGAAGATTGAAAGAATTTTATCGACCATTCTTCGAAAATTATATATACATTCGACACAGAATTTCAACGGCAGAAGGAGAGTTATGAGAAAACTTTCACTTTGATACCGTCAAATAAACTACTTGGAATTTAGAGAGAGAGAGAGAGAGAGAACCCTTATTTTCTAGACTCTCTAAGATTGAATAGGTATATAGAACCATCAACGAACGCTAGTCCGGAAATGAAATCGATTTGTTTCTAACATTGGAAGGAGCTATAATGTAAAGTTGTAAAGAGAATAGCATTTTGAAATTACAATTTGTTTGTACTTGTTGCAAGAAGTGTACATAATTCTTTGACTGGGAAGAAAGAACGACTTCTCTACGTACTGATTTTTGTACGTCGGTCATTCGCAATTGCATATCAGGAATTGATGTAGCTATGTATATCCGTGGAAACTTTTCACAGTTCTAAACTTTTCTTACAATCCCCTAAAAAACGTGTCGGAAAAAAGTTTAAATTATTTATAGAGAGTATGATAAATTTGATAGCTCTTTACACTATAAATCTCCAGGTTGTCGTGAAAAGAATCGCAAAATGCCTCATGATGTAAAGCTTGTCTCACAATGGGATATATCAGCTGTTTTCGAGAATAGGGCACATATGGAATATGCGAGTGCAAGTGAGAATGTCGATTAACTTATGTGAATACCTCTTTGTCACGCATTCTCTGTCCTTCTCGTACTTTTTCAGTTCGAGTGTGAGACAGAGAAATTTTTATGCATTCACCCTGGTTAATCGACGTTCTCACTCATACTTACACACGTCTCCTATGTGCTTCATTCTCGAAAATGCCTGGTATGAGAGATAAAGAATAAGGAGTAAGCTTTTGATTCGTCGCCTTATAGCAGAGTATATCCGTTATTAGTTGAAAACTTTATTTCTTTTTCTTATGCCTTATAGATTTAATTCCACGATGGTCTTTATAGATACAACGATGGTTACAAAAGCCGTATACAATATCAATGGGATGATGTAGTAGCCATGACGCCGAAGTAGTAGTGGTAATGTCATTGGCAATAGAATCGTTGAACCTGCGTGGTAGTAACGGTTAGATCAATGTGTCTGGCGCCCCTCCCAATTTCGTCGAGAGTGAAACCGTTTCGCGTTACTGATGAAAGCGAGGCTAAATGTTCTATCCCACCATCTCCGTCTATTGATGGATCATGAAAATCGATCCATTGCGAAGTTTCTCTTGGACATAGTTTGCGAACGGCGATCGATAAACCGATTTATTGCTTCATGGATTCTGAGGATAAGATAAAGTAATTGCCGGGACTTGATGCTCTAAGTTTTCTCTCGTCTGCAATGTACACTGATGCATTCACCGTCGTCTTTCTTTCCGTCTCCATGAATATTACGGTTAGAGAAATTCTCTTCTACTGACTTTCCCACCTCTCTTACTATACGCATATATATTTCTGCCATAAAAGTCTCAGAAAAAAGTTGGAATTGAAATGTAGGTATGTCACTAATTCTCTGGTTCGGTGATTTGATCGGATGCAAGGCAAATCACTACAGCATCCACTTTACTTAATAACGCGGAAGTAGTAATTCTATTGCCCCTTGGCGATCATAATTTTTGGAAGGGATATCAAACCGAAGTGTATCTACGGAGAATGTTTCTTTTGTGACAGATAAGTTGCAGATTTCTTTTTGAGGAAGTAAGTGGGGAACATGTTGAAATATCGATTTTTTTTCACTTTATATATGATTATATATGGATACAAGTTTTAACGTAGTTTATCGAAATTAAATTTGATCACTAATCTTTCATATATCGCTTCGGAGCGAAATAAGTTATCATATACAGGGTGATTCAGAAATAAGTGGCACAAATTTAATATGTCATAGATCTTGACGAAATATGAAAAAAAGTTCAACGAAATTTTTTTCGACGCCTCACCGTTTAGAATATACAGGGTGTTAATGAAAGGCATTAAAAACATATATTGTAAAGTTTTATAAAATGTATTATTAGTTGTGTTAAAAAAAAGTTGTTTTTTTAAAATTTCATTATGTATTTTTAATAAAAATTGAGTTCTCTTATGATTTTGTTATTTTATTTAACACATCTAAGTCTGGGACAAATTTCGCAGGCATTTTAGTATGCTACGACAGAGTAAGCTGCAATATCTTGAAAACGAATTTATCGAAATAAAACAAGTGTGCGTTTTTGGTGTTAAAAGGTTTTAAGAAGAAATTTATTTCGTCAAAAGTCACATACAGTGTAGCACAAAAAGTTGAGACATTTGTAATAACATTAAGGCTTGAATGTGGCGCCCTCTACAACATTCAACAAAAAGGTCATCAAATTCCGATTCCTTGTCCGAAGAAACCCCTGTATATCAAATGTTGTAAAATTGTTTTGCGCCCATCAAAAGATATTATTGAAAAATTTTTTTAAACAATCAATTTTAACACCCTGTAAATTCTAAACGGTGAGGCGTAGAAAAAAATTTCATGTAACTTTTTGTCATATTTCGACAAGATCTGATATATTAAATTTGTGCTACTTATTTCTGAATCACCCTGTGTATTGAAGAAGACTAAATACTGTGCAAAAAGTTTCACGTAATTTTGTCGTACAATTTATAGTTTCAATGCTATAGCAGCAGAGACAATAAAAATAATAATATAAAACGTACACATATTTATCTATACATTCATAAGTTTTTGTGAAGCTGATGTAAAATCTATATAGATAAAAATGTAATGTCCGTTTGTTCAAAATCTAAGATCTCCGAAAGTTCTTTATCGATTGCTTTGAAATTTTGACACAACGTTGCAGTCGAATACGAGCGTATTTTTATATATGTACCTATTATTTTTACATACCTACTCCATGAACATGGATTTCGCAGCAGAAATCGAAAACGAAGTGTTGATAATGATTGAAGATTTGTGCTTAGAAATCACGAACAAAGTTCTCAATCAATTGGAAATGCCATCACCGAATCGATCTGCTGCTGCTTCGTTCGATGTAGAATTGCATCGTGAACAAAATTACAACACGCGCGGGTGATCTCTTGTCGTATGTGGGATCAAATATTCCTAAGCTAACTCTTGAGCAAAAAGGCATTTACGATCAAATTATGCAAATTGTCAATAACGGGGTTGGAGAAATCTTCTTCTTAGATACGCCAGGAGGAACTGGTAAAACGTTCCTAATTATATTGATTCTGGCAGCAATTCGATCCCAAACTACGTAGCCTTAGCTCTTGCATTGTCCGGAATAGCTGCGACATTGCTACCAGGTGGAAGAACTGCTCATTCCACTTTGAAATTACAATTGAACATGCAATTCATTGAAACTCCACGTGCAACATTTCCAAAGCATCCGGCATGGGAAAAGTATCGTCGAAATGCAAACTTATTGTTTGGGATGAATGCACAAAGGCGCACGAAAAATCGCTCGAGGCTCTTGTTCGATCATTACAAGATTTGCGTGGAAACATCAGACCATTTGGGAACGCTTCAATATTGCTTGCAGGAGATTTTAGGCAAACATTACCTGTAATTCCTCGACCGACACCTGCAGACAAAATAAATGCTTACCTGTGAAATATTCTACTTTGTGGCAACACGTAAAGACGTTAAAATCAACTACAGATATGTGTGTCCAGCTGCAAAATGATCGATCAGCTGAGATATTCTCACATCAATTGCTGGAAATTGGGAATGGAAAGGTACCGGTTGATCTAACCTCAAAATGAATTTCATTGCCTCATAAATTCTGCAATTTAGTGATATCAAAAGAAGAGAATTGGATATTCAAACCAATTATAAAAATCACGATTGGCTTAGTGAACGAGCTATTCTTGCGGCCTAGAACAAAGATGTCTTCGCACTTAATAATATTATTCAATTTAACATTCAAAGCATGGAAGTAACATAGGTACCTGTCCATTGACACTGTTATGGAAGCAGATGATGCGGTTAATTATCCAACAGAATTTTGGAATTCACTCGATAGCTATGCCATTTCAATTTAAGAGATTGCAATTCCCAATTCGATTGGTGTTTGCAATCACTATCAACAAATTTCAGGGCTAATCTTTAAAATTGTGCGGTTTAGATCTAGTCACGCGGATTGCTTCTCATATGGACAATTGAAGAGTATAACTTCTAATTGGTCTAAGTGCCATATTTGCAATAATATATATTTTGCTTGAAAACGGTCGTAAGTGCAAACCCCAATGCATCTGAAAAGGGTTTATGTGCAAAAGCATACGTAGAGGCTCAAAACTCAAAAATCTGCAAGACATACTCGACTATATTCCTTTGAAGCATCTCCCTATTTTTGCCGATTTTCCCAACTTTAGCTTGTGGGCACTTAGATCCTTTAGAAGTCATTCATGTATATGTTGCGTGTTCTAGAGTCGGCAAACCGGACAATCTCTATATCTGCACAGACAATGGAACAACAAAAAATATTGTATACCCATATAAGCATTGTGAAATTAAACATATTAGAAATGTACGCATTCTCTTTTGTTTCTTTTCCATTTAACCAAACTGAGCCACAGCAATGCGTAGCAGGGTATGTAGCAAAATAAAATTAAAATTATTCCATCAAGGGAAACGATGAAATTGATATACTTTATTAGAGAATTTTTGTCTCCCTTTCATGAGAATATTTTCTTAGCCGTACATCTTTTTACCATTATCAAGAGACTCGGTAGAATCTCACGCCAAGGACTAAAAGCGTGAGACTCACCGAGGCTATCATTACTCTGCGTATAATTCATACCTGTAAAACGTGTTCAATTTCTCAAAGAATAGGGCGCTGTGATATTATATGTGAATATCAGTGTATGGATCTGCAAACACGATTTCGACTGAGCCTATTTATAAGCAAATCGGTACAGGAATTTCAGAGATATGAGGATGTCTACGAACATCGAGATAATCTGTAAGAGTCGTTTCCCCGAGACAATCCATAGCCCAGTCAACAGGGAGCTAAATAGGGCCTTTTCCTGAAATAATTCAGGGAGTTTTGAAATTTTGTAGTTTGGCTCAGTTTTTCATCCTGAACAACATACTAATTTTGCAGCATCGTAGTAATGACAATAGCGCCGCCATATCAACAAAATGGCGTCCAAAGCCAACATTTTAGAATTATTTTCTTTCCAGCGCCTCCTAGTTAAAAGGTAGTTATTATAACAATTGTAGAGGATGCAATTCTCTACAAGTTTTGTTTAAAACTTTTTTTTCTCAAACGAATAATTTCAGTTACGCTTAACTGAACTGGGGCACTTTTCTTAGAATTGCATTGACGTACTCTTTTCAATCAGATGTTTTTGCATTATCTTCTTCCCAGCACCTCCTAGGTAAAAGGTAGTTACCAGGTGTGTCGGTAATTCCTTTCCGGTTTTCGTAACAGATGTCATTAGCTATAAGTATGAAATGTTATGATTTGATACATATGTGATTTTATTCTACTGACATTAACCTCAATACTACACAAGTTACGTTCCGCCAAAATAACAGCGTTATAGATTTATAATTTTTTGAAAATGTCGAGTTTTGTGCCTGAAAACGTGCATTTGCGGCACGCATTACTTTTCTTGTTTCATCAAAAGAAAAAAGCCGCTGAAAGTCATCGTTTGCTGGTGGAGACTTACGGTGAACATGCTCCAACCATAAGAACACGTGAAACGTGGTTTCGACAATTCAAATGTGGTGATTTCAACGTTCAAGATAAAGAACGTCCTGGTAGGCTGAAAACGTTTTAAGATGCGGTATAGCAGGAGTTATTGGTTGAAGACCCAACACAAACTCAAAAACAATTGGCAGAAAAGTTGAATGTGAGCCGAGTAGCAATTTGTGAACGATTACGAGCGATGAGAAAGATCCAAAAGATGGGAAGATGGGTGCCACATGATTTTGCAGCATGACAACGCGCCGTCTCATACAGCAAAACAAGTCAAAGAAATGTTGAAATCACTTGGATGGGAAGTTTTATCGCACCCGCCGTACTCTCCAGATCTGGCTCCATCCGACTACCACCTTTTCGCATCGATGGGGCGAGCGCTTGCAGAGCAGCACTTCGCCGATTTCGAAGAAATTAAAAAATGGCTCAATGAATGGTTTAGCTCAAAGGCGAAACTATTCTTTTGGAATGGCATACTTTGAATAAATAAATTTGAACTATCCATTGTAAGTAACGTGTTTTCTTTAACGAAAAAACCGGAAAGGAATTACCGACATACCTGGTATTATAAAAATTGTAGAAGATATAATTCTCTACAAGTTTTGTTTAAGACTTTTTTTTTAAACAAATAATTTTAGAGTTACGCTTAAGTCAACTGGAATACTTTTCTTAAAATTGCATTCACGTACTCTTTTCACTCTCAACTTTGCTAATTATCGATTCATTATGATTTCATAATCAATTGTACCTACTCATTTGTGCAGAATGTAGAGTACATGTGTATCGTCACGATGCAGTTTGTTTTTTCGGAAATGAATTGTTATCATCTATTCCGTCGCACGCGATAAGCGGACATCCACACATACCGTAAATAGAGATCAAACTACACCATTAATAGGGATGAATTTTTGGTCACACTGTACCAAGCTCGCCAAGGAAGCGCATCTTTGAGTTCTCTTCGGTATCAGCATTTCGCAGAATCGGTCACAAAGAGTTCCTTCAACCTTGCACCACTACCACCCACAGTAGCAGTTGCTCGACAGCATTCGCTTCGCACTTATCACCAAGTCCAAACTTGGTACGGTGTTAACAAGAATCCGGAGGAATGGGGATGGAGAAGGAGTAAGCATGGACTCACTCCAGTTGCGACAACCGAAGATCCTGCTCCTGCAGCACTCCTTACATCTATCTCCTGCAAATGTAGAAAAGGATGTGGCCTAGCATGTGGATGTAGAAAGGCTGGTTTGAAGTGCTCTGTCATTTGCAAATACTGCAGTGGGCAGTCTTGCGCAAACATTCCTGAACTCTTGAGCGACTCCGAGGAAGAAACCGACATCGCTGTTGACGAATCATTCATTCAGCACGCTGATGAGGAACAAGACACTGAAAAGGATAATGATACTGAAGAAGACGACGATTCTCAATCCAACAAAGAAATCGACGCCAATGAACCTGGACCATCCAGAATCTCCAAACGAAAGAAAACTGCAAACTAGAACGACAGTTGTGGAATAGGCCTACTGGGGAAACCACAATAAAAAAAAGCGCCGTTTACTTTACCTCATGGTGATGTGGAAACGAGTATGATTGATTATGAAAACATAACGTATCGATAATTAGTAAAGTTGAGAGTGAAAAGGGTACGTGAATGTAATTTGAAGAAAAGCGCCCCAGTTTATCCAAGTAAATGTCAAATTATTTGTTTCAGAAAAAAAGTTATAACACTCTCACTATATACCACAGGGTATTTCGAAAGTTTACCTCCGTGGGCCGAAAGTTTTTTGAAATATTTTCACAAAACAAAATATCTTTTGGGAACCTATAAAGTTAAAGTTTCACCTTTTAAACTGAAAAACAGTGACAAAAAGTCAAACTACAAAAATTTAAAAAAATTTTGTTTTTCTGTGTTAACTAATGTTTTAGTTATTAACCATCTAATTATGTGGCTAATACATATAGAAGGCCAAAACTGAAACTTGGGTTTTACAGTGTCAGACCAACAGTACCTACCTTTTGATCGCGCATGCAAGTGGCTGGTCTATCGCTAGCGATACATGCTCGCATATACAGGATGTATCGCTAGAGATACACGCGACAGCGACAGTTATTGTACAGAATTTTATCCTCTACAATTTTCATCATAACTGCTTTTTACCTACGAGGTGCTGGAAAAAAGATAATGCAAAGAGAACCGGATTGAAAATATTGCGTGAATGCAATTTTAAGAAAAGCGCTCCAGTTTACTTAAGCGTAACTCTGAAATTATTTGTTTAAGAAAAAAAAGTTTTAAACAAATCGTGTAGATAATTATATCCTTTACAACTTTTATAATAATTACTTTTTACCTACGACGCTCTGGAAAGAAGATAATGCAAAGAAAACCGGATTGAAAAGGGTGCGTGAACGCAATGTTAAGAAATGCGCTCTAGTTTACTTAAGCGTAACTCTGAAATAATTTGATTAAGAAAAAAAAGTTTTAAACAAAACTTGTAGAGAATTTTATTCTCTACAATTTCCATAAGTTCTCTTTTACCTAGGAGGTGCTGGAAAGAAGATAATGGAAAAAACCGGATTGAGAAGAGTACATGAATGCAATTTTAAGAAAAGCGCTCTAGTTTACTTCAGCGTAACTTTGAAATTATTTGTTTAAGAAAAAAAGTTTTAAACAAAACTTATAGATAACTATATCCTCTACAACTTTTATAATAACTACCTTTTACCTGCGAGGCTTTGGAAAGAAGATAATGCAAAAAATTGGATTGACAAGGGTACGTTAATGTAATTGTAAGAAAGCGCTCGTTTACTTAAGCGTAACTCTGAAATTATTTACTTCAGGAAAAAAAGTTTTAAATAAAACTTGTTGAGAATGTTATCCTCTACAATTTTTATAATAACTACCTTTTACCTAGGAGGTGTTGGGAAGAAGATAATGCAGAACAAACCCGGATCGAAAAGGGTACGTGAATGCAATTTTAAGAAAAGCGTCCCAGTTGACTTAAGCGTAACTCTGAAATTATTTATTTAAGAAAAAAAAGTTTTAAACAAAACTTGTAGATAATTATATCCTCTACAATTGTTATAATAACTACTTTTTACCTAGGAGGCGCTAGAAAGAAGATAATGCAAAATATCGGATTGAAAAGGGTACGTCAATGCAATTCTAAGAAAAGTGCTCCAGTTCAGTTAAGCGTATCTTTGAAATTATTCGTTTAAGAAAAAAAAGTTTTAAACAAAACTTGTAGAGAATTGGATCCTCTACAATTTTCATAATAACTACCTTTCACCTAGGAGGCGCTGGAAAGAAGATAATCCTAAGACGTCGGATTTGGACGCCATTTTGTTAATATGGCGGCGCTATTGTCATCACTACGATGCTGCAAAATTAGTATGTTGTTCAAGATGAAAAACTGAGCCAAACTACCAAATTTCAAAACTCCCTGAATTATTTCAGGGTAAAACTACCTATTGCCTGGACTACCAAGGAATAGCTATTACACTCGTTTTTCGTCGTTTCTCCTCACGCATTCTTCGATAGTGGAGCTCCTTTCGTAAAATCAGAAAATCAGAGTAGAAGATTAGATGTGCCAAATCAAGTGTCATTGTATGTAGGTATGATAACCTGCAGGATATACGAGACTGATTGGTGTCCCATTTATGTAAGCTTCGAAGTTCTCGATGTCCAGATATTATCCTCCATAGTGTGTGTTATCAATATATCCAGGTAAATACCTACTTCTCTCTCTCTCTCGCTCCATATATCGACGCACAAAATGTTCTCCTCGTAGTCTTCAACATCTAGGTCTTAGGTGTTATAAAAGTAATTCAAAGTTACCGCACACATATGATATGGTGGCACTTGTTATGTAATATCGAAATATAAGGGAGTCATAGATATAACCTTTAAATTCTGCGAATAAAACATGCAGACCAATAAGCTCTATTAGACCTACTGCATTCGCTATGAATTTCATAAAGGGAAACGTGTTAGGAAAGCATGCGAATCGATCTGTTCTATGTCTGGGGATGACATTGTACATATCTAAAAGTATATGTGAGTATTGGTATAAGAGATAAGACGATGATTTTGATGTTAGTGACTGTGAACGTACCGGGGTTCCTGTAAAGGTGGACGATCAGGAACTCCAAGCGTTGCTGGACGAAAACTCTTTCCAGACGGAAAAATAACTTTCAAAATAGCTAGGAGTAACTCAACAAACTATTCCCTATCGCTTTGAAGCAATAGGAAAGATTCGAAAAGGAACAGAGTAGGTGCCACACTTTTTGACTCGAGCAAATACAAATATCTATCTTGACATATATTTGAATCTCTACAACACGCGGAAGAAGTGAAACTTCGATATCAGTTTTTCTGAGTTTGATTCCGGTGGTATTAGTTTCAATTGGCTCTATACAAGTCTTTTACAATGCTTCTTCGTAGAGCCAATTGAAACTAATACCACCGGAATCAAATTGAGAGAAACTGATATCGAAGTTTCACACTGGATGTATTTTCACCGATATTGGATCCTCCAGGAACTTGAAAATCTGTTACATTCTTCAGGGTTTGGGACTGGTGTTGATCTGCATTAGCAGATATAGCAATATTTGATGGTGTTAATATTCTCTCTCCATTTTCGACTTCCAGTACAGTAAAACTAGACCCTCTCTATAGGGGGTGCAAAAAAATAATGGCGGGCAGGCTAATTTTTTGAGGGTCGGTGGAGGGGTGCCTCCCGAGTCTCCAGCCAAAAAATCCCACTCCACAACCCCTGCAAAGGGGTGCAATAGGGGTGGTTTCTTATTTATTAAAAAAAAAATTTTTCCAACTTGTAGAGAATAATATTCTCTACAACTTTGCCTAATAAAATTTTTTTTTAACTTTTATTTTGAACGGTCCTTCGCTCATTATACGGGAAAACATTCACCATACTTATTTAATATGGTTCAGGAAATATACGAACGAAAGGTTGAATAGCTGGTTTTTCCATGCCGGTTTATCGAGAACTGTCTCCCGAGCTTTCAACAAAAAAACGCAGTCCAACCCCTTCGGGGTTTTGCGTAATAGGGGTGGTCTCATTATTTTGGGGCAGTTTTTTTATAGGTCACTTGTAATTAATAAAAATCTGTACAGCGTTATGAGGGGAAAACTGTCCTTGAAATTATCTTTGCACGATCGTGAATTAGGCCTTCTGGGGAAATCACGTAAAAAAAAACGCGCCCAGAACTCTACCTCAAGGGTGGTGTGGAAATGAGTTCAACCTTTCGTTCGTATATTTCCTGAACCATAATAAATAAGTATGGTGAATGTTTTCCCGTATAATGGGCGCTGGACCGTTCAAAATAAAAGTTAAAAAAAATTTTTATTAGGTAAAGAATATTATTCTCTACAAGTTGGAAAAGAAATTTCAAAAAAAAAAGGAAACCACCCCTATTGCACCCCTTTGCAGGGGTTCCGGAGTATGATTTGTTGGCTGGAGACTCGGGAGGCACCCCTCCATCGACCCTCAAAAAATCAGCCTGCCCGCAATTATTTTTTTGAAAAATGATATCTTTACTGGACTATTCGTTCTGCATCAGTTTTAGGTAGTGTCTTCGTCATTGTTTTCTTTACACGGTGCCTGTCACGAAACTCTTTTGCTCGTTGTTTTCCTGTTTTTGCCATAATAATTTTAATATAACACACACGCGAAAGAATGTTCAGTGTTCATTGACGTTAACGAAATATAAAGTTTATTTTACACGTTGTCTGTCACTGTACTCTTTTGACCGTTCTGTTGTTTTTTTTTGCAACAATAATTATGAATTAATACACACACACACACACACGCGAAAGAATGTACAGTAATACATGGTGGTTACTCGAGAAAGGTCACGACTCCGATCGCAGACTACACGAGCTCCGTATAACCGGCCATTCGACGCGGTAAAATCCGGAAAACTGAAAATGTATAAACGAAATACAAACAACTCACAAGTAACTCTGCGCCCTCTAGTCTGGTTTCTCATATCATCTTATGGATACGCCCAAAAAAGGGTCCTAAACGCTAGATTTATGGTGAGCCTAAATTAGTGGAGGTGCGACACTGCGTCGCCACATAATACGAACAATAGCTTTCATCGTCCGAAGAAACCCTCTCGAGCAACACAAACCAAACCCCTCTGCACAGTCTAAACAGCGATTGATTTTTGCGTAATTTTTCTTCAGTTTCAAGTTAATGACTATAACATGTGCGATCAAGAGTAGATCTTCTCGAGGTCGTAAATCCCGAAGGCACTACTGCGTGACACGAATAGTGACCGAAAACGTAGAGTGGTGGATTAACCGAATCGGGGTTAGTTGAAATGATTTAACACTGCACTCACAATATTACTGGTGATTATATTGGATTCAAAGAGATACAGTAATTCCGTGATGTAGCCGTGGTTTACAATTAGATACACTGAGAGGTAGTTTTGAGGGAAATTTGTGGGACTGCGAACGCATTCGTAACCCCCATTCACCAAAACATACTGCCTGCCTCGCTGTTGCGACCGATGTACAGATGATATCTAGATTAGTGCGTTACTTAGGGGTTGCGATAATAGTGAGCCTCGCCGTGTGAGTGATAGTCGCACGACGGCCTGGCGCTCCAGCCTTACAAAATCGACACATGGCTTGCCTGGCAAAGGCGATAGTCTACGTACGGTAGAGAGCGGTGGAATGGGGCAGGGTCGATAGCGGTGGAATGGGGCAGAGTTGAGAGCGGTGTATTGGGGCAGGGTCGAGAGCGCTGTTGAGTGAGGCACAGTCGGAAGCGCTGGAGTGTGTGGGTTTCGTTACGGTCTCTCGTGTCGGTGCGCGCGATTTTAGTACCCTCAGCAAAGAAGTTTCACTTCAACAAGCAACAAAGAAAGTCGTTTTTGTGGAAAATTGTGACCGGCGATGAAGTGGATTAATTTTAATAATCCGAAACGCTGATATCATTGGGCTGTGACCCTGGTGAGCCGACGACATCGACGCCAAAGCGCAGTATTCACTGTAACAAAGTCGTGCTATATATATGGTGGGATATGAAAGGCGTACTCCATTATGAACTTCTGAAACCTAGCCAGACAGTTAATGCCGATCGCTGTTGTCGACAATTAATACGATTGAACCAAGGAATTGACCAAAAGCGTCCATTTACTGTCAAAGGAAAACGTCCAGTAAGAATGCTCAATAACAACGCCAGGCCTCATGTGGGGAAACCGGTCAAGGATACGTTAATGGCTCTTGGATGGGAAGTTGTCCCACACCCGACGTATTCACCAGACTTAGCTCCAACTGATTTTTACTTGTTTCGGAAAATGTAAAACGAAATGTTTGATGTGCGATTCACAACATTTGAAGAAGTCCAAAAATGGGTCGATAGGTAACTTCATCTCGCAAGATGAAATTTTCTTTGTGGAAGGCATCTGTGAATTGCCTAAAAGATGATTGAAGGTCATTGAAAGTGAGAGGGATTATTTTGATGAATAAATATTTTACCTACTTTTTTCAAAAATAAATTTTCAATTTTTGCAAAAGTGTCCTAAAACTTATTTGTACACCTAATATTATAATAAAGTGAGAAAGCATACACCTATTTTACTGGATGAGTACTACTGCGCTTTTAAATTAGTAAGTCGTCCAGTCACTATGGTTGTTGATAATTGCTTGGCATCTCCGAGGCATACTTTGCATTAAGTTGATAACGTATTCTTCAGATAACGATCTCAAAATCAGACAAATATTTAGAATTAATTGTTTCTCCTTCCATACTTTTATTTTCCACGAAGCTTAATTTTCATATATGGCCAAACGTTTTCTATCAGATTCGTATCGGGTGGCTGTGACGGCCAGTCCAACACATTGATGCCTTTTTCCAGTTTCCAATGTATGCACAAACGGCTCCGATGTTTCAAATCCTCTTGAAGAAGTCAATATTGATTTGTTTTCCCAAATCACTTTTTGGCAGATGGTAATAAAGCCCTTTTGTAAATTTAAACCATTCTGTTGCTATAGAAATTGTTTGTGAAGAGGAATGAAGTGACAAATCCTTGTTGTAAGAAGCAGCCCCAAACGTGCACTTTTACTGGATGTTTAACGGTCCGCTGGAGAAGCCTGTTGCTGGAAGTAGACCAGATTCGATTGATATGTAATACTTTGTGGCCAGAAGGAAGCTTCGTTGGAGAATATCACGTACTCCCATAGTCCAGTCAGTGGGGGATTTTGCCCTACAGAAGGAGGGGTAGTCGCAATTTTTTAATATGTTGTTAAGGTCTGGGCCTTAATAAAATATCCAAGTTTTCGACCTTAGGGAGTGACCATTTGAGCCACCATCTTGAATTAAAGGGAAAAAAAATGTTTTTTTTTTTTTCAAAATAACATCCCAGTTGTTGATTTTGTGATAAAAATGTTTAAATAAAAGTTAAAGAAGATAAAATTCCTTACATTTTTTGTATCTTCGTTTTTTTATAAGTAATGTGTTTCGAGTTACAGCGGCGGAAAGATGAACATTTTTCCCAAAAAATAGTAACACTCCCTATTTTGGACGGTAAATTTCCTAAGAACAAATTACACTTACGATAATGATATCGAAATTTTTCGATAAATGAAAAATAATATATCGATTTATAAATATCGATAAATACGACGCGATATATTGATAAAATAAAAGTATCGATATTGTTCCGACAAACGATGGTCGGAATTATGACTATCGATTCTTAGTAATTAGTATCACCGCGATATATACAGGGTAAACCACGTTAAACGTCATTTTTTATGTGATAGAACAACAAGAAAAAAGTAGTCTTCGTAAGAAAATTTTTTTCAAAAATGTTTCTTAACAAAGATGCAGAATGTCAAAGTTTCGAAAAAAATGGTTTTCTCATAATAACTTCTAAACTATTTGATCGATTTCCATGAAATTTCGCACACGGACTAATGTAATACAGCAGTTATGATGAGAAAACCATTTTTTTCGAAACTTTGACACCCTGTATCTTTGTTAGGAAATATTTTTGAAAAAAATTTTCTTATGAAAGTCTACTTTTTTCTTGTTGTTTTACCACATATCATAATTAATGACGTTGAACCTAGTTTTGGCCTGCTTGCAACCCTATAAATTAAAATAAATATCTCAAAAACGAAGCCATAAATCAAAAATTTGCAAGGGTGATTTTTCTCTCTAAATTAAACGGGAAATCCAATCATTAAATTTTCTTTGCAAAATATCCAGTGGCGCCGAAGATTGGGAGGGGGAAAGGGGGGTATCGGCCCCCAGTATCTACACCACTGGAGAATTTCTTTAAATTATTTGATTATTACTTGCAATTAGAGCTGTATTACATTAGTCTGTGTGGGAAATTTCATGGAAATCGATCAAGCAGTTTAGAAGTTATGATGAGAAAATCATTTTTTTTCGAAACTTTGACACCCTGTATCTTTGGTAGGAAACATTTTTGAAAAAATTTTCTTATGAAAGTCTACTTCTTTTTTGCTGTTCTATCACATATAAAAAAATGACGTTTAACCTGGTTCACCCTGTATATACCTCATTAATCTAGGCTCAATCTCGACATAATGCGGGCGATATATTTCGGCGAATATTTGGTTGAAGATTGACGATGTCGTGTCGCAGCCACTAAACGCATGGAGAAACAGAATGTTCTCAGCCACTGCTTCATGTTTTAAACTATTCGCGGAATATAGTTTTTCAGCAATTCTGCCTATTCCTAGTTTAGAGAGGTAGATGTTACTTTGAGATGGTGCTGATGTTGTCAGCAAAACAAGAAGATCAACGTCTTCACCAACTACGAAAACAGCATCAAATTTTGAGCACAAGGAAATCGCTGTTCTGACAAACAACACATCGCCATCTTCTTCCGCTTATTTAACAGTAATAGCAGCCTGTTCCATTTTTTGTCAGCATCGAAATTAGACGGGATTTATTGTTTTCGTTGGCTAAAAATACTTCTTGGGAAACTTGAACTGACATCGTTTCATCGAAGAGAGCATCCGCAGACATATGCTTCTTCGATCGGCGAAGTGTTTTTGCGGCCTTGGTATTCTTTTTGCCACCATCAATCGGATATCCATCGAAAACAATGACTGCATGTGAACCGTAGTGACTTCGTACATATTGAACATACTTCTCGGAAATGGACGCAAATGAATCATTACGATGCCATACAACTTTGTGCAAAAGGTATCCTCCATCCAAAACATTGATTTGGTTATCTCTGAATTCCACACATTCTGGAAGTTGTGTATAGATATTTTCGTTATAAGGGCGTGAAGCGCCATTTTTAATGAGTGTGAAGTTTTCCGCACGAGCGAAGCGAGTGCGGCAACCACACGAGTTAAAACGACGCGAAACGCCCTTATAACGAATTCTATGTTTTGTCACTAAGTGTCAAATACGAGGATGACGGGGTTGAGGATGCCCGTGAAACCGAGTTTTACGCACTGAGTGACGAAAAAAACTTTATACAATATGAGGATTTCGTGCCTTTACGCATTCCTTCCTCCAAGAAAAGCGACAAAGGAAATGGGGCAAGCTCGAATTTAAGATAATCTTTTAACTCGTCGTCGGATTTCTTCGCAATGCACATCCTTTGAAACAGCATGAGTGGGTTGATGGAATTTGTTGCTTTGCCGACTTTTATGCTGCTGTTGACTGCTGCCAATAGGATGACCTTGTCTTTGCGTTTAAGTGTGATGGTCCCGAAATTTTCAAACGTGGCAACCATGTTTGACATCACCTCGAAACCTTTTTCTATGGCCAAATGACAGTTAATCTTTTCATTCCCGACAATTCCTGTACTTATGGAAAAAAGGGAATTGATTTCGGGGACGGCAGGATGCTGGGTAAACCAGTTCAATAGTTTCTTGAAGTCTTCGTTCTCCCGAGTAATGCGTGACGTCCTTGTATCGATGTGTTGCTCTGATGATTCTAGATGAACATCACAATATTCCTCAATGACGTCGCAAACGTTATGTAAAGATATTATTCCCAAAGTCCAGAGAGCGAGTACGCTGTCACTGATTCAACGACCACGAGGGAGGCCCCCACAACTATGCATCATCCGCATCAAATTTTGTTCTTTCGTCATATCAGACTAAATATTCGCCGAAATATACCGCCCGCATTTTGTCGAGATTGACCCTAGATCAACGAGGTATACAGGGTGTCCCTAAATATCATGTACAAACGGAAGGAGGTAATTCTTTAGCTTATTTCATGACTAAAAATTCATATAAACATAGGTCCATAAAAGCTTCGTTACTGATCTACAGGGTCTTGAAATTTCAAATTTTTTTTTAGTTTTTTTATATCTCATGCTGTTTTTAAGATATTTAGCTCAAATTTGGAATGTAGGTTATACTGTAGGGCTTATATCATTGGGCATGTCAAATGGCTGTAAGAATCTACAGGGAGTTATTTTTTTAGGGATCGTGATCACTTTTCTCCCCTTGAATTTTTTTGCGGTGCGCCTCTGGTAGATTCTAAAATACAAAATACATTTTTTGTTCTGTTTACAATTTTTTTGGTCTCTTGCAGTTTTTTCGTATCTGCCACAGTTATCGAGAAAAAGCCGTAAGAAATACTCCGGAAATGTTCCAAAGAGTACGGGAATCAATGAGAAGAAGAGCGGAGGCATGTGTTAGGGTTGGAGGAGGTCACCTTCAGCAGTTTTTGTAACGTTGTTTTGTTATGTTTTTTATTTAGGGTTTTCTTATTCTAATAAATCATTGCTACAAAAAGCGCGTAATCTAAAAAAATGTTGAAATTTCAACACCCTGTAGATCAGTAACGAAGCTTTTACGGGCCTATTAATGTAGGCAAATAAGACAAAAATTTGGCCGAACCCGGACGTTTGAAATAACAAGCTAAAAATTGGTAAAAATGTTACGGATAATGTCTTAATTGAAATCCCAAAATTCCCAAAAAATCAATCTTGGGGAAAATCCGCTATCTGTTAAAAACTGGCTCCATATTGGAATATTCGAATTTTAAGCATAGCGAGTCAACCGAGCGTCCAATTTTATTTATTTATGTTCCAAATTGTTTATAATCTCTATTATACTTGACAACATTAATAGGTTTAGAGATAATAGTAATTGTAATGGAATATGCTTAGTTAAAATTTAATTTCAGGACAACAAACAAGACGCGACGATGAGAAAGTGTTAAATTACCCGTGCTAAGCGGCATGCAATGTGGGGGGATAAACTCACATGTAATTATCCCGGCTGTCGCTCGATGAGTCGACGACAGTTTTCTTATGTCGTTTGCGGTTATATGTTGTCCGAGGAGCGCGAAGTGCCGTTGCTGTATATCGTAAAAAAATAGCTGTGTTCTGTCAGCGTAAAGAACCGATAGCACGACGCCGTGCCGCCGTGTGTTATTTATGTGTCCTGCTGTATAAAATACACATTCGAAGTGGTGGCTTCAGGACTGAAAACTGCATTTAGTGCGGGGATTTATCAATTTTGTGTGAAAATTATTATTTTTTCATTATGGAATCCACGTCGGACAGTATCGTGTGCGTTTTGTGCAAAGGTCTTAAAAGTAGTAAGTTTGTTGATGTGAATAGGGGCCTGGACACTTTACGCTGGATGAGTAAGGAAAGAAACGATGACATTGCGGCGTTACTTGAGGGGAAAAAAGTGTTAAAGTGCATGAGAGTTGTAGGAAGGCTTACACGCGTCGCGTACCTTCACACACTGACGGTGCAGGTGCACAGCAACCGAAACGAAGCAGTCGCCTGAGCTGCGCGAGTGACGTATTTGATTGAAAAAAAATGCATGTTTTGTGGACAGAACATTGACGTTTGCGAGAAGGAAAAGCATCCAGACCGCCAAGTACCATTTAGAATTGTCTGTGATGTATACATGATACATACTATACGTGCAATAGTTGCAGACCGAGCTGATTCATGGGGCGAAGAAGTTTCTCGAAGATTATGCATCGAGAACGGTCTAATGGCTGCTGAGGCTCGATACCACCGTGACTGCTACGCGACGTTTTGCCGGATAGGCTCGCGTCGACCTACCTACCAACCAAAAGCGTTTTCAAGGACGTCTTCAGGTAGATCGTCATGTCGTGGTGGACGCGTTGAAGACCAGGGCAAGCTAAAGGGGTTTCAAAAGCTTTGTGATTACCTTGTGAGCAATGAAGAGTGCCAGCACACGTTCCGGGAACTTATGGACTTTATGGCAAACACCTGCCCTGAAGAGGAACCGTATAGTGAAAAGCATCTAAAGAGAAAACTACAGAATTTTTACGGGGAAAGAGGATCATTATTACCGAGCAAATTGGAAAGGGTAGCGTCGCCTGCTTCACAGGGAAAGCTCATCATCTTTTTCTTTAATTTCGCTTGTCCAGCGCGCAACAGTAGTCGATAATTAGTAATGGAGGTTTAAACTGCCCCTGGTGATTTTACTAGTATGTATGCATAAATAAATGCTCTCTCTCAACATACCGTTAAAAAATTGTAATAATATACTGAGTGGGAAATGCAATTATAACTGTTTAAATCAATATTTTTTACCATTATAAAATTGATTACCTGCATTGCGAGATTTAGTTCGATCAAAGTAAATTTATAATTCACAAATATAGGAATTAGCAAAGTTATAATAAATAATATTCTGCCTACATAACCTCTAAATTCATAAAAGTAAAAATAACGTAATCTAGTACTAGATTCTTACTCTTACTCAGTTTTTTCAACGATTTCAAATTAGTAAAATTATTTACAATTAAATTAGTTATTTCTACTATAATTATTGTACTAATCTCGATAGTACATACAACTATTTAACAGTAGTTATTGTTATTAAATGCATACTCGTACATACGAGGTATGTTTTTTTAAGTAAGTACCGTTTCAAAATATTTAAAAAGCTAGGGAACTTTTTATAATAACTTTATGTTTATGTGAAAGCCTGTACTTTAACCTACTTTTCTACATAATTGCCGCCATTATTGAGGCATTTATCATATCGAGCAACAAGCTTTTGTATCCCGTTGTCATAAAAGTCTGCCGATTGATTTGACAGCCACTTATTCACGGCCGTTTTGACGCTATCATCGTCATCATGGCGCTGACCTCCGAGATGCTTCTTCAAATTCAGAAAGAGGTGGTAGTCACTGGGCGCTATATCTGGGCTATATGAGGATGACAAAAGGTCGCCCAGTTCGTTCCTCGTCATGAACATTGTTGCCGTCATCTGCAAAAGCTCTAACCCACTTCCTTACCATTCCACATCACTCATAATATTTTCTCCATAAACTTCACAGATCTGATGATGAATTTCAGCTACCTTCACGCCTTTAGCACTAAGAAAGCTGATAACAGCGCGTACTTCACAGTCGGCGGGATTCTCAATCGGCAGGGGCATTTTAAATACGCATAAAACAGGGTAAACACGGTAGATTGTTGCCGTAATGGCGTCTGTGGTTTGTCAACAAATGAAGGATCACAATACGTATGCGCGGACTGCCGATCGTAGCGCGGCAGCGGCGGAATTTCGAAACGGTACTTATTAAAACATGCCTCGTATAGAAAGTTTTATAGAAAAAATATTAAATATTAAATTAATTACAGATTGTTAAAAATCACTTTTTAACTCTTGGCAGCGTTCTTTCGGATAAACAAATCGGTTTTGTCTTGCACTTTTGGTGCCAAATTCTTTAATAAAACATTCCCGAAAGGTACTGAAAGTGACAAGCTTCAAAAAAAAACTCTAGGCGTGGCATGCAAAAAAACAAGGCTGGGGTGTAGCCTACACCCCACGTGAGCGACGAAGGGATAATATAAAAGCAACTCCTTTAAATAGAATAATTTTTATCCAACAAGGTAGTTAATTTTACCCTTGACTTTTCTCTCAGTGCACACAATGCACATTATCAGTATCATTTTGATATCAATGTTTAATGTCATACCAGTGCATCATTTTAGCACCAGCATACTGTTTGTTAGTTCTGGTGTTTTCAGGTATCATATCGTTACTATCCCGATGTCCTTCAACTATTTAAAGTTGAGTACGGATATTCCTGAATTACTGAGTGATTAGATATTGATTGAATGTCGATATTTCAGTACTAGAATGCTTTCATAAATAATATTTACGCGATGGTGTGTTAATGTTGAAAATCTATATCGATCATATGTATATAAGCAAACATGTAAGGTTGCTCTGATATCGATTCGATGCTGATTCGATATCCGTAACGTAATACTGGTTTGTCGATGGCATACCGTTACTAGCTCGACATCCCCTAACTATTTGAAATTCAGTTCAGATATTCCAGGATCTCTTCGATACTAGGAGAGGAAGGATACCTGCTTCAACTGTGGTACGTCAGGCCACAGATCTGACGCCTGTAAGTATGAGGTAAGGTGTCTGGTGTGCTATGGTGCGGGAAAGCCGTACGGGTACCGTATGAGGGGTCCCAGATGTCCTGCTCTTGGGGCGCACAAGGCGAGGAACCAGGTTCGGGGGTCTGACGGAACACGGCCGAATAATGGCTAGTTTCGCTCAGATCACCCTCAACCGGAGTTCGGGCGCACAGGACTTGTGCGTCCAGTACATGAGGGAATGGGGGTTGGATATAGCAATCTTGTCCGAACCGCATCACATTCCTCAAGGGTCTTCCTTCTGGTTGACAGACATTACAGGATTGGCAGTCATTGTGTGGCGGGATTCGGCCCCTTTTCCATGTGTCTTGCGACACTGGGGACGGGGCTTTGTGTCTACAGCATGTGGCAATGTGGTGATAATGTCTTGCTACCTATCACCCAACATGCATATTGGGGATTTCGAGGAGGCCCTCGATGAAATCAAGAACGAGGTTCGTCGGTGTGGGGACTCATCGCTTTTGATCGCCGAAGATTTCAACTGCAGATCACGATCCTGGGGATGCCGGGACACTAATGCGCATGGGGACAGACTCCTGGACCTAATGGCGGAGCTTGATCTGTGTTTGGTCAATTTAGGCAGCACTCCTACGTGTGTTAGAGCGGCTGGGTCCTCGGTGGTGGATCTTACATGGTGCTCCTCGAACCTAGTTCGGCCAATCACGGAGTGGAGGGTCCTGTGGCACGATTCACATGAGTCGCTCTCGGATCACCAATACATAAGGTTCAGTCTTATGCCCTCCAGCTGGGGTGGTGGTCCGAGAGGGGAAAAACTCGGGGAGAAACAGGAGCTTGGTCCAAGATGGTCCAAGTTGTCCTCTGACGCAGATAAGTTTAGGGCAGGCCTGGGGATAGGGTTGTGGAACCCAGTCTCCCTTAGGGCGGCTGCTGAGGAATCGGTGGATGATTGGGCGAGGCAACTCGTGGCAATAGCCACGGACGCGTGTGAGGCGGCGGCTACCCGGATCTCCAAAAACCCCGGTTCCAGGAGAGTATTTTGATGGACCCCTAGATTGGCGGAACTTAGGCGTGCCTGTGTCAGGAACCGCAGGAAGCTGGAGCGGGCGAACTGTAGGGTGCCTCGGGATGCGGTCCTGGTTGAAGGTCTCCGCAGCGCCCTAAAGACAAGCAGGAAAATATTTCGTGGGGAGATTCGGCGAGCCCGAGCGCTTGCATGGAAGGATTTGATGGATGATTTGAATATCGACCCGTGGGGCCATGCATATAAAATAGCGATGGACAGGCTTAGAGGATGCACCTCATCAGCCACGGAGACCATGTCGATAGAGGACGTGAATAGGGTCATAGACGAACTCTTCCCGAGGGTCCCGGCGAGGATTTCGGTAAACGTGGGCAGGGATCCCACACCCCCGTTACCTGGCCCGGAGGAGGAGGACCTCATAATCACCCAGCGTGGGATCAGGCGAGCTTTAGTCAAGGAGAAGGCCAAGGCGTCGGCCCCTGGACTAGACGGCATCCGTGCCTCTTGGTGGATACAGGGAACTGAAGGGGCTCTTGAGGAGCTATCTAACCTTTATAAGGAATGCCTCAGGATTGGTCGTTTCCTGAAGATTTGGAAAATGTCCAATCTAGTTCTGACCCCCAAGGGGCACGGAGAGGAGAGCCGGAGAAAGTTCAGGCCGATATGCATGCTTGATGACGCTGGTAAGGGCCTCGAGCGTATCATCGTCGAGAGGATCGGGAGAGCCTTTGCCCGCTTGTCGGGTGGAGGTCTCTCTGAGCGGCAGTTTGGCTTGCGACCTAGGCGATGGACGATCGACGCGATGATCGAGGCCAGGGATTTTGTGAAGCGGGCCCGGGATGACGGAGAGCTGGTTGTTGCTGTTGCGGTGGATATTCGGAATGCCTTCAATACCCTCCCCTGGGCGAGTATTATCGCCCAGATGAGGAGCAAGGGGCTGCCCGAATACCTAATCGCAATAGTCGGCGATTATCTCAACGAGAGAGTCATTCGTTTCCGGGGGGAATTCGGGATTGTCCGCACTAGAGAGGTCAGTGCTGGTGTTCCACAGGGATCGGTTTTGGGCCCCTTCCTATGGAACATTGCCTACGATTACGTCCTTGAGGTGGACATGTTGCCGGGGTGCAGTGTCATTACTTATGCGGATGACACTGTTGTGCTGGCACGTGGCCATAACTCCCGACTGGCATCCCTGTTGGCGGCCAGGCAAGTTGGAGCGGTGGCGTACCGCATCAATGAACTGGTACTGAAGATTGCGCCGCAAAAGACCACGGCAATGATATTTGGTGGGGAAGCTGGTGGATCAGTCTTTGTTGGTGGCGAGTTGATTAAGACTCAACCGACAATGAGGTACCTGGGTGTCGAGTTTGATCGCAGGTTGTCCTTCCGCCCTCACTTCGATGAGGTCACGGTGAAAGTCGAGAGGGTTATCAAGGCACTCTGAAGCCTGATGCCCAATCTGCGTGGTCCCCGCGAAACTAAAAGGCGACTATATATGAATGTAGTACACTCCATAATGTTGTACGGAGTCCCGGTATGGAGCCCTCAGCTCAGTGCCTGGGCAAGCTATAAGAAACCACTCTTAGCATTACAGCGTCGCATGGCTCTCCGTACGATCTGTGCGTACCGTACACTATCGTTGGAGGCTACGTTGTTGCTTGCTAGGGTCCCTCCAGTGCATCTCCTGGCGGAGTGCCTCTGGAGGGTGTACGAGAAGATTCAGGTTGTCCGTGCAACTGGAGAAGATGGTCTCGAGTCAAAAAGGGATATAGTAAAAGCGGCCAAGCTTCTTACACGCGTGCAATGGAAGATATCATTGCAGAATGTGAATCTGCCTGGGGGTAGGGTGCGTAATGCCATCCTCCCGAACTTCGATGGATGGTTGGATAGGAGACATGGGTGCATGAACTTCTACCTGACTCAACTCATGGGAGGGCATGGTTGCTTCGGGGAGTTCCTCTTTAGTATTAATAGGGAGAGAACCCCCCGATGCCACCATTGCGAGGAGATTCTCGACTCCGCCGGGCACACCCTACAGGATTGCGAGGCGTGGGAGGCCGAGAGGAAGGCATTACGCGCAATTATAGGTGACGATATAGATCTGATATTCCGGGCCATGTTGCCCTGAATGTTGGACAGCAAAGAGGCTTGGACGGCGGTGGCAAGATTTGCCAAGGCTGTCCTCATACATAAGGAGGAAGCAAAAAGAACACGTGAGACAGAGGGGCGCAATGGCTGAGTACTGTTGTGCATACAGGTGTAGGCGCACTGGCTGGCCGGTGAATCGAGTTAGTGGGGATTGTCCCACCACTCCTTCGGAGTGTCTCGGTAACCGGCAGAAGCCTGGTCTTCTGTAGTATTTTTAAGGCGTAAAGTATTTTTTAGGCGTCGGACACGAGTGACCCGACGTTACAAGTGACAGGTGTCGAAAAAGACGTTACAAGCGAAGGGTTACATTTTTCATAGGAAATAGACACGTATTGGGCATTACGGCAGTTTTGAATCTCTGCATACACAGTGGACGATCTCGTTTTCAACCCAGGGACAGAATATTTACCTGGCGTGAACACATAGGCTTCCCATGCAATCATACATGTTTATATCGGGTAGATATTCAACTATGTTCATGTCGGGTAGATATTCTGTCCCTATTTACTTAAGAAACGTGCGAGTGCAAGCAAGAACTCTAGCGCTACATCGTTTGATACATAAAACTGCCCCTTTATTTAACTCATTCGATCGCTTAGACTCTTCTTAATACATATATGATAGAAATGTTCTCATGCGTCGAACGATGCTTTGCTGGTGTTATTGCCCGCACTAACACGTGCCTCATGGACAACGAGGTCATGTCCATTCTGTACAGTCGACACTCGATAGTGAGCGCCGAAATAGCGCGGTGAGGGGAATATAATTCCAGGAAATTTTGTACCCCCGCTAAGTACGCGCGAGTTACGCTGTTGCGTAGGTATGTGTCTGAATCCGTGTTTACATCTGTCCCTCGATTGTGATTGCGGACGCGACGAGTAGAAGCGAACAGCAATCGAGACACAAAGAATAAATCCTTATTTTGTTTAGAGTGGGGGAAAACCTCGGCTGCAATGTAGGGGAATGCGCCCACTATCGAGCATGCCTACTATCGAATTTCGACTGTACATTATGTTTCCAAATTCACCGTTTCATATAGGTACATATAAATGCATGAGCATATAAATATGTCCCCTAAGTCATCGCTGTATGTATGACTTGTGATATCTCGAATCTCAATCATTTACGGTAAAAATTAAATCCCACAGAAACAGATTCTCTGTAAAAAAAGGCGGCATGATCATTCAGTGCCAACAAACATTGATACCTACGTAAAATACTCTCCAAAAAAGAGTTGAAATCAATTAAGATCGCTATGTTCAAGATTTATATATAAAAAGTAAAAGGCATCATTTGAAAGGAAAATTATTGTAAATCAAGTTACTAAAAAATTCGACTAAAGATATTATAAAAAAATTTTAATAAAAAAGAACTTGCCGCGTTTAAGTTTTCATCTTTTGTCCACTATACCGAATAATTGGTAGTGCTTGGACGGTGCTAGAGTAATTCATAAATTGCACTGCCGAAGTCAAATTCAGAGAAATTCAGAAGGCCCCCGCCTGATTGGTTTCCCGTGCGACATTCGGTATACTGGTGGTATCATATAAGTGTATGAATTTATTTAAAATCATAAGTGCATAAACATCGACTATAATTCTGTCTGAATTTTTTATTTTGAAGGAAAAAACGCGGCAAGTTCTTTTTTATTAAAATTTTTTTATAAATTCTTTAGTCGAATTTTTTAGTAACTTGATTTACAATAATTTTCCTTTCAAATGATGCCTTTTACTTTTTATATATAAATCTTGAACATGGCGATCTTAATTGATTTCAAATCTTTTTTGGAGAGTATTTTACGTAGGTATTAATTTTTGTTGGCACTGAATGAACATGCCGCCTTTTTTTTACAGAGAATCTGTTTTTGTGGGGGGATTTCATTATTTTTGGAATTTATTCATGAGGAGAATACGTACATGTAGAAGAATAGCTTTCTATTACCACAAAATTAAAGTCTCACATTTTATACCGATACGAGCCAATTAATTATAACCACTTACTTACTTTTCATTTATTCTCGTGATATTTTGAAAGGGATTTATAGACTAGAGAGCCCTTATATTTTTCACTTTGCCTTAGTATTTTGGAGAAATAAAACATATACCGCTTTCGAATTTACAGGCCATTGGATTTTTCTTATATTTTGGTCGTCTACATAGAAATCCATGAAGACGTTTTACCTTCAACTCTCTCTAATTGTAAGTATACTCTTCCAATGACCATGACGAATTGTTTCATCACATGTAGGGCGGGTTGTAACGACTTGGTTTAAACTCAGTTCTAACTTTAACCACGTTTGAACTGAGTTTACATAAAAATATAGGTAGGTACCTATGATACCTATTAAGGGCGGGTTGTATCGACTTGGTTTAAACTCAGTTCTAGCTTGAACCACGTGTGAACTGAGTTTACATAAAAATGTATGATACCTATTATGTGTGTGACACAAAATATACCAAGAACGGCGGTTCAAGCTGAACCGGCTCTGAACAAAGTCGTTACAACCCGCCCTACCTATATGTGATACAAAATATACCAAGAACGGTGGTTCAAGCTGAACCGGCTCTGAACCAAGTCGTTACAACCCGCCCGTAAAGATACCACTTATGACAGTATATAGGGTGAACACACCGGTTGTCGGACACTTAAGGGAGTTCCTACAAAAGAATACTCATAATTCTGTCAATTTCCGTACATCTTAAGGTGTTTTATTATGATTGTATCCCTTTAAGTTTAAAAATACATTTTTAATTATGCAATCTTCGAAATTTTATTCCATTTACTATTTAATGAAGGATAACCTCGAAAATATCCTTTGTACTAGTTTTCGGACATCCCGAATAACTTGTCGGACAATGTAGAACCATTTTTCGGACGGAGCGTGGAAAAGTGGTCTTTTTCGTCATAGGTAGGTACCTACTTATAATCTTCATAAACATATAAAGACGTAACTAGAAAAGTCTAAAAACTACTTTAAAAAATACCTGAACAATACAGATAAGTTATGTACTGTAGGTGATGTTATAATAAATAAAACATATTTTAATTTAAATTTTGACGGCATATATGTCGCAAATATAATCTTTCTCAGCTGCTTCATCGAAAGGCAGTCCTGCCATATCTATGCATTGAAAATGGTACCATCTGGAACATTTGCTGCATCCAATGCTTTTGTCTTCGTCTTCCTCGATGTCGCTAATAACATCTCCCAAACACAACATACATTGCACTTTTTTGTGTATATGCTCTGTATGCTTTATTCTAGAGAGAGAGAGTGTCAGTATTTTCCCTACCCGCTTTTTTGCTTGTATCGCCGGAAAAAGGTGTCTGGAAACTGGTCCGTATATTCTATGTGAGTAGTTATAGTAAACAAGAACAGGGGCAATATAACATTACGCATGATATTTATTAGAGCAAAAAGGATAAATTTTTATTACTTAGAACCTGTTTTCAGACACTTTGTCCCAAAGAGGATTTCGGCAATTTATTTAAAATCGATTCCCCGGACATTAATTTTAACGGTCAAAAAGTAATGAAACTCAAATTTTAATGCAAAAAATGTAAAATTTAAATCCATACTTACCATAAAGAACAACTCACAACAATAAATATCAAATAACAATAATTTTATTTACTATTTCATTGAGCAGTTTCCACTAAAACTTCTGTAGCCAACCGTTGAAAATACGCCCATGTGCAAAGACGGCCATTTTAAGAATGTTTCGTTTCTATGCCTGTCACCAGAGGACCATTGAAACTCTTGTGTTAGAAACAGCCAGTCTAATGAAAACGTGTGTGTCTTTGCTTAGAAGGAAAGAGACGGAAATTTACTATTTGAAAGGATTTTGTTGTATAATGTCCGACAACAGGTGTCCGGCTAACTGGTGCTTTCACCCTATGTTGTTACATATATTAACTCGAGACGTTTTGGAATAGTTTTAAGAAATCCTTTTGCATGCACCGCTGAAATTTCGCCCTTACTCATAAATAAATTTAATGTAATTATTACTACATCATTTACAGCTTCGATGCTGACCTTACGACTCATTTCAATCCGAGTAGAACATTCATTGCAAATATCATCATAAACATGCCAATGCGAATAAAAATCATCTATTAACTGTAGCAGATCAAGTATTCCGTTGTGGTGGGGGTCCTGATTGGTCTACTCGCAAAGATGCGTATACGTTTCTTAGCGTGTAGACCAATCAGGACCCCCGCCGCAACGGAATACTTGAACCTGATTAGTCTCTTCGCTGAGTTGCGTGCACGCAAAGATACGAGTGACTCGAGAAAGGCCCCCTGATCTCCCGGTAGCTGTCAGTTCTGGAGATCGAAGCATGTAACCTCGAAATCAAGTGTAGGTACAAGTGATAAGATAATTATTCGGGTTTCTTCGGTGAGTTTCCCCAAGTGTTTAAAGTAGTTACTCCATTATTGTAATCCAATTTTATTGTATCCCTTTTTTTTCTGCCACGACTTTGATTGTTGATAGTGGATGGATCAGCTAATAAATTTGATTTTTATTCACTATCAACAATCAAAGTCGTGGCAGAAAAATAAAGGATACAATAGAATTGGATTACAATAATGTAGTAACTACTTTATTGTTATTTTTTCTTTATCGATATATTTCCTCTTTCGTATTATACTATCAGAGAAGTTCCAATTTATATACCGACCTGTCAAGCGTGAAATGTACATGTACCTCACTTTTATTTCAACTCTTCTTCGCCTCTGGTATAATCATTTACATCCCACAAAGCACGTTTTTGCAAGTAACTTTTCTGTAACATTCCTGCGATATTTTGCAATATTCGTGAATACTACCGTATGTTAGAAATATATATTTCTTGATAAATTCGCGAGTGTTGCAAAATATCATAGAAACATTTCGGAATCATTACATCGAAAGATTTCCTCGATAAGATTGTACTTGTCAGAGCTGAATTATATGGGGTTTTTATAATTATTTTAGGAAGTCCCAGAAGAATACAGATGCAGCATAATATAGATCTGTGCTAGAAAGAATAAGGAATAACCTTCGACGAGCATTCGGGCTGTGGTAACAGAGGTTAGAATCAGCAGATCATGGCAGGGAGGATATTGAAGGATGAACGCACGTCCATGCACTCAAGGCAGCAGATCTAACCCACCGAATAAACTAATGCAACTGGTTCTTGGAAAACAAGTGGACGATCCCTCGTTCAAAAGAAACCCCCTCGGGTTCGCACATGATTTGGAGTCCTTCTGGGTGGAATTCAATAGCAGTACTTTTATTTCTGTAACAAGTTATAAATAACACAATTATATTCAGTATTTCACTATTTAAAATATACCCAACTTACTCTACATAGAAATTAAGAAACTATATTAATCTGAGTTAACTAATTCTATAGATAATAATGACAAAATTATTAAAAGTGATATATTTCATCTTTCGTATTATACTATCACAAGTTCAAATTTATATACCGACCTGTTAAAAGTGAAGTGTACATGTACCTGACTTCTATTTCATCTCTTCTTCAACTCTGGTGTAACGAACGTCAATGAGGAACCACTGATATCGATTAGGGTTCGAGGGTTATTCCTCATTCTTCCTAGGACAGCATCGATATTTTGCTGCACCTGTATTCTTCTGGGACATCCTAAAATAATTATAAAAACCCTACATAATTCAGCCCTGACAAGTACAATCTTATCGAGCTGTACATTATCGAGGAGATCTTTCGACGTAATGAGACTGAAACGTTTCTATGATGTTTCGCAACATTCTCGAATTTATCGAGAAATATATATTTCTAACATACGGTAGTGTTCACGAATATTGTAAAATATTGCAGAAATGTTACAGAAAAGTTATGATATTTTGTAATTTCTATCGTTACACTAGAGGCGAAGAAGAGATGAAATAGAAGTGAGGTACATGTACACTTCACGTTTGACAGGTCGGTATATAAATTGGAACTTGTGATAGTATAATACGAAAGATGAAATATATCATTTTTAATAATTCTGTCATTAGAATTGGTTAACTCAGATTAATATAGTTTCTTAATTTCTACGTTGAGTAAGTTCGGTATATTTTAAATAGTGAAACTGCAAATGATTATGTTATTTACAATTGGTTACAGATCGTATGCGAACCCGAGGGGATTTCTTTCGAACAAGGGATCATCCACTTGTTGCTTCAAGAACCAGTTGCATTAGTTCATTCGGCGAGCTGGATCTGCTGTCTCGAGTGCATGGACGTGTGCCACTTTAAATGGATATTTTGTAATTTCCATTGTTACATCAGAGGCGAAGAAGAGATGAAATAGAAGTGAGGTACATGTACACTTCACGTTTGATAGGTTGGCATATAAATTGGAACTTCTCTGATAGTATTATACGAAAGAGGAAATATATCGATAAAGGAAAAATAATAATAAAGTAGTTACTACATTATTGTAATCTAATTCCATTGTATCCCTTACTTTTCTGCCACGACTTTGATCGTTGATAGTGAAGAAAAATCAAATTTATTGGTTGATCCATCTACTATCAACAATCAAAGTCGTGGCAGAAAAATAAAGGATACAATAGAATTGGATTACAATAATGTAGTAACTACTTTATTATTATTTTTTCTTTATCGATATATTTCCTCTTTCGTATTATACTATCAGAAGTTCCAATTTATATACCAACCTATCAAACGTGAAGTGTACATGTACCTCACTTCTATTTCATCTCTTCTTCGCCTCTGATGTAACGATGGAAATTACAAAATATCCATTTAAAGTGGCACACGTCCATGCACTCGAGACAGTAGATCCAGCTCGCCAAATGAACTAATGCAACTGGTTCTTGGAACAACAAGTGGATGATCCTTCGTTCGAAAGAAACCCCCTCGGGTTCGCATACGATCTGTAACAAATTGTAAATAACAATCATATGGGGTTTTTATAATTATTTTAGGAAGTCCCAGAAGAAAACAGGTGCAGTAAAATATCGATGCTCTGTGCTAGAAAGAATAAGGAATAACCCTCGAACCCCCTAATCGGTATCAGTGATTCCTCATTGACTGTCGTTACAACGGAGACGAAGAACAGATGAAATAGAAGTGAGGTACATGTACACTTTAGGTTTGACAGGTCGGTGTGTAAATTGGAACTTGTAATAGTACGAAAGAGGAAATATATCGATAGAGAAAAAATAATGATAAAGTAATTACTTGATTGTCTGTTGTGATACAATTCCATTGCATCTCCTATTTTTCTCCCACGGCTTTGATTGTGACAGAGTAGAAAAGCCATCGATTCGTCTCGTACTCGCATGACGCTGAAACAAAAAATAGAATTATCACAAAGAGATAATTGTCCTTCCATCGAAAGTGAGGTTAAAGCTGTCAGATGGCAATTAAACTTATCTGATGGTAATTCTTCTGAGATACTGCCGTCTCCTTTCCTGCTCTTTATGCACAGGCAACCAGAGAAACACAGCACTGCATCCGTTCACTATCTCGATTATCGAAAAAAAACAAACGATTATTTAACTATACGGAGCGTCTGTCACATTCACCAGTATTGAGATTCATAACTCCGATTACACTGAATTTTTACATTTTATTAACAAGCGCGTCCGAGGATCGAAATAAACGCGAGGTTAATCGTTTCGCGAAAATGGAAATATTTTATTAACTTTGAAAATACCCAAACATTTAAGGAGTATATTCTCTCACACACTCTCACATACATTTGATTGCGTATGCATGTAGCTGTATCTGTGTACATATTTCCGATCATGGCCGACTATCGCCGAAGTTAGGCGGAATTTTTGTGAGATTTTGACATATATATATCGCCCGAGAAATCGGATTCTCGATTTTTAGGCGCAAGGGGCGTGGCTTCGCGTTGCTAAGGAAAAATCTCTGTTAATATGTAACTTATAACATTTATTCTGGTCTCTATCAATAGAGAATAGTCAATTTATATGGCGTAACTAAGCATAGTTTGGCTATAACCGTATATTTATGGAGAAAATTCGATGTAAAAATTGAGGGGTGCAGGGGGCAGACATTTGTGGTGTAAAGAGACACGGGTGCGCTCGCGACATGAGCGCTGTCGTGTCTGAGTGCGAAACTACTTGAACGAACATGCCGCGAGACACTGCCCTGTCTCTTGATGGAACCAATTCGTCTAATTTACACGTAATATACAGGGTGTTTCATAAGTATTGTGACAAACGTAAAGGGGTTGTAGAGGGCATTAAACTAAGTAATCTTGACCAATAAACCTGTGTCCAGAAATATGCCGTTTGGGCAGGAAGGTGAATGAGAGAAACACGAAGCAACTAATAATTGTATTTTTAATGTTTATAAAAATGACTCAATATGGCCCATTTTCGCTCAATACAGAGTGTGGCACGGTTGTGTATTACAGTCCGGACCCTATGGAATACCCCAGGCATGTCCTGCACAACTGTGGAGGCGGCCATGACCCTTCCCAATAGATCTTCCACGTTGTTGACAGGTGTTTCGTACACCAACGTTTTGACATGGCCCCAGAAAAAGAAATCTAAGGGTGTTAAGTCTGGAGACCTTGCGGGCCAATGCACAGGGCCTTCCCTTCCTATCCAATGGTCGGGGAACGTTTCATTCAGATACTGCCGCGCTTGCAAAGAAAAATGCGCCGGAGCGCCATCATGTTGAAACCACATGCCCTGGCGAACTGCATGAAAAATAGTGCACGCTGCGATTCATAATTTTTTTGCAGCCTTTCCGCATTTGGGCTTGCGGACTGTCGCACATGATGGCGCTCCGGCGCAATTTTCTTTGCAAGCGCGGCAGTATCTGAATGAAACGTTCATTCACCTTCCTGCCCAAACGGCATATTTCTGGACACAGGTTTATTGGTCAAGATTGCTTAGTTTAATGCCCTCTATAACCCCTTTACGTTTGTCACAATACTTATGAAACACCCTGTATATAAATAAAAGTGGAACTGTTCATTTGTACAAAATCTAAGATTTCCGAAAGTTCTGCATCGATTGCTTTGAAATTTTGACACAACGTTGCAGTCGAATACGAGTGTATTTTATATAGGGTAAAGTGGGGTGAGATGGCCAAAGAAGTTGGCCCCTCGTTGCCATGGATACGAGGGGCCATCTTCCTTGGCCATCTCGCCCCACTTTACCCTACCTACTATTTATATACCTACTCCCTTATAAGGGAGTGAATAAATAAAAATTTATCTTAAATCTCCGAAAGTTCTTCACCTATTGCTGTGAAATGTTGACCCAACGTTGCATTCGAATGCGCACATATTTTTATATACCTACCTATACTATTTATATACCTACTTCCTTAAAGGAGTAAATAAATAAAAATGTATCTTAATTCTCCGAAAGTTCTTCATCGATTGCTTTGAAATTTTGATACAACGTTGTATTCGAATACTGAAATAACTAAAATATGATACATACGTTTTCTCTTTCCCTTCTTTTCCATTTAACCAAACTATTCCGTCGCAAGGGGACTTGTACATATCATTTCTTACCGTTCATTATCATCGCTATCTAAGTTAATCTAGAGTTAATCTCGCCATCGCACAGTGGGCCGTTTACCCCTTCTAGGTGGACAAAATGCATTATCAAAATTCCAGGAAATATGAATGGGTGGTAATTACCAATAAGCCGTTATGTACCTATATTATAAGAATTTGCTTATTACCTGCATAATCAACAAGGTAAGAATGTTCAAAGTTAGGCATTCCCTCAGTGAACTTCTAGCCAAACTGTAAGTGACAGTGCAGTGGTTTTCTTTTAAGCATTTATAACCGTCATGCGTGTTTAATAATACTGTTATAATGATGGATTCTACTCTTGAGGGTAGGTACTAACATATTATAAAGAAAAAGTGTTAATAAAATCATAAGGTGTGTAAAAAATGGGCGAACTAACTAGATCTTATAGCAAAGTGAAGTAATAGTAATTCCCAAATTTTCTCAGAGCATAAATAAAATTATCCACCGATATCCAGGCTGCTTTTTTTGTATGTTTAAGCCCAATGTGTCAGCATTACGTGGGAAAAATTAACTGCAACCACTTGCCGAAACTATTTTTTTTATATTTTTTCAGATGTCGTGTACTCAATATCCAAAGCAGCTTTCTTTGAAGAGTGGCTGAAACATCCGGTGGATGATAAAAATGTCATGTTATTTAAATATATCGCAACAAAATTTGATTTAGTAGATATAACCGAAAAGTTATCGAAAGCTATTAAAATGAAAGTGGCAAGTGTTTCTGCTAAAATGAAGAAGTGGACCAAGTTCGGACGGACGAAGGAGAAGTTTATTTCCACATTTGCAGGCTGGTTGCATGGAGACGACATCGAATTTCAAATTAATAAATATCCGTCGCAGCCATCGACATCCAAGGACATTGTGCGCAATGTTGGCAGACCGAAAAAAGACTTTGGCGATTCTTCGTTTAAGATGAAAAAGAGGCGTATCCAAGATCTGGTGGCGACGCGTAGTACGGATGAGCTCACTACTGCTGCTGAAGTTAGTGTGCGGTTAGCGGGACATAAAAAAGCTGCTAATATTATAAAAGACATTAGGGAGAATGTACAAGAAGTTACTAGTAGATGTAGTAGTAGCAGTAGTAGTAGTAGTACAGTTACCCCCAAAATGTGTGCGTCTATTAAGTCCTGAGGAAGCATTGACATACTATGTGGATGTGAAATTAACAAGCTTTGCCTATAAACAAAGCAGAAAATGGACTTTAAAAGCTGGACACCACCTTTTTCCATCCTATCCCAGGTAACAAACTAACGTGAAATTAACGTCATTTTTTGGTCAGATCTGGTTATAGACGACGTCAGTAAAAGACGTATAAATGACGTTAAAAGTACGTTCGAAAGTCACATCCCACTGACGTCATTTAATGACGTCTTTCTAACGTTCTTTATGACGTGAAATATGACGTTTAATTTTAGCGATTTTCCAGGTAGCACACTAACGTCGAAATGACGGTTTTTGAAGGTCAGCTCTGACGGCAGATAACGAAAAATATAACGTGATTGTGTAAAAAATGACGGTTCTGGAAGGTTAGGGCTGACGTATATCTTTTCATCGTGAGCGGTCACCCATCCAACTACTGTCCGCACTTTTTGCTCCTTAACTTCGTCGATCGGTCGGTGTTTTCGAGTCCTCATCTGCTGCACGCTCCTGTGGTATGAAGTATTACTATTGGTGTTCATATGAAGTTTGATGAATAAATGTATGTTGCTTTTCCAGTCAATAAGAAAGAGCTTAAATAAATAAGATTTTATAATTGTATTATTCTTTTCTCAACATTTTTCTAAATTTATGATTGCATCTTTTGATAAATATTCTTGCATAGACGCAAATTGATATTAATAAATAAATAATTATATGAATGTTTATAGAAACGACCGCAATATAAAAAATCTTACTTTTATTTATTAAAAAAAACGTACTGGTAAAATGGTACAGAGATATAAGAATCGAGAATTAGAGTAGACCACACTATACAAATATTTTTATATTATACATTATAAAAAAATATAAAAATATTCAATGTATATTGTATAATAAGTATAGTTATTTAAAAATGTTATTACGACGTAAAAATAACGTCTTTTTAACGTCATATTTAAGGCGTCTTAAAGACGTTTCTTGAATGACGACATTAAAACGTCATTTTTTGGTAGAATGACGTCGCCGACGAAATATGCCCTAAAAGTGACGTCAAGTTTACGTCAGCTTGCTACCTGGGATTATGCTTTACAAGGGGCGAAAATGGCTTGTTATCCATCTGCGGAGGACATTATTGTAAGTGAGACGCACGGTGAAATTAAAGTGCAGGCGATTTTGGATTTAACAGCTAGAAGATTAGTAACAGTACAAAGCGATGTGATTAGTACCTCATTTACAGACTCATCATCACTTACTCTGGTCAGTAAATGGGGATGTGTGATGGTAGTTCCGGTCAGAGTATGTACAAACAGACATTTTCTGCTCCTGAAGATAGTGACGAATTTTTATTTATGTTTTCATTTGTGCCTCTGATACTGTAAAGTGGTGATACTGTTGTATGGAAAAATCCACGCCCTTCATCAACAATATATTGTTGCCCATTGAAATTTTTTTTTCATAAAGAAACTACAGATTTTACAGTTTCCGAAACAAATAAAATCAGGGATGAAATCAGTTCATTGCTTCCTACGACATGTATGATTGGGAATATCGAAGTTACAGTGTCTCATAATTTATGTTTAACCATGGTTGATGGTAAAATCTGTAATGCTCTAACCCCGAAACTACTTCATCCCAACAATGTTATATTTGTGGTGCAACCCCAAAGCATATGAATGATGAAACAAAAAATTTTCCTAACCAGGAAAACCATTTCAGTTTTGGACTGTCTACCTTACACGCGTTGATTCATTGTTTCGAGTGTTTACTTCATACTGCTTATCGCCTTCCTCTAAAAACCTGGCAGGTTAGAAATGCGGAAAGTAAAATTCTAGTAAAAGAGCATACCCGTGAAATTCAATCCCGTTTCAAACAAGAGATGGGACTTATTGTAGACAGGCCAAAACCGGGATACGGAAACTGTAACGACGGAAATACTGCTAATAAAATTTTTTAGTAATCCGGCATTAAGTGCTGAAATTACTGGTGTAGAAATAACCCTTATTAAAAACTTAGATTATTTGCTAAGAGCACTGTCTTCGGGTTACGATATAAACTTATCAGAATTTAGAAAGCTAACAATTAAAATAAAATAAATTTATTTAAATCACATTATTCGTGGTACTACATGCCCGTTACATTGCACAAGCTTCTTAACTACAGTGAAGACATTATTCAACATGCACTTGTGCCTATAGGTCAGCTTTCTGAGGAGGCCCAAGAAGCTAGACACAAGGATTGCCGTCGATTTAGAGAACACCATAGTAGGAAGCGGTCACGTAGTACCACAAATAGAGATTTATTAAATATGCTATTAATTACTTCTGATCCTCTAATTACTAGTCTTAGAGATCTTCCTCGAAAAAACGTTAAAAGTTTTCCTGCGGAAGTTTTAAACTTACTTGTTAGTCCTACTATCAAAGAGAGTACAGTTACGCAAAGCAGCTGTGAACAAACATCCGTGGAAGATGATCATTTCATTAGCGACATTTCACTAATAGAGTATGACAGTAGCGATACAGACCCTGACCTGCGAACTGTGCCTTAATTGCGTAGATGTAAATAAAAAAATAAGTATTGGTTATACATACTGTGATATTTGTGTTAACTACTGTTTTTGTTGCTTTGAAAGTCCTATTGTAAACAATATATTCTGTCAATAAATATCTCTCATACGTGACCTTCTTTTTCACATTTAGTCATTACAAATTAGATTTATTTGCTTTTTTACCATTTATTTAATTCATCTTCACCTTGAGAGGTCACAATTTATATTTTTTATATTTTCTAACCCCTTCAAAACGATTCCTATGGGTGTATTTTTTTAAAACTATTTTTCGCGTTATCTATAACCTTCTTAGGGCCGGTTTTACCAACAGGTATAAACGCGGTGTAGCGCTATACTGAGAATAACCATAAATATATTCTGTCAATAAATATCTCTCATAAGTGACCTTCTTTTTCACATTTAGTCATTACAAATTAGATTTATTTGCTTTTTTACTATTAATTTAATTCATCTTCACCTTGAGGTCACAATTTATATTTTTTATATTTTCTAACCCCTTCAAAACGATTCCTATGGGTGTATTTTTTTAAAACTATTTTTCGCGTTATCTATAACCTTCTTAGGGCCGGTTTTACCAACAGGTATAAACGCGGTGTAGCGCTATACTGAGAATAACCATAAGGCTTATTGCTGGTTATTCTCAGTATAGCGCTATACCGCATTTATACCGTGTTGGTAAAACCGGCCCTTAGTGGCCATTCCCTAAGTTTTAAAATTTTGTCCAGCTAGAAGGGGTAAACGGCCCACTGTGCATCGGTCGCAACAGCGAGGTGGGCGGTATGTTTCGGCGAACGTAGACTGCGAATGCGCTCGCAGTCCCGCGCCTTTCCCGGAAGGTTTTACCGGATGGATTGGAATGAGCCATTTCCCACAGCACCAACTCTAAAGCCCGGTCTACACGCACCGTCTTGGCGTCAGTTTTGCATGATCAGTCTGTAGGCACGGATGTGGAGCACCACCTGTATTGCGTATGTGTCACGTCAATGTCGGCACATTGAAAAAAAAAATGAAAACTTGAAAATAATTTAAAAAATAAAAAAAGTTGGGAAATGGGCTAAGTGCCAATATATTATTTGATCAAATTAGCATAGAATGCTTGGTGTTTATCATCTTGTAGATAAGGAATTATTGATATTAAGTATTTTTTTCTTATTGTCACCGACCTTATTTTTATATGTGGTAGCTGGTTAATTGAGATATTTTTTAGATCTTCCATGGTTTTTCCTCTTTTAAGTATCGGAGTTCCTTTCCAATGTGCTACTTCAGAAAAAGATTCAGCAGTAAACAAAAAACCAGGTTGTTGGGAGTCAAATTTCAATCGTACAACTTTGCTAATATTCACCCCTTTGAGATTTAAGATCTTGTTGGCTGCCGCTTGTACATAAAAAATTTTTTCCGGAACATATCTACTATTTTAAATTGGCTTGTGTGTGTACTTGACAGTATTACTTCTACCCAATCCTTGTTTGCGACATCCTGAATTCATTTTGAAGTTTACTTTATAATATTCTACAGCCGTGTAGCACGAAACGATATATTTTAGTAGGATGTAATCAAAATGAATGCGCCACACAAGAATGCATACTACGGCACTTGAATCCTTTCATGTGAAAATGACCGAGCATTTGCAGAAAGCGCCACCTATCTGCCTCTTTTTTTTTACGGAATTTGAAGTCCTGGCACTTTACCCGTTTGATAGAATATATTCGATGGCATATATATAACCTATCTATAGAAATACCTCATTTTTCGGCAAATTGGCACTCAGCCCCTTTGTTACTTTTGCTCCTCAATGTTGTGTGGATTCATATAGGCTTTAGTGTTGTTTCTTATATGGGAATGTTTTTGGGGAGATGGGGAATACATATACCTAATAACCGTATATGTGAAACGTGGCGACTTCACCAACCAGGACAGGATCTTTAAATTTAACACATTTTACATGTCCTAAGCGGTCCACACAAATTTTCGTGTTAATGTAATTAAAAACTGTGTTAAAAAGTAACACAAGAATTACATAGGTATGATAAATATTTTACAAAAATTCAAAAATGTTTCTGTACAAAGCAACATTCGATTTGTTATTTTAACTTGCTCTTTTGCATTTTTTAACTTAAATAAATATTCTCTCTCTCTAAATGAATATAATATCAATTATTATACCTAAATGTTTATTTGCGCAACTTACGGTTTTCGTAGATTTTTAACTCAAACATTTCATCTTTTCAACAGAAATCTTGATTGATATTTTTAGAAACAACACATTTCTTTAATCAAATTAACACTCGAATAGTATAATCTCGAAAACAATACACGATCTTGTAGTTTCTTGCTTTTTACACATAAATTACATTTAAAATGTATTGAAATGAACTAATATACACGAATTGTATTAAAGTAATAAACGAAAGTATGTCAAATTTAACACAAAAAATTGCAAGAGCATACTTTTTAGCCAGAGAACACAATATTTCCAACTGTAGGTATATCAATTTGCAGAGTTTTAATTATTTAATAAACCGAAAAATGAGTTTTCTTCTGTCTTGAAAATTTCGCAGTAAGGCAATGCCTTAAGAGCAGTCATAAACCTCTTTCGGTTTAAAAGAATAGCATTTGCATATAATAGTGCCGTCTCATCTCTTCAGGTTGGCAACTTATTTATATGGATAGCTGTTTGTCATTCATTCATTCTTGCACTTGAAACTAGAAGATCAACAGTCTTGATAAAACTGACAACCGATTGTCATCCGATGGTCGTACTGACCATCCGCTCCGAGAAACCGCATGATCATGATTGTGAATTGATCAGCATTGCTTGTTCTAAGAAAGAAATAAAGAGAAATACGCACGCGACGGTCGGAGAAAAGCAACACGTAGTGGCTGTGCAGGAGAGCGATGGTCAGTGGCCGCTGAAAGCGAAAGGACCGTCCAAGAGCGGGGCACGGAATGTATTACCGTTCCTTCCTTCGACTGCTCGGCACACAGGTACCTATCTTAACCAGGTGGGTATAGCCGTGCAGTAGGATGTCTTTGTAGGGGCGTGGGGACATCACGGACCAGACTCGCGATCACTGGTGCGGCCAATGCCAGTCACTCGTGAAACGTGAAACTAGTCGAAAGTTTTGCCTTATCCCAGTGTCGGCGAGCCGAAAACGAGTGTAGTCACAAGCAAGTGTCCAGAGGCTTCTGTCTCTTGTTGAGAGTTCTATATCATCGAACGTTTCCGCGTTTCGCAAGTGTTTAGCCTTCAAGGATTATCGATCAGTGAATGTAGTGAAAGAATAAGCCGATCGCTGTCCAGGAGTTTCGTGGAATTTTTATGCGGAGGTCAGTTACGAATATCAACACTCATGGAAAATTTTATCCTCGATTACAATAATTAAGTTAATGGTTTTGTATAATAATTACAAGGAATGACGCCAATTTTAGTTTGGTGCTTGATTAGCACGACGAGTGAATTTTTCAAAGGCTAAATTAAAATAGAGATATGATTATTGCACGTTCAGCATCTGAATTATGGTTAATATGACTATAAAACGTAGACCCATAAATATAGTTCCAGAAACTAATTTTATGATCTTGATAAGTACATACATCTATATTTATATATATATAAGTATGTATTCAACTACAATATGTAGCTGAGTCAATTACAAATATTTTTTAGTGTAGTTGTACATACATCCATACATACGTATGTATACACACATATGTACACAAACATGCGTGCATACATACATACATACATCCATACATATATATGGGGCGTTCCATGCCAGATCAACAAGCCCCTGATCCTCACCACTTCGGATCTGCTTTGCAATTTTTTTTCCGTGTTGTGCTCAACTAATAGAGCAGTTTTTAAAGAATTTTAAACAATTGTATTTTTTCGGCTTAAAAAATTCACACTCTCTCTCTCTCTCTCTCTCTCTCTCTCTCTCTCTCTCTCTCTCTCTCTCTCTCCCTCACTCTTCCTCTTTCTATATTGTATTGATTTCTATAGTAAATTGAACGCGAGTGTATCGTCCCGTCACCGATCCTCTCGCGATGTTGACATTTGTTTAGTGCCGCCTTTAGGAAGCACGAAAGTGCATTATTGTTGTATTTACATACGTGCATCTATCTACTAAATATACCTAATCAGAATATCAAAATCCATCAGAGCTAGAACCACTTACGACACGACGGATTCTATGTTACTTGTTGGTCGAAAGTGAAACCGAGTGCCGCAACGAAGAAAAACGTTAGCTCAGATTCCTGCAATATCTCTGGTCTCCTTAAGGTTATCATGCCGTTACATCGACGTATACGACCATGGATTCTATTGTGAATTTACGTCAGCGAGAAATCGACGAGCGGCTTACACATGTTATTTAGGCGCTGTAGTAAAACAATACTTACATAGTACAAATTCCCGTGTAGAACTTAGGGCGATCATCATTCTGAAAAGGGTTGACTTTCTTCCAGACCTCTTCCAATGAAAGCAACTTTCATTGAAAAATCGATATACGATATATATTATATTATTTTATATGTATTATCACATTATTGAAAGTTTAAGCCTTTGAGTTTAACTTTTTAAAACTTGTTAAAATTATAGATATTCGAAACGTAAATGTGTCGAACCTGCAACAATACTTTGTGTATTTAATTTTATATAGTGTGAAATCATACGAAGGGCGCAGCTTAAAACTATGGAACTTGATAAGTAGTGGAATCAATCTAGATATTAGATATATGGTGTACAAGAAGTTGGGCTTCAGGGCATGAAAATTAGACCAATCGATAGCTCGAGGTCTCAATATTAACATATCAAAATATATCATCTGTCAATTCCCGGAAAAATTTATAATTAATTAAAAACTATCGAAGTTTTGGCCCTAAGCCACTTTAATCATTCATTTCTCCTATATTATTTACTCAATCAAAAAAATGGAGCTACCAATTTGTAGCGGGGAAAATTTACTGTAAAATTGATGCGAGAATCTACATGACAAAATGCACGGTTAATTTGTAATAATTTATTGAAAGTCCCGGTGTACGAAAGTAATTTCTGAGCATGTTTCGACAAGCAATCAGCTGTTCCCATGGCGACCACGTAATACGCGCCATGCGCAGCTTATTGTACTTTCGTACATCGGGACTTTCAAAAAATTATTATAAATTAACCCTTAAATGCATATTGTTGCTTTTCGGCAACACACTGCCTACTATACCTTTCAAACTCACACTAGAGCAAATATCGACTAGCTGCATAGAGTGTCCGTTGGGCTACGTACTGCTTTATAATAGGCTATAAGCATTTGTTGGTACATGGCGCTCATGTCACTGTATTATTGACATTTCCCAGTCTGCAGACAACCGGCGAACAACGGGATAAGAAAATGAAATGCAAGCTGCCTAACTGCAAAGGACTTACCTATACCAAGTGTGAGAAGTGCGATGTAGAATTATGTTTCAATAAACGTAATAATTGTGTCAAAAAATTTCACACGTAATGTAATGTCATACTATGTACTTAATGCATGATGTTGCCATTTGGCTACATACCCTTTTTTCGAAAAAAAAAACGGTTCAAAGTGAAATATAATTTTTATTTTTATTTCTCCCTGTATTAGTTTTGTAAAATCTTCCAGTTTTTCATTTTTTTATTTTTAAACAAAAAATCATGCATTTAAGGGTTAACCGTGCATTTTGTCATGTAGGTTCTCGCATCAATTTTATAGTAAATTTTCCCTGCTACAAATTGGTAGCTTCATTTTTTTAATCGAGTAAATAATATAGGAGAAATGAATGATTAAAGTGGCTTAGGATCAAAACTTCGATAGTTTTTAATTAATTATAAATTTTTTCCGGGAATTGACAGATGATACATTTTGATATATTAATATTGGGACCTCAGCTATCGATTGGTGTCATTTTCATGCCCTGAAGCCCAACTTCTTGTGTACGAAGTCTAGATTGATTCCACTGAAGTAGAGAAAAGTGAAGTTCGACGAAACTAAATTTCATGGATACACAGGGTGTTCTAGGTCCACCGGACCACTGGTTAATAGTGGATTCCTTATCGAAATCTAGGACAATAATACTAATGAAAGAATCTCTCAATATTGTTCAAGTGGGAAACAATGTAAGTTAGCCAATCGTGGTTCAAACGAACTTTAAATCGTATTAATATTACCGTAGAAAGCAAATCGATAATTTGTTTGAACAATAAACTTATGCAAATATCTTGGAAACGATGAAAGATACGAGGAAGCTGAGAAAACACTTAAAAAAACAACCTACTAATAATCGTGTCGATGAAAACCCCAACAAAAATTGCACGCTGTGCTTTGCCCTCACCCTTTCCCTCCAAAGAAATTTCATTGAAAAAAGTATTGATATCTGAATGTAGTCCCAAGGGCCTATATTGAGTATATTTTTGAGGATGGGCGATATAAGAGGCGCATAAGTACGAATGAGAATTTCGATTAATCATTCAGATATCGCTCATCTTGCAAATCACTCTGCATAATCAAGACCAACAAAAGTAGCCATGATCGAAATGACAAATGACTACCAAAACAGGCCAGCAATGTTCAAATGCTATTTGGCGGGCCCGTGCCTGAAAAATTGTTATTCTTAAATGCGCGTATTATATTCGGATTAAATCAATTGCAATAAGTGTTGAATACAATCAATACTGTTTCGTTGGATAAGTAATATTTTTAACTACGAGGGCAGAGTGAAAAGTCCGATACTTTTCTAGTAGATGGTGCGCCCCAATGTCTTTAGTAGCCCCCTGCTGCGGCGATGACCTCTTCGTTTGATGATAATTTCTTTCCAGCCAACCATTTTTTCAAGTCTGGGAAGAGAAAGAAGTCGCAGAAAGCCAAATCCGGTGAATAAGGTGGATGAGGCAACAATTTGAACTTCAAATCGACCAATTTCGCTGTTGCAATGGCAGACGAATGGGCATTGTCTTGGTGAAACAGAATTTTTTTTCACCAAATGGGGGCGTATACTCATTTTTGCTATCGCACCACCATCTATTAGAAAAGTATCAAACTTTTCATTCTGCCCTCGTATAATGCAGTTACCGGTATATGCTACAGCTTAAAAAGTAGTACGGAATTATTTGAAATATGAAACGCATGAGGTAATTCGCTTAGGAGTTTCGTATGAGGTACACACTTTATTTTGGCGATATTTACCTCATTAATGAATAACAAGATTACAATGATCGGCGGAATAAATTATTGGCCAGCTTCAGGATCAGTTAATTGTTACTTAATCCGTCATATTGTAAAGTTATGCAACTGGTCGACGAGATAAATATTGGTAAAATTTTCATTTCTGAAATATATTCTGTACGAATCTCTTGAGCGGAACACCATAAATACCTCTAATACATTGCATAGGCAATGTAGTTATCAGAACTAGTACCTACCTACCAAATGGAAAACACAAGTTATATATACAGTACCTAAATCAGTTAAAACGTCCGCTTTTGTACGGTGTAGTTGAAAGATTTTAACATATTTGCCATTTTTAACTTTGTATTTGTTGACTTCTGTATTTTCCGCGAATAATAAGAATCAATTCAATATTATATTAACCTGATGCCAAATATTCACCAATTTTTTTTAAGCACGGGCCCGCCAAGTTGCATTTTGAACATTTGTGGCCTGCTTTGGTATAGTCATTTGTCATTTCGATCTGATTTCGAAATTATTATTTTTCCTCACTCATGCCCATTTCGAGGCCTTTCCAGCCTATTTTTAGACAGTAAGATGTCGTTTTTCCCACGTGACACCGACCGGGAGTCCACAGGCTGTTAAAAGATTGCTTAGTCCGAAGTGGGTCCTTTTTCCAAACTGATAAACGCAACGTGAAATGTTTGTTTTGTTTTGAGAAATGGGCATTCGTGAGAAAAAATAGTATGTGTCATTCGGCTAAAATCCTCGGATTTTAAAGACTGTGTTTTTTTAGGTCGTACCCAGGTAGCACACTGACGTTAGAATAACGTCTCAGACGTCATTTTTTGGTCAGTATAGGGTTTTAGACGTCAATTGTCGTAATATTAACGTCACAGAGACGTCATATTTACAACGTACCTTGGACGTCAAAATTCAACCTCTTTTTGACGTAACTTTTCTGTCATTTTTAATGACGAACGAGACTTAGAAAAATTTCGATCTCCTGCATATAGGTATAGGCTTAAAAATTTATTTGTGAATAAATGGACAAAAATTGTAATTTGTTCAATTATTAAATCAATAAATTATTTCATTTCGAGTCTCCAGAGTATGTTGAGCAAATTATGAACTATACTGTTTATTAAAAAGCACAGATTATTAAAGTAAATGAAAGACAATCAATTAATGTAGGATGAATAAATATTCATATAATTATTTATTTATTTATTTATATTTATTTATTATTTATATCTTGCATAAACGCAAATTGATATTAATATCAATTTGCGTCTATGCAAGAATATTTATCAAAAGACAATCATAAATTTAGAAAAATGTTGAGAAAAGAATAATACAATTATAAAATTTTATTTATTCAAGCTCTTTCTTATTGACAGGAAAAGCAATATACATTTATTCATCAAATTTCATATGAACACCAATAGTAATAATATTCTTAACCATAAGAGCGTGCGGCAGATGAGGACTCGAGGACACCAACCGATCAACGAAGTTAAGCAGCGAAAAGTGCGGACACTCTCTCTAGTTGGATGGGTGACCGCTCACGATGAAAAGATATACGTCAAACCCCTAACCTTTTAGAACCGTTATTTTTTACGTCATCACAACGTCCGGTAGAACGTCATTATGACGTGATTTTTCTGACGTCGTGTGGATGTGCAATTAAGCCGTCTTTGCGATGTTAAAATGACGTCATATTTTTCGTCATCTGACGTCAGAACTGACCTTCAAAAAACGTCATTTCGACGTTGATGTGCTACCTGGGTAGCATGCTGAGGGGACAAGGCTCGCCTTCGGCCTAATTAAACACAATCTGAAAAAAACTCGGATTTCCGCCTAATGACATAAGATACTATTATTTCGAATTCTAGTATTTAGTGATGTATTTTTCGTATTTAATACAAATAGCTGATTTCGTGAATTTTTTTGTTTCAAAGATACAAATTAACTTTTTTTTTGTAAAGAGTAATATATGATGAACGCAATAGTATTTGGCAGAGATTCTTTTACACCGAAGGTGTTTTTTGGAATGATTTCACATCTTATTGTAATATTAGAATTTTACACATCATAGAGCAAAAATACGGCTTATAGAAATTGAATGTTTATGATATTGGACGTAGGGTAGAGACGTGAATGCGAACCGTAGAAGTTGTGCGAGTTCGAGTGAAAATATGCAGTGAGTGTATAAAAGCCTCTTTGTTGTACACACTCCTCAGTAGGAGTCTAATTACTAGTCTAGAGAAATGTGCGACAGAGAGGTTCTTATGCGCTCGGCACATGATTTCATTTGCACTCGCACAATTCCTACGGCCCTCATTTTCGTATCTACTCTGTACAAGAACTTCTCGAGAATAAGATTGAGAAGAACGAAGAATGTGCGACATAGAGGCTCCGATACTTTCCCCGGGGTTGATGCTCTACTTCACACACATATACATACTTCTCTTACAGACTGTATTCGAGGAAGTTTGATAGAGGGGACGCGTGAGGGTGAGCGAAAACTTCGATTAACTGTTATGAATGGAGACGAGCTTCTTTGCCGCACACTCCAACAGGATAAGTTCGAGAAGGACGAATGACGATTTTCGGGTTGTCCCAAAAGTAATGCACAACGCGCTCTAGCGGGCGTTGTAGGCAACGTAAGTCTTAAGAACACGTTGGTATCATACCGCATGTCCGAGCCCAAACCGCTCAAGCGCCGATACCTATGGCCGATAACTTGAAATTTGTTTTCGGCAGTATTTTGCCGACGGTTGAAAATTTGATAGTTAGAGATGGCTTGAGAAGAGTGCGCTGTGTATACTGCGTGAGAGCAAAAAGTGTCAAAGGTCTGATTTCTCGATAGCTGTCAATTCGAGAGATCGAAGTATTGAATAATAGACGAAATACTTCGATCTCCCGAATTGACAGCTATCGGGAAATCAGACTTTGACACTTTCCGCTCTCACGCAGTACACACAGCGCACTCTTCTCAAGCCATCTATAACTATCGAATTTTCAACCGTCGGCAAACACTGCCGAAAACAAATTTCAAGTTATCGGCCATAGGTATCGGCGCTTGAGCGGTTTGGGCTCGGACATACGGTATGGTAGTAGGATTCGTTTAAAGGGAAAATGCCGAAAATTCGAAAAGACAATGAGAACAATCTGTCGGGTCGGATTTCAGCAATAGAGCAAAGTGTGTACATTCGCAGGATAATGCGCGCCCGCACATCAGTGCACCGATAATCGAATTTCTCTAAAAATACGGCTGGGAACAGATCCGCCACCCGGTTTATAGTTCTGATCTGAGCCCACCTGACTTCGACCTGATCTCTTCCCCGAGCTGAAGGAACCCCCTCGGGGGATGCGTTTTCCGACGCTGGAAGAGCTCTGAAGAGAAATGACCCGACAGATTCGGATGCTCAATAAGAACCGGACGCTGAACAGAATCCAAGCACTTCCGCGCCGCTGGCAAGCGTGCATTGATAAGGGAGGGGATTATATTGCAGGCCTCTAATCACTTGTATCTTCTTCAATAAATATTTGTTGAGTTAGAGCGAACTGTGCATTACTTTTGAGACACCTATCGTACTTTGAAAGTTGAATATAGGGTAAATAAATTAAATTGTCCGCTTTTGTGCAGTGTGATTGAAGATTTTTACCATACTTGCTATTTCTAATTTTGTGCTCCTTCATTTCTATATCTTCTAATTATCAGAAACATCATGTAATAATATGCAATAATATAATAATCAGATATCAAATGTTTACCAATTTGTCTAGCCACGGGCCCGCTAAGTGCCATTTTGAACATTGGTGGCTTGTTTTGGTATAGTCATTTATTTTTTCGATCTTGGTCATTTTAATTAGGTTTGATTATACCGAGTGATTTGCAGAATAGGCGACAGAAGATGTCTGAAGGATTAGTCGAAGATCTCACGCGCCCTTGCGCGTCTCTTATATCACCCACCCTGAAAAATACTTCGTACAAATGCTTGACGCTACATTTGAATATCGATATTTTTTTAAGCGAAATATTTTTTTTGGAGGAAGGCATCACTGCACTACTAGTGTGCAGTAGTATCCACTATTGATTATAGAAGTGTTCATTATTGATTCCAGAAGTGCACACTATTGTACTAATAGTGCACACTCTAGCACTAGTACAAGTTTATTGTTTAAACAAACTATCGATTCGCTCTCTTCGTTTATATTATCAGGGTTAAATTTTCGAACCCCCTTGGCACACTAAAACTTCCTCCGCTTCGTCGTATCCGTTACTGTTTCCAAGAATTTGCAAATATTAATTATTTAAACAAATTAATAAACAATTTATCGATTTGTTATGTGCGGTAATACTATTACGACTGATAGTTTGATCCCCTTTGGTAATCTCAAATTTCGATTGTTTCGTTGTATCTCTCCCCATTTCCGAGTAATTTTCAAAAGTTTGTTATTCAAACAATTATCAACTTTCTGTGTTCGGTAATGCTAGTTATGGCTGAACGTTCGACAACCATCATAAAATCCCTAAATTTAATTCGTTTCACCGTATCTATCTTCATTTCTGAGATATTTGCAAATGTTTATTGTTTAACGAATTATCGACTCGCTCTTTTCGGTGATGTCATCGCGGCTGAAGATTCAACTCTCTTTATATGAAACCTTTAAATTTTCTCCGTTTCACCATATCTCTTACCGTTCCACAGATAAATTCATTTAATTTAATAAATAATCGAATCGTGTTGTTCAATAGTGCTGTCATAATTGAAGATTCAACCTTCTATGAATAGTCACAAAATTCTCTTAATTTCATCATATCTTTCACTTTTTCTCAAATATTTTCATAATTTTATTATTTAAACCATTTATTGACTTGCTTTGCTAACCACACACCATCACAGCTAAAAATTCCATTCCCTTTACAACCTCGACATTTTATTCGTTTCGTTGTATCTCAACGTTTCCAAAAGATTTCCAAAGTGTGGTACTACCCTCACGACTGAATATCCGATCTTCTATAGGGTACCTTCAAATTCTTTCCATTTCACCGTATCTCTCACCGTTTCCGAGATATTTGCATTCATTCATTATTTAAACAAATTAATGAATCGGACTGTTTTGTAACAAAATCGTAGCTGAATATTCGACTTCCTACGTATCATCTGAAGTTTTCTCCGCTCCCTTGTATCTCTCACCATTTGCAAGATATTTGAATAAGTTTATTGTTTAAATGAATTATCGATTCGCTTTCTATGGTAATATTAATAAGGCATACAGTTCAACCACTTCGTAGCCTTAAAATTTTTTCCGTTTCATTGTATCTTTTAACGTTACCGAGATACTTACAAAAGTTTATCATCTAAAGAAATTGTTAAACAATTTATCGACTTGCTATTTGTAATACAACTGTGGCTGAAAGTTTAACCTCATAGACGATACTCCAATTATGTTCCTTTCGCCGTGTCTCTCATCGTTTTCGAGATATTTACATAAGTTCATTTTGTTTAAACAAATTATCGATTCGAGCTGATTCGTAATACCTTTATTGTTGAAGGTTCAAAAATATTAATTGTGATGTGGTAATATCCAACGATAATCAATGCAAATGAGGTATTATACTCATATCGGTCAGAGTGTGAATATGGTATCATGGTGGTATGGTTTAGTGTAGAGGAATGCCAGACGGATTTATTGAACTTACCATCGAGTTTCCCTTGAAGATACAAAGATGACGATGATGGAGTTTGGGAAATATTAGGTTGATAGGAAAATAATGTCGGTTTTTACATTGTTTGATTTTAATGTCATCTCATTATATAACTCCTATGTGTTCTATGTCAAAGTGTTACTAGTATACAACTAAACTATACAACTAAAATATAACGATTTCCACCTGTCACTAATAAAACAAATTCTGCAAAAATATCCACAAAATAGGAAACAAGTGGGTGGTGGGAAAAGAAACATAGAAAATCTATCATTTCGTCTGACGGATAGACATTTCCCTTCGAAAATTTTTAATGCAGCAGGTAACTTGAGAAGAAGAAAATATCTTGTCTGCAGGAAACATAAAAGAAGAAGGGATACTCCATACGCGACTGTACAGAATGCGATATCATATTATGTGTTGATACTTGTTTTGAGATTTACTATATGCAATTGAACTAGTAATTTTCTTATTGTTCTTCTTTCTTAAAAGAAAGTTTTTGTTTATATATGGAGTATTTATGTTACTTACTTGTTATTTGTTCAATTTTTCAATTTTCAATATCCAAATACATACATTATAATTATCAAATTATGGCGTTTTAAAACTTTACTATTGGTGAATAAAAAATATATCTATATTGAAAATAAAAAATGTTTGGATCCGTTTTGAAGTGGATAAAGTAATAGTAACTGGATTGTGTACTATATTATAATGTGTTAATACGCCGCCGACAAGATCCATATTACGCGAAAAAGTATTCAGTTCTCAGCGATCGCTACTACCGGCCGCACGCCGCTCATGCGAAGCGTTTAAACTTATTGTTAGAGCAGCTAGCACAGTCAGCGGGTTAATCTACCACAATTTCCTAAATTCGGGCGAAACTATTACGGCGGAGAAATACTATCAGGAAATCGAAAAAATGCACGAAAAACTTCGGTGCATGTGCCTGACATTAATTAGCAGAAAGTGTCCGATCCTTCTCCACGATAACGCTTGGCCACACGTCGCGCAACCAACGTTGCAAAAGTTGAACGCGCTGGGCTTTACGAAACTGTTCCTCATCCGCCATACTCACTAGTTTTCTTACCTACCGATTGTTACTTCTTGCATCTTGACAACGTTCTGCAGGAGAAGTGCTTTAAGAACCGCGCCGATGCCGAAATAGCCTTCAAAGAGTTCATTGCCTCTAAAACTCAAGAATGTTATGCTACCGGGAAAAATAAACTTGTTTCCCGTTGATAAAAATGTATTGAATGTAATGATTCTTATTTCGATTAATAGAGTTTATTATAACCCGAGATATTGTATACAAATGTTTAAAGTTAAAGGTTAAAAACCGATATTATTTTCCCAGAAACCAAATATTAGCGTCGCCTCTATGAAGAGATATATCTCTTCAACCCCCATTTATCGATTTGATTGTACATATGCTCGATTGAAAGTACAGATTCAAAACTATCTACGGAATTAAATTTATAATTCAAAACATCTTAGTTACTGAGAAATGAAGACCTCATTACATATACGAGCTATACGCGAAGTTAACATAACCTCTTTAAGCTTCACGGCGGGCGCTACGTTTTGTAGTCCCTGGCACGAATTTCTATAGAGGCTTTTAATTGTCAGGAGACCTGAAAATGGTAAAATCCTGTGAAATATATAAAAAATATGTCAAGGACTATTCGGGGCCTCTTAAACAAATGGACCACTGAAATATGTTGAGTTTAAAAAACCTAATATAAAAAAACCTAATCACTATTTAAATGATCCAGAAATATTCATATGGAACTTTAAATAGTTGAAGGATAACAGGCTAGTAAAGATATGACATTTGAAAACCAGCCTTACCAAGCAGTATGTTGGTTCTAAAATTATGCATTTTGGTACGATATTAAGTATTGACATCGAAGTGATACTGATAAGCAGCATCGCACTGAGAGAAAAGACAAGGGTAAAATTAACTACCTACCCTACTGAGCAAAATTATTCTATTTAAAGGAGTTACTTTTATATTAAACGAGTATCCTACTATACATTTAATATAATCGTAATTACTTAAAAATAAGTAGTTGTATGTATGTACTATTGAGATTAGTACGAAAATTATAGTAAAAATAACCAATTTAATAGTAAACTATTTTACTAATTTGAAATAGTTGAAAAACTTTTAGTAAGAGTTGAAATCTACTACTATTAAAATACGATACTTTTACTCTTATAAATTTAGAGGTTATGTAGGCAGAATATTATTCATTGTAGCTTTGCTAACCCCTACTTGTAGATTCTCAGTTTACTTGGTCCCCTTACAATGTTTTAAAGGTAAAAATATTAATTAAAGCAGTTATAATTTCATTTTCCACTCAGTATGTTATTAAAGTTTTTAAATGGTATGCTAAGAGAGAGCATTTATTTATTCACACCTACTAGTAAATTCACCAGATATGAAGTTTAAACCTCCGTTACGTAGCAAAGCTAACATCTTATGTTACAGTAGCTCACCAAAGAGATGCCAGCTTCGTATCCACACACAGAGAGTCGCGCGATCGCCTTCCGGCGCAGCCGGAAAATGTTTAAATTGTTAAATAGGCCCAAAGATGATAACCTAACCTAACCTAACATAATTAGTAGAAAATGAAATTATAACTGTTTAAATTAATATCTTTTACCATTAAAAAATTCATTATATTGCGGGATTTTGATCGACCAAATTAAACTGAGAATCTACAAATAGGGCTTAGCAAAGCTATAATGCATAATATTCTGGCTACATAATCTCTAAGTTCATGAGAGTAAAATAACGTGTTTTATTACTAGCAGATTTCAACTCTTACTACAAATTTTTTCAATTATTTAAAATTAGTAAAATATTGTATTTCACTATTAAATTGGTTATTCTTACTATAATTATCGTACTAATCTTAATAGTATGGTAAAGTGGGGTGATGTGAACCGTGGGGTAACGTGAACCACGCCGATTTTTCCTATTTAAAATTGACACCCGCGCGTAGACATAGTACTGCCATCAGTTGCATTTGTGTTTAACTTTTTTGTGGTGAATAGTTCGAGTGTGCACAACTGTTCAAGTCTTTATACCAGACACGCCGAAAAAATTTGTCACGAAAGTTTTGACAAGTGCTCAAAGAAGACGTGTTCTTGACTTAATTCTCGTCGCTTTTTCAAGGTAACTATATGTATAATGTTGGTTTCATTGATGGGTTTTATAATCCGAAGAGATTTACTGATTTGCTTACATTGTGTTAATGTGGCGTCCTTCGCAATAAAAAAAGCGTCAGTGGGGGGGATGTGAACCATTCTTGGTGGGGTGATGTGAACTACTCTGCTGACGCTATTTTATCGTTTATTATTTGTTTATATGCACATATTTATTGTTTTTAATGAACGTTTTTAACTTTTTTAGCCAACATGCCACGAACATATAAGAATTCATTGCATCGCAAGAATGAATGCTATATGAAAATAGAAATGATTTTATCGACATATTACCATTTGTTACTGTATAAAAATCTTAATCGAACATTACCAACGATTTTTATTGATATATATACGTTTTACAACGGAATTTCAGTGGTGGTTCACATCAACCCACCATTTTTTGAAATTGAGAAAAAACGTCTATAGCGAGAAATGGAAATTTTTTAACAAAAAATTGATACTTTTAAGTCAAACTGTACCAAAACGTACTATGCCACTCTCTCTAAAGGATATTGACAGCAGATTTGCAAAAAAAGAAATTTTTGTCAGTTATAGTGGACTTCTTAAAAATATGGTTCACATCACCCCACTTTACCCTACATACACACAACCATTTAAAAGTAGTTATGGTTATTAAATGCATAGTAGAATACTCGTTTAATATAAAAGTAACTCCTTTAAATAGAATAATTTTTACTCAATAAGGTAGTTAATTTTACCCTCGTCTTTTCTCTCTATTTCTCCCTAGTAAAGAATTCAATAATTGATTTAAACATATGATTGATTTAAGTAAATAAAAATATTTAATTGTTTCAACTTAACTTTTTTCTCAGTGTAAGTAGGTCCTTGGTACTAAATTCGGATTTCGGTACTTTTTTGGAAGGGTGAAGGGGAGGGGGACAAAACACTGCGTCCAATTTTTGGCGGGGTTATTATTGACATAGTTTGGAGTGGATATATTATTTTCTGAGATACTTTTTTGGGGTCAGGGAAGTAAGCGAAACGCAGCATGCAGTTTTTGTTGGGCTTTTTAAAGTCAACACAAATTTTAGTGGTCCAATTTTTTAAGGTAATACTTACAATAAGGTTATAAGCCACAAACTAGCATTGTATAGGTACTTTATATCTTGCGCAATATACATATCTTCTTATATTATGTCCTATAAACAATGATATCGAATGATAATATGCGTATTACACACATGCATATAATCTAGTCAGCGAACTGTCATACTTCGATTCTGTGCATCTTTCCCGGAAAGAAGTGAAGTTCGGAATTGGAGCGAATCTTCAACCCAAATTCGAATCTCCTCTCTGTCGTTATACGCTCTATTGGCGTAACGAGCATTCCTATGGGACGAGACCGTGGCATGCAAACTGTTACTTGAACTTGATCTAACGTGTATCACTACTTCTGTCACGATACTACGCGCTCATCATTTGCAAACGGTGTCGTCGGAAGCTATTTTTTAACACGACTTCGACATTTGTGTTGCAGATATGACAGCACTGGAAGTTTAAGGCATCGAGAAGTGGACTGAAGATGTCGACTAAAAAGTGCAGACATTTTCAAGACGTGGTACTCACGGTTTTACTACTTATTGGGGTCTTAGTTAAGCACGCGACAGGTGAGTCAACACGAGGATGCTATAACAAAATAACATGGCCTGAACTTTTAGAAATCATTCCCTCAAAAGGGAATCTTAATATTATTCGGTAATATTTCTGGAATCGAGTTATTGTATACATACATTTTCCTTTGTCTCTATATTTCAATCAAACTGAATTAATTGTGAATAAGATCGGAAGTACCTATGTAAAGAGTTTGAATAAATAGGTAGTATAAAAATCTCTCCATCCAAGCTTTAATCTTCGAGCGCCTACGTGGGCGGCCAATTGGCCGCCTTTTTCGAAAAACTCCCGGCATTTCTTTATCAGTGTGAATCAAACGGTGAAACCCCGACGTAATCCTCATTTACTCGTTTCTTCGCCAGATTTTGTATCCAAAAATTGATTTTTGGATACAAGGATTTTTGAGTTAAACATGGGGATTTCTCCTTGCTATATGTGCCATTTTGATTTTTCGTTTTATTAAAGCTTGTTTAAATAAAATACTAATGTTATCTCAACAGTTACCCTTTAGTAACCAGTAAATATGAAGTTAGAATGACAGAAAACGAAAACAAAAAAATATTGGGCGGCCAGATGGCCGCCTTACGCGGGAGACTGTGTCACTATTTCTGGCGCAGGCGCTCGGAGGTTAAGACATGAAAGAAAAGGGGCATAGAATAGCGAATGGGAAATAGGGGCTGTGTGGGATTTAATATTATGTCGCGGAACTTGAAGTTCTAATTTATTAATATAATTCTGAAGGCGCATATAATGTGTCACGTTAAGTGATAAGAATTATTTTATATAATCTTTCTTATTGCAACTTGATGTATTTCACCACTTCATCTATTATACAGGGGGTTTCCCATTTAAGATTCATCGTTCCATAGCTCCGTTATTATAAATTACAAGGAAACATGTTTTATATAAAGGTTGTACAGATTTTGAAGGCGCATCTTCTGAAAATATTGCACATTATACAGGGTATTCAGTTTCGCCTGTGAGCACAACTTCGTTTTTTCTTACAGAACACCCTGTATGTTATTACATTTTTGGATTCTACGTTGAATATAAAGGAGACTTTGATAATACAACTAAGGGTCTTAAGTGAATAGATTAGATTGTCCTGCAGGAACACAACGCTTTAAGAATCCCGCGCAGTAATTTTTTGCTGAGTTGCCATTCAAAACATTAGTACAATGTGCAATGTTTTCAGAAGATGCGCCGTCAAAATCTGTACAACTTTTATATAAAATATTTTTCCATGTAATTTATAATGACGGAGCTATGGAATGATGAATCTTAAATGGGACACCCTGTAATAATGATCGGCCTGATATGTTCGATATCTTCATATACGGTTTTATGGTACAAAATAATGCGGACGTCGAATGGCATTGTATGTTCTTCGCGTGCTTAGTTTGAAACTATACATTGCCATGATCGTAAAGTATGTAAAGTGGAGAAACTTAGAAATATAAAGTTGGTGAAGCAGTTCCACATTGGTATGCAATAAAGAAATGCTTTCCGTTATTCCCAAGCACATTAAATTAGTCATCCGTGAAAAGCCATCGTCAAGTTATACCTATCGCTGCCTGAGAACAACAAGGTTCCATGTTATATGGAAGTTCCATATAACATGGAACCTTGTTATTCTCAGGCAGCGATATGTAACTTTCTCTCAATACAGAGAAAAGTAAGGTAGAAGGAAAAAATTTTAGGAAAAAATGCGATACATGCTATGGCATTTATTTCAGATCAAGTTGGTAAGTATTATTGAAGATATAAAAACAGAAATATGACATGCTCAAGTTCAACAAATTTTAAAGATCAATGCACGATATGATTTAAAAAACTGCAGCAAGAATGGCTCAATTAATTTACTTTTGGTAGTATTATAAGGCCTTCCACGTCGAAATTCCGTAGTGTATATAAAAAATCTCGATAAAAAACTTTAGTCATCTGAGCAGATAAGTCCCCTATCCGTTTCACACTCCCAGAGAGAGAGAGAGAGAGAGAGAGAATATGAAGTTATATGAATATATTTATTAAGTTATGATATGATAAACTTGTCCGGTGAGTTCAACGAAACGACATTCTTCTGAAGCATCTATAATAAGCAGGTAGCACCAGAATAATAATAAATTTACCTACCTATAAAATCCGGGACCATAAATATCAGGTGGAAAATTTCTTCTACATTAATTTCTTTGAATAAGAATGCTTATACCATATGAGATTTTTCTTAATTCGAATCGAGGAACCAGGAAATCAAACCCATCTTTATAATATTGCAAATGAAAGGAAAGGTGGTATAATACAGGTACTTACAATAATTTAACATAATTTCCGTTCTGTATTTTACCTCGTTAATAGTAGGATTTATGATAAGCAAATTTATTGTTTCTAATGTGGTTCATCTTCACGCGGAAGATATTTCTCGATGCGTTCCCTCGTTCTCACAATTCTTATTTCGGGCCGTGAGATCGAGGCCTCTGTTCCACAATACGTGGCTTCTATCCGTAGTATCTACTTCGTTCACTGCGAACAGTTATATCATTAACTATACCTATTTGAGATATTAATTTGCTGCGATCTTAAATCCTACGAGACCGTCATCGACAGTCATGCAAATTCGAAGTATTCCCACCTCCTGTTATTGTTCCGTCGAGATAATGTCACTTAAGAGAATAAATAACGGTAGGAAGTCAGAACGGAGTCGAGACATATATGGAGCAAATATATGGATATTCGATTTTTTCTTGCTATATACCTATATATATTCGACTGGAGGTATCCCAAGTGATCGTAAAATAAATAACATTCGGTATCACTTGGGATACCTACAGTCAAATAGCAGTTTTCTATTATTTTACGATATTCGCTTAGGAATAATAAAGATAAGTAGAGGCACGAAGTAATGGTTATTTCTTATTCGAATTGCTATATATGTGTGTGTATATACGATCCCGATTATTGGGGAATTCGACTTTTTCTTGCTTTAGGAAATAGTATCTACCGAATGTAATTTGTTTTACGATTACTAGGGATACCTACAGTCGAATAGTAGTTTTCTATTATTTTACTCTTTCTTTCTCCTTCATTTGAAAGCGATTGGCGTTCCTTTTTGCGTACGCTGAACTAATCTCCACGACACAACCATAGAGCAACTTCTAGCCAAGAGAAAGGTAATCGGTGAACGTTAATAGAAAAAAAAAAGACTAGATATCCCATAGTCGCCAATTTAATAGCCGGCTCGATCTACACTTTCTCAAAGCATTAAGAGTGCCTGGGGGTACGGTACCACTTGTCCAATCAAAGATGATATATTTTCGAAAGTGAAAAGATGGCATTATTAAAGGCAACCACGTGAAGGCAGGTGCATAAAATGTATTTTAAGAGAATTTTAAAATGCATATATATATATATTATGGGGTTGCATTGAAAGCCGCTGTTTTTTTTCGTGTTTCTAAAACATTATGTAGGTAGTAATAAAATGTATGAATATCTCAATCGAAGTATTTGCCTTCAGAAGCTATAACTTTTTTCCACTTTTCTGGCAGAAGTTGAATTCTGCGACGAAAGAATTATCTACTTTTTAAGCTAATCTACTCAGGAACCCAATTTTTGACTTTTTGGTAATTATGGAAGTGTGTATCTTCCACGTCATGTTGCATCGATCTAAATAAATGATAATTACTCGGGGCTAGGTATGGAGAATATGCTGGGTGCGGGAAAACTTCCTATTCAAGCTGCATCAATATTTCTTTGACGGCTCAAGCAAAATGAGCCTCGTCGTGAAGAAGAATCACTTTTCAGCGATTTGATGCAATTGATGATCGTTTTTGCATCACATTATCATTTAAACGCTCCAATTGTTATTGATAACGTTCGGCAGTAATTGTTTCATTTAATTTCATCAGCTCATAATAAACGACACCTTCCATATCCCACCAAACTGAAAGCATTGTTTTGTGACCGTAGATGTTTCGTTTTGGTATCGACGCGACGTTGACGGTTGGCTAGGATCAACCCATGATTTTTTGCGTTTCTGGTTGTCGAAATAGATCCATTTCTCATCACCGGTTACGATACGCCATAAAAAACTTGTCTTTTTATGCTTTGCAATCAAAGAAATTGAGATGTTCAGACGATTAGCAATGGCATTTTCGGTCAATTAATGTGGCACCCATTTTACTTCTATATCAATATTTCCCATGGCATGTAAATGTCGTGAAATTGTAGATTCGTGTCGACTTCAAGCTGTTGAGCCAATTCTTTGAGCGTTTGAGTAGAGTGTTCTTCAAATAGAGCTTGCAGTTGTTCAGAAAGAAATGGAACGCGTCGAGTTATTTTTTCGCTGTGTACTTCTACACCACTTTAATTTAAAAAGAAGTGCTGCTGCAGCTCATCAATTACTTGTGCAAACTTATGCTGAATCTACTCCATCAGAAACAGTATGTAGAGACTGGTTTCGTCGTTTTAAAAGTGGAAACGAATCTACAATTTCATATATACGTATATAATATTACCTTTCCCCCGGCTAGAAGTTGTTCTATGGTTGTGTCGTTGAGTTTAGTTCAGCATACGCAAAAAGGAACGTCAGTTACTTTCAAATGAAGGAGAGAGAAACAGTGAAGGAGAAGGAAAGAAAGAAATAGCGGTAGATCGCGTATTTATATATATATGTATATACATATATCTCAGTGTCCTATACAAAACATCAAACGACTATTCCTGGCGGAACGCAATTCTGTAACGTTACGCACGCAATGAAAAACCTGCAACCTGTCAAGATGTTAATGACGTAACTACACGGTGTTGTCGCATACGAACGCCATAGATTTGCCGAACCGGTATGTCCACTCTGCCTCTACCTATCTACAGAGGTAGGTCCTGCCTACAATGCAACGTATTCAGTTTTGTAATAAATATGCGACTTATAATTAAAATAATATACGTTTCTCTGATGTTTTAATTACTGCACCACTAAAGCGACTCAATGTAGTATAAGTATGTACAACAACTAAACTGTCCAAAATATTTTGAACTTTACGTAATAAAGTTGTAGAAGTTTTAATAACTGCAGTACTGAAACTAATAATCATGTGAAATTGCTTGTAAATTAATATTTGTGTTGCATAATCCAAAGAAAATTTTGGATTATCAATTGAAATATATTAATTTTCATAAACATATATAAAATCTGTAGTGTAGAATTGAATTTTCATATACATACGAGTATATTTAACTTAAGAACGTGCTCTTAAAGTTTCTGACACTGTATTACATACTTATTTGCCATACATAGTTATGAAATTTAATAACGGCTCTTGAAAAATATTATACGAGTCACTAAATTCCTTGAGTAGAAGTCTATGCACGTGCAATACGGTTCATCATACCTAACATAGTACTCGTGTTGTGGAGATCGCAGCTTTAGAAATGCACGAGAGAAGAACTGAAGAAAGTTGATAAAATCTAAACAATTCTGCGGTGTGAACTTATATAAACCATAGCATTTTGGTGTTAAATAACAATGACAAGACTGAATGATGCCAGATGTAGTATACAGAGTCTTACCGTTTTATGTTGACATAGGACAATATGGTACGTAATGGTTTGTAGACTGCAGGATGTACGCTATTGCTCGAAGGCCCAGACACCACACGATTGACTCCTTTGATCGCTGGCAAACGTAAATCATCACGTGAGAAGTTCTCTAGAGCCTAAGCACCTAGCTGACGAGAAAGAATGGCGGGTAACACATACTATGTAAATACGTGTACGCGTCCGTGTCACCCGCCATACTTTCTTGTCTGCTAGGTGTTTAGGTCCTAGGGAACTTCTTCCACGATGATTGACGACTTTTGGCGATCGATAAAGCCAATCGTAGTCCTTGGGCCTCCGAACAATACCTAGCATATTTGCTACAGTCTACAAACCGCTACGTACACCGTAGTCTGTGTCAGAAGAACGTATACGCGATTTTTTTTAAAGTACAAAAGATATTTGTTTGTAACTTTTTTTACATGAAAGTATATCACATTTTACACGGCGCAATTATATAGTAAATCGTGTAGTGTCCATGATTTTCGAGTATGGCCTCACACCTTCTGGGCATACTTTCGACTAGTTTATCCTGCTTTTCTGTGGCTGCTCGCTTCATCGTAGTCATCGACGTTTTTATACACCTCAAACTGCTCAACTTACTTTGCAACGAAATTGTTTGACTTTTTAATTATTTTCGCAGCCGTTGAAAACGATAATTTAGGTCCTTTTGGGTATTTGCAAAGGAAAACTGTCTCAAAATGCTTCGCGTACTTGGCACTGATTTACTCTTCCATTTCGAGGTCTCGAGCGATACTAAAATGAATCGGTATTTGTGCCATAGCCCTCTGACGGTACAATCTCATCCCGACAAAAATACAGAGATATCTCTTGTACTTTAAAAAGAATCGCGTACACGTTCTTCTGACACAGACTATATCGTCGGCTTCATATGAAAATCACACGAGTCCAAATTTTGCATAGTGCTTTGGTGGCATCTGGTAGCGTTTTTGGAGGTAGACCTAATGTGAAGAAATCGATCAGAAAAATGCTACTAGATGCCATCAAAACCCTTTATGGAAAATTTGGACTTATATTATGCGATTTTCATATAAAGCCAATGATGTAGTCCTATGTCAACATCACGCTCGATTAGAATAATATAGTTCTATCTGCGCGCTAACCTGTTTTGGGCAATACAGCTTCAAACTTTGATTTGAACTAAAAATATTTCTTATGAAGCGATAACTTAATTTTTGGTTCAGACGAATTACAAAGACAAAACATTTCGTTCAAAAAAGGAAAATCACCAAATTGTTGAAATTAACTAGGTAGTTTTCTAATAGATATGATTTTTAGATAAAACTATGTTGCTACAAAATGATAGAAAATCATAACTTAACATGGTGCTATCTGCCATATATATAGAACCCTATTTTGCTCTCCTTTGATGTATATAGGTAATAATGCCTTTGATTAATTCAGTTTTATCTAAAACTCTCAGGACCATCATTTTATATTAAGAAATAAAACTCTTACGCTCTTAGCACAAATTTATTAAATAGAACTTTGTAGATAGTATAATTATCACATAGTTGGTATCCATAAAATTAAAGAACTAGAATTTTTGTAAATAAAGTTTAACTCAGCTATAACTCTTTGGTTAAGTTATTCTTAAAAGGAAGTAACTACCTAACTTTTTTATACAGTAGGGCCTAATAAAACTCTTTGTCAATTTGAGGCCTGTAGTTCATAATTTCCTTAATGGCGTCGATTTTTTCTTTTGGAATATTCTTTCGTTTGGGAAGTGGTTTTGCTGGAAGGTTTGCTAAATTAATATGCCTAAAAACGTTTTCCTTTTTTTTTCTGAAAGTTCGAGGGACGCTTTCAATAATGGACGCAGTTTTGAAGTCTTTGTCAATGTGACTGTATTTATAAAGTATATTTTCTATGTTATTCTTTTAAGCTGTGCAACTTTCGAAAAGGGAACATTGACATAGTTTAATTTCAATGCACATGCTTCAAAATTGAAGAATTCGTTTTCACGCATCTGAATGATTACAAATGGCTTTTTTGGGTTTACACTTTTCAGTTCTCTAATAAACCTCAATGGCGAAAAAAACACTTTTTTACATATGACGTTCAATTTGACTATGAATATTATCCACCTCCTGCACTGCACCGTGGCCTAGTGTGGAATATTTCATGGTTATACGATATCGAGCACACTAAAAACAATATATGAATTTTGGTTCTGTGGAACGCAGCTATCACTCTATGTAATAAGATGTTCTATACAGTTTTTTTTTCTAAAATACGCCCCACAAATTTATCAAAATGCTATTTGACGGTTCCGTGCCTGAAGAAATTGTTATTCTCAAACGCACGTATTATATTCAGATTAAAGTTTTACAATTTGTTGACGAGATAAATATTGGTAAAATTCTTATCAAGAGCCTCGATAGAAGCTCGCGCCAAGGACTAAAGCGAAGCGCCCGTCCGACGGCGAGACTCGAGAGGCTATTATGCTCCGCGTATAGTTTATACCTGTACAAGAGGTAAGTATAATACATATTAATTTATCTGGCACTACAGTATTTTGATAAGCAAAGATATTTTTATTAGGTCGTTTTAGGACTAGGATTCTATTAACTCTATATGAAGATCATTTTATACGCTGAACCCAGAATTATTAATTCGTCAAATATCGGCTCGCGTAATATCTCGTGGTAAATTTTCATCATCGGCGTCGTCGTTGTCTTCGTTCGATCTGAAAGTAGCAACGAAATTCTGTATACGTCTACACGTTTCTACGGTAGAGGTGCTGCACGGCAGCAATCATTTAGTAGCGATGTGTAAGGCCGCATCCAGACTTGCAACCACGTCGCGTCGCGAACCCCGTTTGTTAGATGACAGAGCGAACCATGCAGCGTAACGTCGCGTCGCCACGTGCCGATCGACGTTCCATCGTCCGTCGGTATTTCACCGCGACATTAAAGAGATGTTACGCGACGCCACTGAAGAAGTTTGGACGGGTTTGTGAACATCCCCTTTCACGGAACGGGATGAGGTTGCACAAACTAGATACGCACCGTTGTTACGTGATAGAGCTCGTGACGTTTACAAGTTACGCGAAACGGGTATGCGGCGTGATTACGCGACGCGACGTAGTTGCAAATCTGGATGCGACCTAACGCGTCGATCCTTTATTCAGACTTATAACCGAACAGTGCGAATCGATAACTTGTTTAAATAAAAAACTTATGCAAATATCTCGAAAAGAGTAAGAAATATGAGGAAACGGAGAAAATTGTAGGATTTCAAAACGGGATCGAACTTTTAACGGTAATGGTATTACCGAACAGAGCGAGTCGATCATTTGTTTAACCCTTTCAATACGGCAGAAATAGTATCATATGTCATTAAGAGGAAATCCGAGATTTTTTCAGAGTTTGTTTAATTGCGTCGTAGCATGAGGTATGGTGGGAGGACGATGCTCGCCGAAGGCGACTACTTTAGTACTACCACCTATATATATATATATAAACGCAGTCTTAAAAATCCAAAGATTTCAGCCGAATGACATATACTATTTTTTTCTCAGGAATTCCCATTTCTCAAAACAAAACAAACAGAAGTATACACGGCTCATTTCACGTTGCGTTTATTAGTTTGGAAAAAAGACCCACTTCGGACTAATTGTAAGTAATCTTTTAACAGCCTGCGAACTCCCGGTCGGTGTCACGCGGGAAAATCGCCATCTTACGGTTTAAAAATAGGCTGGAAAAGGCCTCGAAATGGGCATGTGTGAGGAAAAATCAGTTTAGTGCGCCCCATTACCGGGAACAGTTATTTCTCCTCCAAGTGATTATTACGATGAAATAACTTCTCTCTGTCAAAGTAAGAGTCAATACTGAACAGTATTGGCGGTTGTCCCTTGTTTGATCAGCTGGGGAACGATTGAGATGAGAAATTCATGGGTTCATGCGTTTGGAGGCGCAATTTGGCGTTATTTTCTGTTCCTAGATGTTTTTCAGTAACTGAGTCGTAATTTCAAAGATTTTCCAGACTGGGACAGCATATGTCCCGTCCTTATTGAAAGGGTTAAACATTGAGTTCATGCAAATATCTTGGAAATGGTGAGATATGAGGAAGCGGAGAAAACTTTGGAACGATACGTAGGAAGTTACATTTTTAGCCATGATTTTATTACCGGTCAGTGCAAGTCAATAATTTGTTTAACACATTCAGTGCCGACGTCACACCCGTGTGCCATCGGCTGTTTCGAAAACAGCCGATGGCACACGGGTGTGACGTCGGCACTGAAAGTGTTAAACAATAAATTAGTGCAAATATCTCAGAAACGGTGAGGCATATCGTAAAACGGAGAAAATTTAGCGGTTTATGAAGGGGGTCAAACTTTTCCAGCTGTGATAATACAACCGAAGAGAGCAAAACGATCATTTATTTAAACAGTGAACAATAGGGTAGTTGAGACTAAGAAAGAATCTGATGTAGTTTTCATAAATATAGTAGTTCAAGGTTCAAAGATCACGGAAAACAACATTATTTAGTATTTTAAGTAAGATTGATTAATATTTTTAAGAAGTAAAATATGAAAAATAGAGGCCTTGGCCACGTGACAACGAACGCCAATCAGAGCGCATGACGTCACTGGGTGGTACAATACCGTGTGTCCCACTCTATTGGCCAGTTTGAAATTTACCTTCGGGCAGGCTTTTGGTCGGTACTTGAGTCATTTAATACCGGTAGAAGTCGAGTCGGTAGTTAGAGTTGGTGTCAATTCGGGAGATCGAAGCGTCTAACCTCGAAATTGTGAAATTTTGAATAATGGTGAGTAATTTCCATTATTCAAAAATTCACAATTTCGAGGTTAGACGCTTCGATTTCCCGAATTGACACCAACTCTAATTACCGACTCGACTTCTACCGGTATACCTAAATGACTGAAGTACCGACCAAGCCTGCCCGAAGGTAAATTTCAAACTGGCCAATAGGTACAGACAGCTGTTTGGGTCCAGTCCTGCGAGTTGTAGCCACTTTCTCCGTATTTCTCTTATTCTCTTAGGCACGCAAATAAATAATTTATTGGGTGTCTTTGCTATTGTGTTCCCAAATTGCAGCACTCTATACAGTTCTTATACAATTTTGAATTCATTTAAACGCATTTCAAAACACTTTGTTCACAACTTCCTTGACAAATCTGTCTGTTTACCACCAACTGACGTCATTAAGACGCCATGACAGTTTAACGCGTTTTCGTACGAAATTTGAAACGGGTTTTTAAAAATCAAAATTAATTAACTAAATGCTTGTATAATGCTTTTATGGGTAAAATAGACCATAAGGCGTAATATTAACCACTTTCTCAAAAATTGTCAACTACCCTATTACAAATATCTCGGAAACGGTGAGAGATACGATGAAACGGAGAAAATTTTAGGGCTCTTTAATAGTGGTCGAGTTTTCAGTCGCTATGATGTTACTGTGTAGCGCGAGTCGATAATAACACAGTCGCACAACAAAAAAGTGGTGTATACTTTTGATGCGATATATGTTATCCGTAGTAATTTTGCCTCCAGATCACGAAACAGTTGTCAAAATTCTGCCATCACATCAATTTTTTTATTTAATCGCAAAAAACCAGCCAGAGATCATGATTTTCAAAAAGTTAATGGACTTAAATTAAACTAAATTTGGTATAGGGGTTTTTTTGGGTCGCTGATCATGAACCTGAAGTCGAAATTCAAAAATTCAAGATGGCGGATCCAATATGGCGAACGAGATTTTCAAAAATCGACGGATTCATGTCAAATTTGGTATAGGTGAGTTTATTGGATCGCTGATCATGAAACTGAAGTCAGATTAAAAAAATTCAAGATGGCGGATCCAATATGGCGAACGAGATTTTCGAAAATCGATGGATTCCTGGCAAATTTGGTACAGGGGGGTTTTGTGGGTCGCTGATCACGAAACTGAAGTCAGATTTCAAAAATTCAAGATGGCGGATCCAATATAGCGGATGAGATTTTCGAAAATCTTTTTTATTTATTGTTACAACATACATTTTGCAGTCCTCTCGAGGCTCAATTGACAAAAAACCGCAAAAAGGTGAACGCTTTCACCAAGACATAAAAGTCATGGAAAATCGATACCAAGGAAAATGGGATGACCGTATGTTGGCGGACTATTGCTGGTTACTTAAAAGAGAGATGCAAGGACCGAAGAAAACGATTGGGCAGAACATTTGTGAGAAGGTCGTTCACAGAAAAAAAACAAGATATAGCCGAAAGAAGGTAGATTAGAAGCCGTTAAAGGATCTAAAGGAGGTAGGTTAGCGAGACGAAGGAGTTAGTGAGATCGTCAGATAGTGAGATATCGAGATGGGAAGATAGAGGGGTAGGAAGATAGATTGTAGGTGCGATAGTGAGTTTGTGAGAAAGATATGGTGTTAGTGAGATACTGAGATAAAAATTAAGTGACATTGCAGGATAGTACAATAAAAAGTTAGTAATTAGGCTACTTTATGAACTAAGGATCAGTTAATAGATAGATAGATAGATGGATTGATTGATTAATTAAACATTTGTTATCGCTGTATAGCAAATTTGGTAAAAATCCGTTGATTTTCGAAAATCTCATCCGCCATATTGGATCCGCCATCTTGAATTAAAAAAATCTGACTTCAGTTTCGTGATTGGCGACCCAAAAAACATCCCTGTATCAAATTTGGCATGAATCCGTCGATTTTCGGAAATATCGTCCGCCATATTGGATCCGCCATCTTGAAAATGTTTGAATTTCGACTTCAGATTCGTAATCAGTAACTTTAAAAAACCCCTATACCGAATTTGGTTTGGTTTAAGTCCATTAACTTTTTGAAAATCATGATCTCTCTGGTTTTTTGCGATTAAATAAAGCAATTGATGTGATGGCCAAATTTTGACAATTGTTTCGTGATCAGGAGGCAAAATTACTACGGATAACATATATTGCAACAAAAGTATACTCCACTTTTTTTTTGTGTGACTGTGTAATTTAAACAATGAACAGTTGCAAATATCTTAGAAACGGCGAGAGAAGACGAAAATTTAAAGTAATTCATAGGATGTCGAATTTTTAACCGCGGTGGTATTATCGAACAGGTTAAATCGATAAGTTATCTTAACGATAAACATGCAAAGTCATTCTCAGGGTGTAGGTTGTAGGATGGTAGCGCTTTGTAGACTGTAGGTTGTACGCTATTGGTCCAAGGATGCTGTACGATTGGCTGCGATGGAATGCAGTGCTTGGCAAATGCTTCGAAAGAAGATCCCTAATGCATGAGTCAGACGATCAGACACTAGATACCTTATCCCGAAACGGTTAGTGGATGCTGCTTGCATATCGTCACAACCAAGCGCTATACAGGGTGTTACTTAATGATAGGCCGTAATTGCAAGGGCACATTACTGAATCAATTTCCAGTAGAAAAGTTCAGATTAACATGTGTCCTAAAATGTGTGGTTTTCAAGATACAGGACGTCAAAGTTTAAAAAAAAATCGGTTTTTTAATAATATCTCAAAGATCCTTGTGCCGATTTTGTTGACATTTGGCACTGTTGTTTATTGTAATAAGACGCTAAGTTAGCACTAACTAGAAGATAATTATGAGTTCCAGTGGCGTCCCGGGGGACAGTCTCACAAATAATATTGACAAAAAAAGTGTACATTTTAGGACACATGTTAATATGAACTTTTCTACTGGAAATTGATTCAGTAATGTGCCCTTGCAATTACGGCCTATCATTAAGTAACACCCTGTATAGCATATCATCCAATTACACGCATCTTGAGACTCACAGTGTATATCTACACGGTTACTTTACAAAGTTTGAAATGAATTTATGCTGTTTGGTGCATTTTAGACATCGACAATTGCTATTATAGCCCCGATCGGTGTTTTGAAACTGGAGTGAACTTTATGAGGTAAATAACAGTAATAGATATGACAGAATGAGTGAAAGGCCGACAATACAGAGTATATTGAATTGTTCGAAGATATAAAAATGATAACCCATAAGCTGTAAACGATTTTAAGATTTACTACAAAAATTTCGGTGTAACTCAATTTAACTTCAACTATGTGATATAGAAGAAAGGAGACTCGATTCCGTAGTTGGAATGAGAGTAGGTTGTTCATTCGTAATATCGGTCGGTATATGATTATTAGTGTCAACTAGTGGAGAAAAGAGTAGACAGACTTTTTGAAGTTGGCATCAATTTTCCCCTGAAGGTACGAAAACGCCTGTGACGAAATTTTTGTTGTTACAGATTAGCAAGGCTCAACTTTGACGAATCATATCTCTAAGACCCGCTTTTCGATTTGGTACTACATACGCTCAATTGAAAGCGCCGGCACCAGACTAAATGTGATATTAACTTCATAATTCGAAACATTTTCGTTACTGAGAAATAAAGTCCTCAATACAGGTACGAGCTACAGGTACAGGTATACGCGGAGTACACATAGTCTCTCGATTTTCGCTTTTTTTTAGTCTTTGATGCAAGCCTCAATCGAGACTCTTGATTTCCATCATTTGAGTTCATCATTCTTAGTCTCATACGACATCTGAAGACGCGGAACACCAGAATGAAGTTTTGAGATTGATCAAATGGAGCTTTCTCTCCGATTTGCATTGCATATTAACGGGGGAAGAGGTTATGTTTCGAGAGATGACCATTTAGAAAATAATAGGTTAGGTTAATATCGAAGGCTTCATAACTATGTAAACTGCCATTGTTTTCATTTGTACATAACGTCATTCTAGTATAAATTTCATTATTATTACGCATGTGTATAATATAAAATTATTAATCGACATATTATGTCGAAATTAATAAATCATAAGTATTCTTTATTTAGTAACAAAATCAACATTTATCGAATACCTATTAGACTCGACTTTTATTTTAGACACCAGTAGACTTTCTGTTACCTATATTTGGAGCATTTTCTGCAAGCGAAAGGAAATTAGTTGTAGGAATTTTAAGAGTCAGGAAACTCAGAAGTCGGCATAGGAACATTCGACATCGAGAAGAACTGACGAAAACGACGAAAATGAACTTCTATTGAGCCCTGTAAGAATCAACTTGTATTTTAGCATTGGTAGGTTTTTAGAAGCATTCTGGACAGTTTCTTACAGTAGAAAGAGACAAAGAGGGAGAATTATAGATATCAAAAAATACATATTTTATTAAAAAATAAATAAATAAATAAATAAAAAGTAAAAGCTTCGCTCCCAAACCCTCAGGGGGCTACTGCCCTCGTGCCGCTATCGCGGGGGGGTTACCGGGGTTTTTGGCGACACGGTTTTGTCCACGCATTTATTCAAAGACTATTTTCATAATAGAAGGATTCAAACTGTACAGTTTATTTTTCTAATTCATAAATAAAGCGTAATTGTACCTATAGTTTATATTTTTATGTTACATTCATTTACAAACTTATCTAATATGACTAAGGTTTCAGTGGGAAGAGTTGAAAGGAACGCTTGGATATAATAAGATGAGAAAAAGCCAATAATGTGAAGTTGACGGACCATACGAATTCGTTGTGAATCAAAGAGGGGGCATTGCCAGAACCCGTGATTTAAATCTTCGTTGTCATTGCCGCATGAAGAGAATTCTACGATATTTATTCAAGCTAAAGAGAGAGAGAGAGAGAGAGAGAGAGAGAGAGAGAGAGAGAGAGAGAGAGGACGCGAGGCTATAATGATTTGAACGGGCTCTATTTATCCCAACAATTGTGTTACGCGGTAGTTTTCGTCCTTTGAACCATGGATTTCTTCCATCGTTGAAATAACATTCGAAGTATTCTTTCCCTTTCTCCAAGCCTAGGTGTTTAATAAATTTCGAGGTGTTCTTAATTGCTTGTTTTTCTTATAGTATTCCCTGAAATCAGTAGGTGGGTAGGATCAGGTTTGGCGGTATTGCCTTCCTCGCTAATCTGTCAGTCTCCTCATTACCAGCGATGAAATGATGTGAGGGAACCTAATAGGATTTTAAGTTGGAGTTGTCAGGTCTAGTAGTTTCGTACCTGTTGTATTTATTTTTGATCTCGAGAATATTGTGATTTGTTTTGATGCTAGTGTTTGGGTAAGGCCCGGTTGTACAACATGCCGATATACTGCCCGATAGTGTTATCCTGCCGACAAGTCCGCTTTTGACGTATTTTTTCTATAGCGTAGAGCGGACTTGTCGGCAGGAATAACACTATCGGCATGTTGTACAACCGGCCCTAAGATGAGAAAGAGATTGTAGGGCGCTGAGTACATCGCTGACGATGGAAAAGCTATTCTCGGAATGCTCTAGGACAATGTCCATAGCTTTGTTTAACGCTAAACACTGCGCATTTAATACTGATGAGAATGAGTGAATGTTAAATGTATTATTGATGTTAAAATTCGGGGAGTGGCATGATGCGGTAACCGAGTCACCATGTATAGTTTTGCTACCGTTGGTGAAGATTTTAATACTTGGTGGAATTTATGCTTCAAAATGTATCTTATTTGAAAAGGATGCATCGGTTATGCTTCTCAGATTTTCGCCTAATTCAGTGTTGAAGTGGATCGAGGTAATTGATGTTTCACAATCATGCAAATAAATTGGATAATTGTTTGATGTGAGTAAAATATTGACCTGAGTTTTTAAGTCAGTTATACAATTATACTTCGAGCGTTGTTTATAGTGCGAAGATGCTGTACCAATGTGATTTTGTTTGATGAATGAAAAGACTCGGAGGGTGTACGTAGACAGAATTTTTGCTAGGTAAGTGCTGCAGAGAAATATAGCCCGGTCTTTTAGAGAAGGAAGCTTGCTCTTAGCCAGGAGAATGTTGGTGGAGGTGGAAAGGCGGTACCCAAGGCAGAGCCTGATTGCCCCGGATTGAAATCGCTTTAGTTTAAAGATCAAGGGTATAGTTGACGGGTAGTAGATACAAATGGAGTACTCTAGGATTTATTGAACGTAAGCTTTGTAGAGCATGATTGGTGTCTCGGAGCCGGAGCCCCACCAGGTTCCCCTTCAAAATTGTATGATGTTAAAGGACTTTAATGCTAGGCTTTATACTTTCTCTATTTGTTCTTTAAATGTGACTTTTTGGTCAAAGATAACACCCAAGAAACGAGCTGTCAGTAAGGACTGTATTTTTACATTATCAACAAAAATTACTGTGTCCGTAGGAGGTGACCTTCTTTTGTTAATGTGAAGAAGTTCAGTTTTGGATAGTGAGAGAGAGAGTTCCAATTTCAGTTCTTTTAAGTTTTCTTTAATGATTTTACTCTTTCATTAAGATTTGTTAAACTTTTGGAGAATATTTTGAAACTGTGAAAGATTGCGATATCATTTGCAAATTGGTTTACTGTGATTTCGGGTGAGACGTTCTTTCTTATCTCAGAGACGTAAATGTTGTATAAAAGAGGGGATAAAAGCCCTCCTTATGGTAAGCCTTCGTGTATTTTTCTGGGAGATGGTTCATGAGAGGTAGTTACGGTTCAGTTAAAAGTCAAGAATTTTATAAAGTTAACTAAATTAAGAGGATAGCCTATGGAGAATAGTTTGTTAATGAGAATGGGAGAATAGACGTTGTCAAAGTCTGATTTAACGTCGAGGAAGACTGCCAGAGTTTCCATTATTAAATGGCCAGATTAAGATCTGCATAGAGCAAGAGGTGACAAAGGTTATCGTAGCACGAGTGACCCTTACGAAAGCCGCTCTGAGAGTTGGGAAGAATAATGTTAGCCTGAACCCACCATTGAAGTCGGTTTTTGAAGTGAAACTTCTTTGCTGAGGGTAGTGAAATCGTGAGAAGTGACACGAAATACTGTCACAACCCCACTCAACTGCTCTCGACCGTGCGTAACACGGTCGCTACAGTCATGCACTGTGTAGCCGACCTGCGTAATTGAAAGAGGAGTATTTGTGTGCTTTGTTGCTCCGAAACATTATGTAACCTTTGTTCTACAGTTTTTTTAGGTTACGTTGATGTTTATATCATGACATTTACAAAATGTATCAAGTGACTTATTGTTAGGTTTGTGGTAATATGTGTTCCGTCGTAAGGGGACTTTTACGTCATTTCTTACCGCTCACTATCATCGCAACCTAAGTAATGCGCTAATCTAGATCTAGTCTGTATATCAGTCGTAACGGTGAGGCGGGCGGTATGTTTCGGCGAACGTGAGTTGCGAATGCGTTCGCAGTCCCGCACCTTTCCCGGAAGGTTAATTACCGGACGGGTCAGAATGAGTCATTTCCTGTAGTCCATACGCTAATAAATACCGCTATATTTCGAATTCTACGTACATCCAATTCGCAAGTTAGACGGTTTGTCTTTCGCAATCTCAGTATCACTCGATATCGTAATAATTGTGGAACATTTCATTCGAGACAACCTCACAGTGTATCTAATTGTAAACTACGGTTAAATCACCGAACTACTGTATCACTTTGAATTCAGTATATCACCAGTAATATTGTGAGTGCAGTGTTAAATCATTTAAACTAACTGTGTGATACGGTTTAAATCTATCTCTCCACATGTTCGGTTACTGGTCGTGTCACGCAGTAGTGTCTTCGGAATTTACGATCCCAAGGAGATCTAATCTTGATCGCACCTCGACCGAACAATATGATAAATAAACATTGAATAAATATGATGACTTTTAAATAACGAAAAATAGTAAAACAAAAAATTATAAACTTCTTTACTTTTGTAAATTCAATCAACACTGAACTTTCGTGTATATTAATTTATAATTATTATGGCAAAAACAGCAACACAACGGTCAAGAAAGTATCGTGACAGGCAACGTGTAGAAAAAGCGATAACAAAGGCACCAGCTAAAACTAATGCAGAACGAAGTCGAGAATGGATTTAGAGAATAAAATTAACACAATCAAAAATATTTATGTATCTGCTAATGTAGAGCAACACCAGTCCAAAACACTGAAGAAGGCAAAAGATTTTCAGGTTGCTGAAGGATCCAATGTCGTTAACAATACGTCCAGTGTGAACATGGTACTCCTTACACTAAATTTAATGCCCAAAAAAGAATTCATATTGACTTCAATAAAAAAAAAAAACGCGTGGCCGCCACGCGCGGAAGAAGCGAAACTTCGATACTGATGGGTAGAAAAGAAAACAACACAAGCAATGAACAATAGTAAGAACGAGATCTGGGACTATAAATGATGCCATGTTTTCACGATATTTAGAAGAATTAAAATCAGTTGTTCATGTATCATGCTTTTGTTACCACAAAACTATTGGTTCCATTATAAATTCTGAGGAAATAAACAGAACTACATAAAATGTCATGGTATTACTACTGTTCATTACTTGTTTTGTTTTGTTTTCTACCCATCAGAGAGAGAGTATCAAAATTTCACTTCTTCCGCGCGTGGAGGTCACAGGTTTTGGTTTTTATCATAGTTTCAAGCAATTTAGATACACACGGAGAGAGGGATATCGGTCGGCAACAAGTCGTCTTTCAACGGTTTGTCTGGCGTCCCTGAATCTTTTAAATTTTATTCTGATTTTATCAATATACAGGGTGGACCATTTAAGTTGACAAATGTGAATACCTTCAAAATTAATCATTTGAGAGAAAAATGTTTCAGGCAAAAGCATTATCGTTTTATAAGCGGGATTTAATGGTTATACGTAAAAGCCAAACTAATTATTCTTATGACAGGTACTTTGCACTACGTACGGATATCAGTACTCTTTTTAAATGAAATATTTTTGTTTGGAGGGGGGCCAAACACTGGGTTCCATTTCTGTTGGGGTTTTTCTAGACAAGATTTTTAGTGGCTTCTTTTTAACGTGGTCGCCCATAGCCCTTGGCATATTTTGTTTACGTTTTTGATATATTTTTAATAGTAGTAGGTACAGGCAAAAGGTAGACAAGAAGTGAATCTTCGAACTTAAAAAATTTCTCCAACTTGTTTATTTATGCTCGTAGGAGATATTGGAAATATAACAGAGAGCCTACTTGAACGGAAATTATATGTTTATTCTCATTAAAACTAATAAGTATTGGCTTTCGCCATTACGGTTCATCTTTCTCGATCTCATACGCTTCCTATAGTTCTGGATATTTCTTAAATAGAATTACCTTCCCTCAAAGAAGATATTATAAATATAATGTGGAGAGCCTACTTGAACACGAATTATAAGTCGATTCTAGTAGCACTCGAAAATGTTGATTTCGATCATCTTCCGTTGAGTTTATCTTTATAATTATAAATTAATTTTGCTACTTTTTGTTTTTCTACTGTAAGAAACTGTCAATAATGCTTGCGAAAGCTTACCAATGCCAAGATAAAAATTGATCCTAACAGTGCTCAATAAAAATTCATTTTTGTCGTTTCCATCAATTCTTCTCGACGTAAAATGTAGCTTTGCCGACTTCTGAGTCTTCTGACTCTTAAAATTCCTCTAAGTAGTTATCTTTTCGCTCCCAGAAAATATTATTGTAGAATTAAAACATAAAGTCTACTGTCCAAAGTAAAAGTTAATTTTAATAGGTATTCGATAAATGTTTATTTTCGTCAATCTTCGACCTCCGATCTTCTCATGCTGATTCCTGAATCTTTTAATTTTTCGAATTTGGTCAACTAAATTATTTTTAATCACATAAAACAACACAATCACAGGAGGAAACTTACTGAAGTCCAAAAAGTCTACTAGGAGATAGACGAAAACGACGAAAATCAACTTTTATCGATTACCATTAGAATCGATTTATATTTCAGACTTCAGTTGATTTACTGATATATTTACAGTATTTTCTATGGGCGATATGAGTTTACTATCACTTATAGAAAATATTGTAAATGTAACAAGGAGCCTACTTGAGTACGAATTACAAGTCGATTCCAATAGTATTTGACAAACGTTGATTTCCGTCATTTGAGTTCATATTTCCCCGTCTCTTACGTTTGTATGCCGAACTCCATATCTCTCTTCCGACATCTATAATTCTCCTACCTAGTCTCTTTTTACTTTAAGGAATTGTCAAGAATATTTCCTAAAGCTTACCAATGTTGAGATAAAAGTTGATTCTGACAGTGCTCAATAAAAGTTCATTTTCGTTGTGTTCGTCAGTTCTTCTCGACGTCGAATGTTCCTATGCCGACTTCCGAGTTTCCTGACTCTTTAAATTCCTCCAACTACTTTTCCTTCATTCGTAAAAAATACTGCAAATATTATATAATAGAAAGTCTAATAGTTTCCAAAATAAAAATCAGTTCTAAGAAGTACTCAATAAAAGTGTATTTTATCACTAAATATAAAGAATATTTATGGTTTATCAATTTCAACATATACAGGGTGTAACTTGAGTCAGGGCCACTGGGTGTGTGGGTGTGTGGCTGACACCAACCAGGTCTGTCGCAAACCTATATCGAAGCTCTACTCGACCGAGGGCAGACTACACCCGACGCCAGCCAATAGCGGTCGTAAATTACTTTCACGTACTACTTGCGACTCGTACTTTCAATCGAGCGTATATTCAATCGAATCGAGTAATAGATTCCAGAGATATGTTTCTTCAAAGCTAAGTATTTTCACTCTTCAGGGAATAATTTTTTCGTTGCTTTCGGCACATGAGATTTCCATGCTGCTAGATTCAACAAGCTGATTTCAAAAGTTCTTTTTTCCTTGCCACACTGCCAGATAGCGCTGACACTATATTCGTATCAAATTGTATGCAAAGAATGTAAAGTCTCTTCATCAACAAACATACCGAGATAAAACATTAATTATTTGAAGTATTAACTTTTTATCCCAGTGCATAGAACAATAGGAAGATCCTATACATTCCACTAATAATTCGATATGTGTGTAGCGATATCTGAAGACGCGCAGGGCCAGAAGGAACTTCTGAAATTAGTCTAACGGAGTTTTCTCTCTTATCTAAATCGCACAATAAAGGGGAAGAGGTCATGTTTTGACACCTGACCATTTAGGCATTAATAGGTTAGATTAATATATAAAAACCAAAACGCGTGGCCGCCACGCGCGGAATAAGTGAAACTTCGATACTGATGGGTAGAAAAGAAAACTAAACAAGTAATCAACAATAGTAATACCATGACATTTCAAGATAATGTAGTTCAGATATGGTTTCAAAAACAATAGTACTACCATGACATTTTTATTATGCCATGGTATTACTATTGTTTTTAAATCCATATCTGAACTACATTATCTTGAAATGTCACGGTATTACTATTATTATTACTTGTTTAGTTTTCTTTTCTATCCATTAGTATATCGAAGTTTTAATTCTTCCGCGGGTGGCGGCCACGCGTTTTGGTTTTTTTCCGATCCATCAGGCAATTAGCCTTCCGGGAAGGACGTGGGATTGCAAGTATACTTGCAACCTTTATTCGCCGAAACATACCGCCTCGCTATTGTGCCTGATGACGAGCTTGACTCTAGATTAAAAAGGTGCTTAGATCGCGATGATACTGAGCGGTATAGGAATTGGTATATAGAAATCCGATTATCGCGTAATAGATATTGTGGTAATTACTTTCCAAGAAGAATGCGGGACTGCGAGCGCGTCAGCAGCACACGTTTGTCGGAACAGTGTTCATTGACGTTTATGAAATTGAAGAAGTTTATTTTTATGTCTTGCTTGTCACTATACTCTTTTAACCGTTCTGTTGCTGTTTTTTCCATAACAATTATAAATTTATACACACACGAAAGAATGTTCAGTGTTCATTGGCGGTTACGAAATTGAAGAAGTTTATAATTTTTTTGTTTTACTATTTTTCGTTATTTAAAAGTCAATCATATTTATTAAATATTTATTTATCATATTGTGTCCGGTCGAGGTACTATTGGAAATGGGAGTTCGGAATTAAGTAAAAGCACTGTGTTTTCACTACCAAAAATATACTTTATTAGAATGCGCTTGAAAGACAATTCTTTACTATTTCACACTTTCCAGGAAACTAACGAAAAGGGCATACGGGGATCATGATCTGGACCATCGATGACTGGTTTCTTTCTTTGGTCCTCTTAGGCCCGGTTGCACCAACGAAATTTGAAAGTTAAGCTTGACTTATCTGCAGTCAAAGCCAATCAAAATGCTCGGATTTTGAGGTTAAGTGGAACTTATCTCCTAATTGTAAGTGCCGTTTAAATTCCGTTCGTGCAACCGGACCTTAGTAGAGGTACAACACTGCGTCGCCTCATAATATAAACAATGGCTTTCATCGCCCCAAAAAACACCCTTGAGCAACACAAACCAGACCCCCTCTGCACAGTCTAAACAGCGATTGATTTTTGCTTCATTTATTCCCCAGTTTCAATTTAATAATTCTAACAGGCGCAATCAAGATTAGATCTCCTCGGGATCGTAAATTCCGAAGACACTACTGCGTGACACGACTAGTGTTCCAATATGTGGAGAGATGGATTTAAACCGTATCGGTTAGTTAAAATGATTTAACACTGCACTCGCAATATTACTGGTGATATATTGGATTCAAAGAGATACAGTAGTTCGGTGAGTTAACCGTGGTTTACAGTTAAATACACTGCTAGGTTGTTTTGAGGGAAAGGTGCGGGACTGCGAACGCATTCGTAACCCACGTTCGCCGAAACATACCGCCCGCCTCGCCGTTACGGTAATATAAATTTATGACTATAGAGCGACCGTGCTAAGCACAGTCGAGAGCGGTGGAATGGGGCACGGTTGAGAACGCTGAGTGAGGCATCGTCGAGAGCGCTGGAGTGTGGGATTTTCGTTACGGAATTTCGTTCCTCCTCACGCGATTTTACTACCTTCAGCAAAGAAGTTTCACTTCAATAATTATATAAACTACCATTGTTTTCATTTGTACATCATTTTATTCAAATTATAAATTTTATTTTTATTCATAACATTATTATTGTGTATGTATGCAGGGAACTTGAGTCAAGGCCACTGGGTGTATTGCCTACACCGTCCGACGCAAACCCATATCGAAGTTGTATTTGACCGAAGACAGTCGCGTCTTGCCATATTTGGGGGTATTGACCGCTATTGGCTGGCGTCGGATGGTACAAATGATGCAGGCTACACCCGACGCCAGCCAATAGCGGTCGATATCCGTACATATGACATGATGCGACGGTCTGCGGTTAAGTACAGCGTCGATATGGGCTTGCGTCGACGGTGTAGGCCATACACCCAGTGGCCCTGACTCATGTTACACCCTGCATACATACACAATAGTAATGAGATTTATATTTGAATAAAATTATACGCAAATAAAAACAATGGTAATTTATATAATTATAATATATTAATCTAACCTATTAATTCCTAAATGGTCAGGTGTCAAAACGTAACCTCTTCCCCATTATTATGCGATTCAGATCAGAGAGAAAACTCCATTAGACTAATTTCAAAAGTTCCTTCTGCTCCTCCGCATCTTCAGATATCGCTACACCTATATCAAATTATTAGTGGAATATGTATAATCTTTCTGTTGTTCTGTGCACTGGGATAAAAAGTTAATACTTCAAATAATTAATGTTTTATCTTGGTATGTTTGTTGATGAAGAGACATTATGTTCTTAGTATATAGGGTGTTCAAAAAGTCCCGGTACGGCTGATTATCTCAGTGGGAAATCATTTTAGAGAAAAATGTTTAATACAAAACTTAGAATTTTTTCCTGACTACAAAATGGTCATATTGGATTTGATCTTGACTATGACCTTCAAGGTCATATGAAGGTTAAATTGATTTTTTAAAATAGGAACCCCTATTTTTGATACCGGAAATGAAGAGCTGGAAATTTCACGTTCAAATATGTCCTTGACCATTTTTTTCATGTGACCTTTATGGTCAGCGGAGGTCATATTGAGGTCAAGTACAGTTCGGCTTCGTACCATGAAAGCTATGGGCCCTAGAAAAATTCTTTTCGATACCTAGTAGGGTTTAGGATTTTTCCGTTGCTATACAATGGTGATATTGGTGATATGCAGCTGCATGAAAGTTGGCACTAAAGGGTGTTCCGGGTCACTGATTGTGAACTTGATGTCAGATGTAGCAAATTCAAAATGACTAATTCAAAATGGCGTATCCAATATATGCGGACGAAAACTTAAACATCATTCTGCATGGAAGTACACACTAAGGAGTTTTTGGGGTCACTCATTGCGAGTATGATGTCTGGTGTAAGAATTTCAAAATGGCCTACCATCCAAAATGGCAGACAAAAACTTAAACGATATGCAGCTGCATGCAATTTGGCACTAAAGGGTTTTCCGGGTCACTGATTGTGAACTTAATGTCAGATGTAGGAAATTCAAAATGGTCGATCCAAAATGGCGGATCCATCATGGCGAATGAAAACTTAAGGCGAGAAATCCCTTTAGAATTTTCAAAAAATCGATTTTTTTACATATTTCGAAAGTATGATACTCAAAGAATATACTCTGACCAAAGGAAAACTCGAAATATTGAATATTTGCGGAGTTATCGCATATAGTCTAGAGCGCGGGGCAGCATGCGGTCAGGCAGCGAGTCAACTTTAAACGCGATTATCTCGAAATTACTTCTTCAAAAACTACTCGTTTTGTAGTTCAAAAAGTTATCGACCGATTTGGATGAAATTTTGGGAGGTTACTCTCAGTAATATTATCGGAAGGATATACCTAAAGTTTGAAAGGTAGCTTTGTAAATAAATAATTTTTGGGGGATCAAATATGTTGAAAAGATGGTCGGAAATTCGAACTTTTTGGAGTAAAAGGCTCCCGAATTTTCAATTTTAAACTTTTTCATTATTTTTTTAGGTATATCCTTCCCCTTGATATGTCAGTAAACGAATGACACTTATAAAATCTTGTTCAGATCAACAGAAAAAGAGTGACAACTGCAGCACTTTTCGATGTCGCGGAAAACAGGCGTTCGAAGATCCTTGATTACGCCGCCATTTTGTTGGTCATCCCAACAAAAATTTTTTTTTAAACTTGACAGTTATAATAAACTCATGTCCAAATTTGAAAATGATCAGATTATTTTATCCCCTCCAAAAAAATTCCCGAAAAATACCTATTTTTCACGCTCCTAAAGGGATTTCTCGCCTTAAACGACATGAATCTGGATAGAAGTAGACATTAAAGGGTCTCCGGGGTGACTCATTGCGAGTCTGATGTCAGATGTAAGAAATTCAAAATTGCCAATCCAAAGTGGTGGACGCAACATGGCGAACGAAAATTTAAAAAATATGAAGCTGCACTAAGGTTGGCACTAAGGGGTTTTTCGTGTAACTGATTTAGAATATGATGTCAGATGTAAGAAATTCCAAATGAAGGTCATGGTCAAGGTCAAATACAAGATCATCATTGTATAGCCACGGAAAAATCCTAAACCCTACTGTCGAAAAGAATTTTTCTAGGGCCCATAGCTTTCATGGTACGGAGCCGAACTATACTTGACCTCAATTTGACCTCCGCTGACCATAAAGGTCAAATGAAAGAAATGGTGGACATATTTGAACGTGAAATTTCCCGCTCTTTTTATTTCCAGTATCATAGATAGGGGTTCGCATTTTAAAAAATCAATTTGACCTTGAGATGACCTTGAAGGTCATGGTCAAGGTCAAATCCAATATGACCGTTGGGGTATCCAGGAAAAAATTCTAAAAGTTTTGTATTAAACATTTTTCTCTAAAATGATTACGGCTGAGATAATCAGCCGTACCGGGACTTTTTAAACACCCTGTATAATTGAATATAGGCTCGATTGAAAGTACGAGTCGCAAATAATATGTAAAAGTAAGTTTTTAATTCGAAATTTTTTAATTATTGAGAAATAAAGAGCTCATCACTGGTATAAACTATGCGTGGAGTAAAGATAGACCCTCTGTGAGCCTCGTGCCAGGCGCTACGCCTTTCCTTGGCACGAGCCTCTATCGATGCTCATGATTAGATGTCATTGCAAAAGATATATTCTAGAGTAATTTCCAGCTATTGCTATGTAATTTTTCACGCGAATTTTTGCAGTTCATCTTCTGAAAGTACCTAAATGTGCCAAGAAGGGTAAAATGATCCCTCGGGTGGTGGGGCAAAATGATCCCCTCCGATCGTTTATCCTAGGGTGTTATTGTATCCTAAATTATCGTTTATAACATCTTATATATGAAGGCTCCAATGCAAAAAGTGCCTAAGTTACATTTTCATCAATTTGGAACTATCAATGCTATCTGGGCAAACTTTTCGTAAGCTTTCTGCCACTATTTCCAAAATGGGTGTAAGCTGTACTTAAGTGATTATATGAGAATATGAAATTCTACAAATAGTTGCCGGTTCAATGCAACATGTGCCTAAGTCCACTGGCATAGTATTCCCTCGTAATTTGTTGTTTACAATCAGTATTTTGGAAAGAAGTGAGAGATACGTACATGCTTGTGGTGATTTATTGTATTTTAGTTAGTTTACCTAGTTGTTTGTTGCTGGAAAATTGTGGAACAAAAAGTACAGGAGCAGGTAAGAGCAGTGTTCAGCATTCGTTAAAGTCGGATGGCGAGCTCAAAGAAGGTGACAGGATTATTAATATAAAAGATTTTAAGGGATGGCTTACACCACACCTTAAGCCTTCTCTTTCTGGCATTTCAAAAGCCAGGTGCACACAGTTTCATAAAGGAGATCGCCCAAAGATGAAACAAAATTATGATGGTGAAGGGACGGACGCGAAACTTTATAAAGTTGGCCAAAGTCGACTTATAGCAGGGATGCCAACATTGGAGTATGGAGACACTTACCTGTCAATAAAAAGCGCTAAACTTGAAAACGTTAAGCACTTGCTTAGCTTTGTAACATCAGACACAGAATTGTATAAAAGAACTTTAACCGAAAATAATGCAACACCTATTACGCGTCCTGCTTTACAAAATGAAATAGGTGAAAAAATAGACTCCGACACTGATATCTATGAATAACTTGGTGTTTCTTTAATCTGTTTCTGTATCCTTAAATATTAAAAATAAAAATTTTAAAAATAATATATAACACGTTTTTACTAAAATTTAATTAAATCCAAAGAAAAAAGTGCCTAAGTCCAAGATAAAAGTGCCTAAGTCCATTAAAAAAAAAATTTTTATTCGAAAATTACGACACTAATCTTAATTTTATTTAAAGCCACTCGTTCTAATAGTAATAAAATATAATGTGTTAAAAAATCAAGTAAATATTAGCAAAGGTAACATTTTCAAGAAGAAAAGAAAACGTCAAAAGCGTTTTTCCTCGAAGACGGCAAAATATGACTTAGGCACTTTTTGCATTGGTGCCTTGATATGTTTTCTGAATCATTGTCATCGTAGGTTGGAAAATGGTTCGTATTTATGAAAGACAATAACAGAGGGAAAATTGGGAAAACAAACGCATGAGAGGAGCGATCCAGGGCGTTAAATGTAGAATGTTTAACCCTTATGTTACAACCCGGAATTTTCCACAGTGGTTACTACCCTGGTACCCGGGTACTCCCACTCCCGTCGGCGGCGTTGCGTCATTCCGTTAGCTGCACGACAGTTTGAGCTGCAAACTAGTCGAAAAAGCAGATGTATAAAAACGATTTTGTGCATAATAAGAACTACATAATATTTGTGATGAAAGATTAAAGCCTGATAGGGATTTTCCGGGAATCTCGGAACTTCGACGAAATCCTCCAATGATTCACGGGTGACCGTTCGGTCCAATTGTCATTTACCTTCCAAGCATAGAAGATCGATCGGTGAATATAATCAGGTAATTAGAAACCTCACCACAAGAGTAGCCATCGAGAGTATTCTGAAAAAAGCCATTAGTGTCAACAGTACCACACCAATTCCGTCAACTTCAACTGCTCCTGCTGCACCATCCCAACGCGATACAAGTGGCCGAAAAATTGTAACAGGTTCATGCTACATATCATGCTATGGAGCACCCCATAAATGACGAAGAAAGACGCGAAAGTCATGCAAATTTTATAGAAGACCTACTTACGACAAACATTCAAATTAACTGTTTGTAAGAATTACCCTATACCAACTCGAGAATTATGTATTTTACGACTATTTTAACATTAGAAATTTTTAAGGAATCGGTGTTCTGAGGTAGGAGTGTACGAAACTTCAAAATGTAACAAATGTTCGGTCGCGACCCCTGGGCGTTTGAGTGGGCGTGGGGAGCCTGATCTTGGTGTCATTTTCTAGATTGCAATTTTCTCTGTCTAATGAAGGCAATTTCAGGATTCTAATTGGAAGGGTATGGACAGGGTGAGGAAAGTAAAAAAGTTCTGCATTTTCTCGAAGCGCGTGCCGAAAATCGGTGGGGCTATTAACGATGTTTCACCCCTATTATCAAAAATATAGGAAGTTGCTCAAATTTTTTTCCAAGATTCTTTAATATATTTGAAAGCTGTATGCAAACTTTCAAGTATCTTGACTAACTCATTAAAAAGTTATAATTGAAATAAAAATGACAATTTAACCCGTGCTCTTATGGAAAATTCACAGAAACAGAAAAAACATTGGAAAATTGGGTTACCGTAAGGAAAGTTTTCATACCGCTAGATTATTATGCAAAGAATAAATGGTGTATTTTCATACATCAATTAGGGCTGTAATTTATAACAAATAATTAAGAAATCTTCGTAAATTCGCTTACGATGGCGATTGCTACGAGCGCAATCGTGAAGTGCGGCAACGCCGCAGGGCGCGCCAAGTATAGGGATCGTGTATGGGTACCGTCATGCGCTCTAGTGGCAAAAGTTGGAGTTAAAAGCGTTACATCTTCTGTGTAGCATATACGGAGAGCTCACGTTTTGTGAAAATTATTAATCGCAATGATTAATGTTTATACAATTAAACAGCACTTTTCACAATAATTTATATAATTTTTGTTGGATGTTGTTAATAATTCGAGGTTTTAACTAGTAAGCCCCCTAGTGAGGCAATGTTACCAACTTGTGCCACCACACTTCTCTATAACACTCTAGGGGGCGACGTTGCCGCTGTTCCCGACCGCTTCAGTATTTTAAAAATAATTGAAATATATTTTTCTATAATTTTTTTGACACACTTTAAGGATACAGATAATAAAGTAAAGTTACAGAAAAATAATGGCTCGACCGATATCATGAAATATAACTTCAAGGAGGTTATTAAAGAATAATTTTTTTTGTTCAGGGATTGGAACACTGACGAAAATCGTATTGTTCCCTTCCACCTCCACAGCCCCTCTGCAATAGGGGCGAAACATCATTAAGGCGCGAAGTCGCTTGCGCTTCATTCTTATGTAAATGGGCATATGCGAAAATGGACCTTAAGGGCCAATTCACACAGAACGGGTGCATGGCGGTGATGTGGGACTGGCGTGGTGGTGGCGTCGGACTGGCGTAGTGGTGGCGTGGAGCGGAAGTGGCGCGCTCAATCCACACGGAAGGGATACCGACTTTTGTCATTTGTTTATGCATTAATAGAGAGTTACATTTCTAGTGTAAAGTCAATTTTCATTTGAAGCCAGTGGCGTACTTAGGCGTGAGTCACCCGACATCACAAAAACAAGAGCGCCGATTACCCAAGTCTAACAAGAAATCCAGTGCGGTCCCTGTCTTGCCGGAAACTTCTAAACGTCTTGTCTCGGAATCTTCCGATGAGGACGATATACTTTCTAAGGACTCAGAAAGTTTACATTGTAAAGAACCTCAAGTTGATTCCCCATTTTCCACTGACAATATTAGGCCTTAGCATTACGATTGATTGCAGGCTTTATCTCATTTAAATGTTTATGCTGATTCCTCAAAGTTACGTGAGGCCACATTAAAATTTTCAAAAAGACCCGTTGCTAAAATTCTTTTCTGCCAATTTGTGTACAAAAAGACACCGATATTGTTTCTCGTCACTAACGCGTACGGTCTGACAATTACTCATTCGGAAGATTTTCTGCATCGCACGATTATAAGACATATTAATCAATTAGAGCCGAAGCGTAGAGTTCAACTGCAAGTGCCCATAGTAAGTCACTGGTGGCACGAAGAGAGTAGACAATTAATGCAAGAATTTGTCGAACGTTTTGTAACGGATGTTAAGGTGTTGGCAAGTGTTCCGGTGTTCGTGGAAGCGTGTAAACGTTTCAGTACATATGTATTCTAGATAACATGAAACAAATGTTTGCAAAGGGTATAGCCGGATAAGCACTTGAAAAACGCCCATAAAGGAAATAACATGAAATGGGCACCAAAACAGTCTCTCGAACGTAAAGAAATTTTAGCAATTTTAGCACCAAAAAGTCAAGAAGGAGCTGAAATTTATCGAGAAATGTAGTTGAATATTAAAAATTTCTTGCTACTCACGTAATGGACTAAAAAATTGGAAAAAATTCTGGAACATAGGAACCCTTAAAGGGAACTCAGAAAAAAATATTGTGTCGAATTTGGCGCGAATATCAATTTATAAAAAATAAACAATTTTAAAAAGTGCTCTCCACCACTCCTTAAAAAGGTGCTATCATAATTTTTTTTATAAACGCGTCTTCGCATCATTATTATTCTCAAATTTTTTCAGTTTTTTTTTGATTTGGTGGCACGTGCCAAAGAAATACAAACAATCCTTATGGGAACTGCGTCCCGGTGGATTTGGCTGGGCCTCACATATAGATCTTAATGTTCTGATCAAAAGTTATCATTGCCGCAACAACGGAAAATGGGCAGCTTTTGAGTTTTGAGACCTGAACTGAGCCTGAACCTGGCCTGAGCCTGGAGTTTTGAACTTTAGTTCATACTTTTTTGCTTTCCGTCATACGGTCTATTGGATTGAAATAATCATGTAAAGTCAGGTTATCTGTCAATTTTGCTAAAAATATCAATATTGTAATGAACAATCCAAAAAACCTCTGAGTAAAAGTTTTGAATGATAATCTTTCCTGCCAAATTTTTTTTCATTGGACTTTGCCTTGAGTCCGGGGTGGTCGATAAATCGACCAGCAATCAAGTCGGGGCCCCCAAATAGGAAATTTATTGATTTTATTTATTTTCACGTCTAAAAAAAGTCGATTTTAACTGAAATTTTCCCGGACTCTAAAGGTTAAGTCAGACTAGGCCATTTTTTGTCTACCTATTTAGGTCTTGTTAAATGTTAGAATGAAAACATAATTATTCCATTTATGGGCCCTCATAGGACACAAATCCGATCATATGGCCTTTATTTTCTTAGAGTATCTTAGGGGATTTTCTGTACGGGAAATGGTCAAACTCTTATTAGTAAAAGAATTTCTACACGGGAATCTCGAAAGTTAGTATCGAGTCAGCCTTAGCAATTAGCGCTAGCCCATTCTGATTACTAAAATTATTTGGCCAGTATTAGATAACACTGTCCGGCCAGTATCAAACTGAAATATTGTGCTAATACTTGAAATCAAACAAATCGGGCAAATATTTAAAGCTAACACCGAATCAGCCTTAACAGCCAGCGTCGCACAGTGCGGCGAGTCAATGGGAAATAGGGAAAAAACTCAAAACTCAACTATATGAAGTTTTAGTGATAGAATTTTTTTGAATTTTCATTTATTTGTACATTGAAATATATATTTCGTCAAATAAGTAAAATAATATCACTTTGTTTAAACTTTTCAGGTTGCGTTATTACCAATATGACACTCAACTAAAAGAATATTTTTTTGAACTAAATATTGCATTTCTGCGTACAAGATATGTACTTACAATTAATTAAAAATTTATTTTTACGAATATTTAACAGTAAACATTCTGATTGTGAGTCATCAATCGCATGAATTTTCACTACAAAGAAGGTAGCTTTCAATATCTATACACATACACATACTTTCAGCCGTGATGGTATTACCGCATATAGCAAGTAGATAAATTATTTCAAAATTTATTTGGATAATAAACTTTTGCAAATATCTCGAAACGGTAAGAAATGCGACGAAACGGAGAAAATGTTCGGCCCTCGGGGGAGGAAGAGGTTCAACTTTGAGCAGTAACCACATTAACAAAGAAAGCTGAACAATAATTTGTTTAAATAATAAACTTATGCAAATATCTCGAAATGATAAGAGATACGACGGAATAGAAAAAATATTGGGGTTTCAAAGGAGGTCGAACTTTAAATTATATTTATTTTGCCGTAGAAAGCGATTTGATAATTTGTTTAATCAATAAACTTATGCACATCTTGGAAATGATGAGAGATACGAGGAAGCGGGTAAAATTTTTAAACGGTACGTAGGAATTCGAATCCGAAGCCGCGATTTTATTACCGAATAGTACGAACCTCGATAGAGGCACGCGGCAAGGATTAAAAAATGCATTGATATATCAAAGGTTAGCAGGTACTAGCAGCCAAATTTCGCATAAGTGAATAAAGGCTATTGTACTCGGTATGTTACAACAAGAATTTGCTCGACACCTCGCGACACTCGTTAGATAAACCTTCTGAAAGTCAACAACTTTGACAGAGTTGCAGTAAAATGGGACCTCACTCAAAAGGGCGAATAAAACAATAAAAATCAATAAGAGTAATAAATAATAGGTCGAAAACATAGTTCTTACCCTAGTGAACAGGATCGATACAAAAAAACCGATGATTTTAGGGCGAATTCACATTTTCCAATAAATCGAAATCTCCGCGTCGCACACCTCCTCTGTGTGTAACGTAGACTGCTCACCCGCGAGTCGAAATTTAAACTCTCTAATCTGAACCTGGAAAACCTCATTTCTTTGAAGTATTGGTTTGCCGCTGTAGGTGTAACTCTAATTTCGTGATCATCATGCTCAGATGATCACGAACAGGTTTAAATTAGAATTTGAGTACACTTCCAACTCTAATGTCGACCTGCTGGACTTCAGACAAAATTGAAACTCTATTTCCGCCGCGTGGGGCATATACTACCCATACTTTTACAATTAAATAAACTCATTTTTGACGTACGCCTTACAATTGTTCAATAGTACAAAGCCATAATTAGCAAGAAAAAGGTATACATTTTAATATGCATTAGACAACAAAGCAATGAATAAATTGTGTATTGTTATCATTATTAATAACAATAAAAAGTTAAATTTATCATTAACGCCTATATTTGACTCTACAATAAATTTTTAAAGAATTCTTCGTTTTTCAATGAGAATTCCAAGTGGCCTGAACGGAAAGTTCAACGGGGGTCGTATATACGTCTCACGCGGGCATGGAACGTTTTAACGGCGTGCAAATACTTCGTAAATTTATCGTGAATGCACTGTCTTCATAAAATTTTTAAATTAAAAAATAACAAAATCATTTAATAATGATGTTTCAAACAGTGCAGATTGTACCGAATTATTCCATAAATAATCTATGATTAATTATCATAATCGCTACTGTTTTGAAAAAGAAAGTATTACATTATTTTATAAAATTTAATGAAAAGAACCTTCGAGAGCAGTCACTGTCATGTCCAGTTTCTATATATAACTAAAGTCAACCGACCTCACTTGAACAGTCGATAGCTCAATTGGTAGAGTGTGAAAGCAAGCATTCCCAGTTTCGAGGATCGCAGGTTCGAGTCCAGGTAGGGTCTGAAAAAAAACCGTTACTAGCCGGCGCGGGCGGGTTGACAGGCCTATGGACGTATACCGACTGAATAGGCCTACCTATGGACGTATACCGACTGATGGCGACACCATTTTTTTTCGCCACAGCTCGAGATGAGGTCCATGAGGTCCAAATGAGAATTATGAAAACCTCATTTGGACCTAAACTTGCGAAGAGTGGAAATATTCACGCAGTTTAGGTTCAAATTAGGTTTTCATTGCACAGACATCCGGATCTTGAAAACCAACTTTCAGCCTCGAGATCCTCAGTGAGGATCCAGAGGTTCAAATTAGAATTTAAATTTCGACTCGGGCAAACATGCTGATATTCAGAGCGGTGCTGCACAGGTGCCGGTGGAATTTTTCGTAAACAATCTTTAGTTTCTTGTTTGGGGACTATTTCTTTTGATGTACGTGTATTTTAGAACTGTTTTTGTACAACTTGATTTTTTGGGTTTTTTCCATTGGTCGCCGCACTGTGCGGCGGCCTGATCTGATCATTAAAAATCCCCAGTGTGTTTGCCCAGTGTTGACTACGGAGTGTCGTGCCAATATCGAATCTCGTTTGTCGATACTAACCCAATCGTCAACTCCTATTATAATACATGGGTATTATTAGTCTCTTAATAAGCATAATTCGATATTTTTTAAAAAAATATCTGACTTACGTAATCATAATTATTTTCTGTCGTTGTGTTTCAGGATGCCAATTTTATCCGAGTGGCGAGTACCTGAAGTTCGTCAGAGTACCAGAGAACTTACCACGTGGAGCAGAAGTACTCTCTCTAGAAGTTTATCCGAGGAATCATCTTGCCATTATGCCTGTTGATAAGGTGAGCTAATTTCATACTCATCAACTGAATTTTACATTAACAGTATCTGATTAAAAATTGGTTTCTTAGAAATTATATCTGAACTATATAAAATCGTGCATCAAAATAGAGGTGTTTGAAGAATTTTGCGCTGTAGGTGGGTCAGTAGAAGAGGACTTTAAATAGTTTTTATGTAAATCATTAACGCATGTAGTTTTCCAGTATACGAATAATTTCGTATGGTTTTCTCACCTAATTCAAAACGTTTCACGTTTCATCATTAATCGTGAATAATTATCATTCTGAAGGTTGTAAAATATCCAGTTATGAAGGAATCTGTTTGTTTCAGGAGGAAGATGCCCAATACTTCACTGTTAAAGATGTGAACATGACCCACGTATCTGTGATATTAGCTCAGTCTTTAGAAGATTTAGTTGACGCGGAAACGCCGCGCAATTTGCTCAAATTTCGCCTTGTCTGCGATTACTCCGACCGGGCGGACTCTCTGGTAAACAAATTTTTAGTTTTACATATATTTCTATAGGGTTACATATTTGAGACTGTACGACATATATTCGTCGTATTTTATCGTATTCCGATTCCAAATAAAAGAAATATCCCTATACAGAGAACAGAATTAATTATTCCTTTATTCTGAAATATTTTAAAGGACATGTCTATTAAATGTTTGTATATCGGTTCTCAAGGCGTCATATTTACAACAAATTTTGACGGCCGAACAAATGAGTAGACTGTTATGGACAGAAAGGCAAAGACCAAAGTCTATCATCAACGTGAGTACCTAGATGATTCTTGTTATTTTTTGTGATTTCACACGCGGCCTATACATAATATTGACTATTTTAAAAACATCGAACAGTTGGTTTTAACGTTACTGACACTTCACGCCTAACATGACGCCTTTTCGGATTAATTTCTTTGCATGAAAGTACGGTTAATTTGTTTCTTATTCAATCGATCAATTTACTATCCTCCAATTGTCTTATTTTCACCTTGCTTTTGACAAAGACTTTCATGTATGCACCTTATGTGCATTTCTCACGCTCGTATCATCAATATGAATTGTACTTTTTACATTCTTCTCATGCCTATTAATAATTTATTCTAAATAATATATTATGGAGTCACCAACTTAATTATCCATGTAGGGGAGAGGGGGGCAGTTTTGAACAAAATTTAAACTTTCATAGAAAAAAGCATATGTATTTTAAATTAATTAAACTTTTGGTTACGCTGTATTTTAGTCTACTATATTATGAAGACTTTGTACAATTTGGAAAACTACGGTCATTCCTAATTTAAAAAAATAAAATTGTAAATTTTATTGAAATTGTTCAAAACTACCCCTTAGGTGGGGCAGTTTTGAATGAGCCTGGGGCAGTTTTGAATGCACACTAATGTAGGGGCTAAATGTACAGTAAATACTCTACATTTTTATAAAGTCAATAAAGATTTATTATTTATTCGTACTTAACATATATTTACATTAGAAATGCCCTTTGGGAAATTAAACATACGTACTGTACGAGCTGTAGTACCACTTGATTTTGGGCTAAGCAACTTATTGTTAGTTACAATATCATCGAAAGCTACAGCTGACTGATCAGGGATTTCAGGAAAGTAAAATTTGCTGCTATCAGTCTGCTTCCGCATAAAATTGATAATAAATTCATCAAATTCATTTTTGTCTACTATTTGACCTACAACGTATTTCATAGCGCCTTTTTTAGTTTCAAATGTAACTAACACATAATCTTCCTTGCTGATATTGTTTGTATTAACAGTTTGTTCTTCACAAGTGTTATTTGATCATCACAGTGCTCATCTGAAAATTCCTCAGTATCAGTAGAATCATCATAAACAATTGAAGTGTCGCTTTCGTCTTCAGAACTCGTTTTAGATTCCTTAGCTTTCTTAAATAAATCTTTCTTCAATTTTCCTTTCTTTCGCTTTTTCTTTTCTCTCTTATCTGCTAGCTTTTTCTTTTGTTCTCTGACAAGTGATTCCTGCTCTAGTTTATCCTTTTCGGGTATCTCAGTCAAAACTCTTGACTTTACTTTCTTTCTGGAAATTAACTTTTTTATGTGGAAGTGCTTTTGAGAATGGTCGCACATTTTCTGCTATTTTAGGTTGAATATTTTCATATCTGGCTTATGCATAAGCAATGCCACATGATGTTGATGGCTATATGTCTAGTGATGCTTAACTGTTACGAGATGTTGGTTGCAAAACTACGCTACTGGAAGTTGAAGCTAGAGAGTTCACTACAGAAGTTGAATATTCAGAAAGTTTGTCATACCACGTTCACCAGAATAGCTTCACCACGTTGTAATCCTTTCATTTGCATTCGCTCATTCTTAACTCGGTAAAATAACGTCGTATGTTTAATATCATAAAGATCCGCAGTTTCTCATAAACCTTTACCATCAAAAGCTTCAGCAATTACCTTTGCCATATTTTCTTCATTCATTTCAGACCGCTTTCTTTTATAAGTTCGCACCATGATGAGCTGAAATTGAATAAATGCATTTTACTATACATTCTTCATACAAATTATGAAGAGGGGCAGTTTTGAACAGAGAAAACTGCGTTCAAAACTGCTCCTTCTGGCTTAGTTCAAAAGTGTCCTAGGTTATAAACTACTCTAAATTAGGTTATAATTTTTTTTAGCAAAATATTTTTAAGAATATATAATTGTAAATCATACATCAACGTTTAATGTCTATAGCTATATCACAAAATGTCACTACTCGAACACTTTTATAATAGAAACAAACTTAAACACCAAATGTTAAAAATTACAACAATATGATCCTAGAACCACACTGTGTACTCTAATCGGGCACACTCTTGTTGGAATATTACTATTTTACTACATTATGGCGAACCGCGTGGAGTAGTTCTGCTTTGAAAACAGAAATGGCGCCTCTAGGCCCAAAACGTAAAATATTATGGCCGATGTTCAAAACTGCCTTCCTTCCCCTATTCTCTATACCAAATATCTTATGGCAAAGCGAGTAGGGTTCTGAAGCCTGAATTTACCTGAAATTTGAATGAGTAGTGCTTAGACGATGCTCGAGCCATTTGGTATTTAGAAACGGTTGATTTACCGACAGCTGTCAATTCGACAGCTCGGGGTGTTTGCTCTAACCCCGAAATCGTGAATTTGTTAAATAATAGTGAAGAAGTTTTGGAAGTATTAAATAATAATTATTCTAGTTGTTTCGGTGAAATCCCCCCAAGTTTTTTAAAAGTGGTTACTTACTGCAGCCGGTACCTGATTTGCAAATAACTTTTGCTTCCTTTGTCACTGACCTTAAGTATTACTGCACGACGAGTAGGTTACAAGATTTTCATGGAGTCTTTGACAATTTCCTTACGTGTCCTCTTATATAGATAACCGAGAGAATCTAACTCGTGTCCAATCCTGAAGATGACTTGGTGGACGTCAGATAATGTCGGACTTGTCGCCGAGCTCCTATCGTTCACGGTACATTAATTACAGTAGGAACTTCTCGTTCCAATTATTCCAGCAATAAATAACTGCTACTTCCTTCAAGCTATTTACTTTCCACGAATTGCTCATCGTAGGGGGCAGCGATTGACGATTTTGACTAATCGTAGGCAAGTAGGCCTATTAAAACTGAAATGCGATTCAGTGTGTCGAACTATTGTTGCGATAATGTGACTGTTGTAAATCATGGACAACTTGAGATTACAGCATCCAACGGTTTATATCGTATCAAGTTACTTCTCTTGGAACAACCATCATCCGAGCTCTCAGTATGTTCTGCAATTAACATTAACGTAATCGTTGTTCTTCTCAGACGATGGTTGTTCCAAGAGAGGTAAAGCTGTTATAAAATATCAAACATTGTAAACTCACTGGTAAGTGGTCCATGATTTACAACAGTCACATTATCGCAGCAATAGTTCGACACACTGAACCGCTTTTCAGTTTTAATAGGCATATTTGTCTACGATTAGTCACAATCATCGATCGCTGCTCCCTACAATGAACAATTGGTGGGAGATAAATAGCTTCAAAGAAGTAAAAGTTATTTAATGCACGAATAGGTGAAACGAGAAGCGCCTACTGCAATTAATGTACCGTGGGTAAAAAGAGCTCGGCGACAAATCCGACATTGTCGGATGTCCACCGAGTCATCTTCAGTTTCAACTAAATTAGTTTTACCTCTGTGACACGTAATCGTAGTTTCGCTGTGCTCTTGACAGACAAAATTATCACATTTGTAACACAATAGTGACGTAATAGTATCTTATGTCATTAGGCGGAAATCCGAGGTTTTTTCAGACTGTGTTTAATTAGGTCGTAACACCATGCCTCGTGTTATGACCTAAACACAGTCTTAAAAATCCGAGGATTTCAGCCGAATGACATACTATTTTTTCTCACGAATGCCCATTTCTCAAAACAAAATAAACAGAAGTATACTCGGCTCATTTCACGTTGCGTTTATCAGTTTGGAAAAAGGACCCACTTCGGACTAAGCAATCTTTTAACAGCCTGCGAACACCTGGTCGGTGTCACGCGGGAAAAACGCCATCCTACGGTCTAAAAATAGGCTGGAAAAGGCCTCGAAATGGGCATGAGTGAGGGGAAAATGTATTTTACTGTCTTCCACATATACTAGTGCAACGTCCCCGCCTTTTTCTTTACATCATGTTTTTGTGTCTCTTCTATAGGTTTGTAACGCATTAAAAATAACTGCATATCTGAAGGTAAAGACGAAATTCTAGACCTTTCCTCTAAGTGAGATTTCATAAGTTGAAGTGATACATTTTTAAGAAAAATTCTTCTCGGAGTCTTTGTGTTTTTTAGGTTACTGTTATATAAAATCTAAAGTTTTTGGAAAGCTATATAATACAGGAACTGTTAAACGACATTTTTTAGCAGTATAAAATTAGTAGTAACAGAAGAAATATCATAATAAAGAAAAAAACCAAAATTAATCCACTTACATGATTGGGCGCGCGGTAGCAAAAATGATTCAAGTAAATTTAGATCGCCGTAGACACGCTAACGAAATTGAAATCACACAAACCTAACTAACACTTCCTGGTCAGTATCTGGGAAGATACTGAGAGGTATAAAACAAATAACACTTAGCCATGCGCCACCCCCTCCTAAAGTGATACTGGTAGCACTATTGCACCAGCGCGCCCGCTCGAGGGTTAAGATAACCCCACAGAAAAGAATCCATGGAGGTTAAATCGGAATCTCTGGGTGGCCAGTTAATATCCCCCTGTATAGAGATCACTATTCCCGGAAAAATCGCCCTGACGACTTCCATCGAAAGGTTTGCAGTATGTGAGGTGGTACCATCCTGTTGAAATCAAGTGTTCTCATCGAATCGAACAATGAGATCACTCTTCCCATTTTTCCGGGAAGACCTCACAGAAAAAATCCATGGGGATTAAGAGGGTATTCTTGTGTAACATCGGTCTTTTCAACCACTTTTTCGAGAATGTATTGTGGTGAACCTGAAAAAGATAACATCTTGACATTTTTACTATATATTTATTGACAATGTAACGACCATTTCAAATTTTGTGGCGTTGAAATATCGAGTTTTAATAAACTTTACAGTGCTGCAACTATACACAAGTAAAAAAAAAGTTGATTGATGGTTGCCATGATTCCGATTGTTCTCCTTATCTAAAACTGAAAAATAATACGTCATTCTAGTCTGTAGACCTTTGGCTACAGCCTGAACTAGAATGAAATCAAAATATAAAAAGGTGCACTTCTGGTGGAGTTTTGAATATTGAATTCCGATTTTTTTCATTTTTTTTCGACTATTTGAGTTAAAAACAAAAAAACTATGACAGATGTAACAATGATTCTAGTTCGTGCTACATCTGTGGACGTATCGAAGATATCATAAAAATTTCAGCGTAATTGGTTCAATAGTTTTTGAGATATCGTGGCAACCAATTTACAAAATGTAGTTTTGAGAAAAACGTGTTTGAAAGTTAGACTATACTTAACACAAGTGGCGCGTCTGCCACTATAAACTTCTGTAACTTTTGAACGACTTTGAATTTTGAAAAATCCTCTCATACCCGGAAAAATGGGAAGAGTGATCTCTATACGGGGGGATATTAACTGGTCACCCAGAGAAGTCCCGATTTAACCCCCATGGATTTTTTCCTATGAGGTTATCTTATAGAAAGGGTATTATCTTATAATACAGTATAACACCAACAAATTTGAATCTGTTGAGGCAAAGCATCCGTGCAAAAATTCAAAATATCACTCCAGACTTCTGTCGACGAGTCATTGCCCATTTCCAGTTGTCTTAAGGAGGTGCAGCAGCGCGAAGGAGGACATCTTGATAATGTTATTTTCCATAAATAATTTTCCATGTTTTTACTTATAAAATAAAATTTATTTCTCACGAATAACTTTTTTATTAACCGAGTTATACCATATTGAAAAGAGGAAAACATTTTGGGAAACCATGTACTTATTGTTCACAACACAAACCACTTACATTCAATATGTATTTATAAGTCATAATCAAATAAGTTTTATCTCAAACAAAAGAGAAAATAGCATGCAGAATAAATTATTGTCAAATCTGTAATTTATTGGGCACCTGTTTTTGGTAAGCTTAACATTATTTTAACAGTTTTGTTATATTACAGCAGACGGCAACATAACTGTAGGGATTTATCGGCTCTTGTGCAAAATACTGGATTTATAGGGTTTTGGTCGAAATGTTTGGATTTATCGGGTTTTTCTTGAAATTCTCAAGTTTATATAGGATTTTACACGAGAATTATGGGCCTTTGCTCGAATCAGACTTTGTATATCGATAGAGGAGACCCAAATTAGTAGGAAACTATTTGTAACTCATTTTTTTCTTCAAAAGTGGATTTAGGGTCAGATGGTGTGCTGCATTTAGGAGCGTTTATTTCATTGTGATATATCATCGCGTTCATGTATGACGTACAATAAAAAAAAAGGCAAAAAACAAGACAAGCGAAGATAAAAAACGAGACACGGTGTTCCGTCGCACGGTGGATGGAATTTGACATAACGGTTCATACCGCTCGATATCAGTGCAATCTAACATAAGTGAAGCATTAATTTCGAATTCATCCAATCATCGGTCGTAATGACAAGGCAAGCTGTCTGTTTCGGCGAATCCAGGCTACTAATGAGCTCGCAGTCCCGCGCCTATCCGGAAAGAACTAATTTCCGAACGAGTAGTAAAATCTGCGTTTACTAGTATCGGAATTTACCCTTGCACAATAAAGATAAATATCCTATACATCGATTGGACCCAGAAAAAATGAAGATACCAGAACGGAGAACCCAATCCTGAAAACCCGAACAGTATTGTTGTAGATGAACAAGTGGAACCGGAACTATTACTCTCGTTGGAAACAAATAACACATCTGTTGCTGTTGCTGGACCGTCAATGGAGAGATTAACGATATAAATTCATTAACATCACCATCATGTTCAACTCACAGTAATACAAGCACCGAACTTCTTTCATTTGAGTCACTCCTACTGTCAAAAATTAAAAGAACAGTCCCATCAACTCAGAAAAGAAAGAAAATTGATGGCACTGTTTTGACCTCAAATTAATTTTTAAGTGAGATTGAGAAAAAAAATATGAAAAATGAGAAGAAACTTGGGAAACGAGACACGTATTTCATTTTTTTACTTCGATTTTGAAGCAGTTTGTAAAAATTGATAACGGATATACTATATTCTACATGTAAGCTATCATCTAACATAAAATTGGCGAGCCGTTTGGAGTATTCTTTGTTATGAAAAGACTAAAAGATTAAAAAAGTGTTTCGTTTTTACATCACTTGATCCTATTGGTTTTTGCGCGATTGCTCCTCATTTAGCGAGGGCATTAGAGTCTTTCTCGTATACACTCCTACTGGACTAGTCTCGACGCGAAGTATCTACCTACATCGCTTATTCTGGAAAGTATTTTGCATCAGTTTGCATTAGCCTTCTAATAACCAATAACGAGAGCCGTGGCAATTTATTTGGTACATCATTCTCCCGTGTCAAAATGAGGAAGATCGTTTCGCTTCCATTTTGATTCCGCGCATCCATTCAAACATCTAAATGGCGTAGGTACCTTAATTTCGTATATCTCTTCGGACGTCTGAATCGCTTCCAAATGACAACTGAAAATAAAGCCCAGGCCTGCAGAGACCCCGGTAGAAGAGTGTGGGCGTGATCTGAAATGTCGCACTTAGAAGAATTTCGTAATGTGCTACAAAATAATTGAAAAATCTTCCAAGTCCAATCGACGGCATCCTTTTGAACACATCATTTTTCAGCATCACACGTACAACTGTACGTGTTTTTTGACTTTTTAAAATAAATCCATATACAAAGGGTAATGTTAATAAGAATTAAATAGGCTTAATTCAATTATAATGTTATATTAGTCCTTTAATTTTTTACAAGTAGCTTACATGATATAGGAGAGAGTGGCCTATAGTGGGACAGTTTTAATTTTTTTGTTCCAGAGTGTTTATTATTTGTTGTTTTTAATGATTCAAAGTTTCAGTTAATTAGTCCAGGTATGTCTTAATTGGATACAGGTGGATTACGGGATAAGTTGAAAGATCAACGGGTATTCGCTCTTTGACCCAGTATGAACCACTTGTCCCAGGATATACCACCCATGGTCCTTAGTGGGACGCACTTAAAATTAGGTCTATACTGGGACATGCATTTTCATTTTGAGTTTTATACTCCAAATTATAGGTTGATTAAAAAACACTTTTGAATATTAAACTTTTATTGAGGTAAGTTTCAACTCAAAAAAATGAACAAATTACTAACTAATTAATACTTACATGTTATATTTCGAAAAATCGAATTGAAATTGTAGTTGGTAAGCGGACCGTTTGGTAGCTTTTATTGCAGATGGTTTTGGTAATATTTTTACAATATTTTCTGGTGTGATTGTATCAACATCCTTTTCTGCTGGGTATACAAAGCTATTGCCCACAACTTTTTTAAGGAATGAAATAATATATTCACCTTGTTCGTACGCCTCTACACAACCAGCAAAATAGCGAAAACTTTTCTTACAATTAGTAGCATACCGAACTATAACAAAGTCTCCCATATTGACTTCTTGGTCCACATCATCATCGTCGTCATCACAATAGCTTACCGAATAAATCAACCATAAACGATTTTTAGAAACAGACGATTTTTCTATAACGCAAAAAGCAATAGCTCTTTCTTTTGTTTTGTTAGCAAATACTAATGGGAATATCATAATAAAACTTCTTCTGCACAAATTTTAATTTCGAAAACTTATATTTGTAGAATAAGCCTATATAACAAAAACAAAACTGGATTTATTCGGTTTTTGCTCAAAACTACTGGATTTATTTGGTTTTCCTTAGAACTTTATTAACAAACATTAATAAAAACATTCTTATAAGTATTAACGGAAACATAAAAACTGTATGTGGTTAACACAACTTGAAACTTTGTTAATAAACAGAAGCTGTTTATTAATATATGAAAAAATATAAAGTATTAAAAACCTGTATTTTACAAATTAAAAAATAATAAAAGTTTATATTGCCGAATTAGAGCAAAAAATAGCTATTGCAGATTTGCTAACTTCCGATTTGGCCTCAAAGCGAATTTATTCGGTTTTGCACGAAAACATTAATTTAGACTCTGAAATTCATAAGAATTTATTTAATTTTTGTCAGTAGTAGGTTTTTGTTTATATTATATACTTTAACGAAGTGAGTCGATCTCCGCTGCTAGCTCAATTTTCATAAAAAGTGAATTTATTCGGTTTTGCTCCAAAGCTCCTCGATTAATGCTTCACTTAGACGGCAATGATATCAAGCGGTATGTGAACCGTTGTGTCAAATTCCGTCCACGGTACAACGGAACATCCCACTTAAAATATTTAAGCCTTTTAAGTGAATACTATGTTCAAACTAGCATAGTTTATGTGTGTCCCACTAAAGACCATTTCATTGCATTGTCCCACTATGAACCATACCAAAATCTCCCACTATGAACCAGGTTCACAAAAACTACATTATTGTTAATTTCCTACACTCTAGGCAACATACAGTACGCCAAGTTGTTTGTATAATTATACTTTATACCATAGCCTCAAACCGGTATAAGCAACGTTTTAAAAATATATGAACCAAAAGAGCTACCTAACTAGTACTGCATAATCAAAATCAGAAATTGAAACTTTACGTATCATTTTTTCTTAAAAGTACCATTTATAGACAACTGTTTTCCACAAATTTAGAAAAAAATGGCTACACAAAATTAACATAAACAGTAGCACATGATAAGGTTACTTGTTACTAGCAGCTGACTCTTACAGAGTTGTCACGTTTGTCCCAGTATGAACCACATCCCACTATAGACCACTCTCCCCTATACATAGGTACCTACTCTAAAAAATGTTGCCATGCACTGAAGAATTAACCTTCAAATAATAAAAATGTATATATTAATACTGATTAATATTTTCAAGATACATACAAAATATTATAAAAACACAGGAGCCGCTACAATTATATACTATCCAAGACAATAGTGAATTTATTTATTATGTAGCGGATGGTACCATCGGATGACACGATAGGTAATACCTATCGATTTTTGCAAAACGTTTAATAATTTTGTTTTGAAATATTAGAATACTAGAGCACACTGTTCTATAATTTTTATTGTAGAAACTGAAATCTCAAAATCGTTGAATTTATTTGTGCTCGTAATCCCTCGCGAGTAGACTGTTCACAGGAAGTTCATTTCACTTCAACAGTGGCATACAAATACGACCCCACCAGAAACATTTGTGTCCACGCTAACTATTTTTCAAACACTTTAAACGTCAAATGTGTCAAATCTTATATCGTGCGTATACTGTGAAATGTGACCAAGTCAAAAATCAACTTGGTCACTTTTTACTGTATTACTATCAGTCTTATGGACTTGGTCCTATATCCGCAGTGTTAAAATAAACTGAAAATAGGGTGACTTCGCCGGTTAGCCGACCGCATCCTGTTTTCGACCAGCTTTGAAAATAAGAATATCAGGGTATTTTTTATATTTTTGACTACGCCACTGCATAAATCCACCATTCAACTACACTTATAAGAAGTGGAACCCCCTTACGGTTTAAAACTGACCTTAGGAAATGGGTGATCGAGATTGGGGAAAAACAGAATTTTTTTATCATATACGTACTTTTTTCATTTTCAGAAAGATTTAGATACATTTTTAACATTTAGGCCAATTCTATAGTTCCTGTGGATGCGATATGTATATGTTTTAGTTTAAACATCTGCGTATATGTTGGATTTGCGCATTGTTGAAAACCAAACTAATGTAATCTGGTCGAAAACCGGCGGTCACCCTATTTAAGTTTATTTTGACACTGTGGATATACGACCAAGTCTATAGGACTGATAGTAATATAGTAAAAAGTAACCAAGTTGATTTTTGACTTATTGTTAGTCACTTTTCGTAGTATAGGGGAGATGATGGATGTACTGCCCACCTAAGGAAACTAGGAGAATTTGATTACATTAAAATAAAATTTAATGCATAAAACTGTTTTCTAGGGGTCTTGTGTAGTGTCTATTTCAATTTTTCATACATATATGAAGTTTTTATTTATAACAAAAATGATATGAGCATATTTTATACAATCGGTAATTGAACGGTACATTGCACAGATGCATGTATGACCGCCCAGCTTGCTTCTAATACCGCCCAACATATAAAAATTAAATATTACAATTAAATATAATGTTTTTATTATTTGCAATAATCATTTTAATTGCATTTTTTCTTCTTTATTTTGTTATTGATTAAACAAATTTACTTACGTAAATTTTATTCACTGACTGGCAAACGCCAACACAATAGGTACCTAACCTGACTCGCAACTGAGCGATCCAGCAAATGTGGCCCGGTCGTTATTCGATCTATACACTGGGCGGTGCAACGTGCAAATGCGCGTATCACGAAAAACATTAATATTAATTAATGAAAAGCTTTTTCAATTATTATTTAGATGTGTATTTTTTATAAACAAATCTATGACGAATTGATATTTCATTATTTGATATAATTGATAAATAGTTAGAACGATGAAAAACCTTAAATGGGACTTGGGAAATCTTATAAGAATTCCACCGATAATCTTTTGTTAATTTTTTTAAATTTGAGTGAAAAAAATGGGAAATGTTTGTTGAATTTAGGTATTAGTATTGAATCCTTTAATTTTCGAAATAAAAAATTGTTGTTTTTCAATTCGTTGTAAAGAAATGCAGGTGGGCGGTCCTACCTACTGGGCGGTACAACCCTCCTCTCCCCTACCCACGATATGTTAGGCTGAAAATGAGTAGGATTAATCATAGCATATACAAGTGACTCCGAAGTCAATTAACATCGCAGGAAGTTTTCTAAAACTGTAATAAACCTATTTTTTAAGAATACGAGGAATGAAATAATTTAAGACTTGATTACCTATATAATTTGTACGAATAAATTGGAATATTCAAAATTGACTGCCTAGACAGTCCAGGTATAGCGTATCATAGGTTTCGAAGTCCAGATACAGTACGTCATAGCCTTCAAGCTGCAGCTGAATTCTCTTGATAATTTCCTGTGTAAAGTATATCGCGTCGTAGCTTTCAAAATCTAGGTACAGCTCACCGTATGTTTCGAGCTGCAGGTATATCTTTTTGCAGTATCCTATATCCATGTACATTCCGTTATAGTTCTCGAAGTCTAGGTACAGCATACCGTAGGTTTCGGGTCCTAGGGCTATCCGCTCATAGTGCGATGTAGTGTATCCGAGTACAGCGCACTGTACTTTTCGAAGCTCAAGTGTAGCAAACTGTAGGTTCTGCACCCTAGATGCACATATCTCTTTGTAGTTTCCTATGTACAAGTATAATATCGCATCATAGTTTTCGAAGCCCAGGTACAGCACATCATAGGTTTCTAGCTCTACGTGTATCTGTTATCATGTTCCTACATCCAAGTATATTTTATCGTTGTTTTTGAAGTATTGAAGTCCAGATAACACACACCATAGGTTTTGGGTTCCAGGTACATATATTTGTTCGTAGTTTCCTGTATCTAATAATATTTCGCCAGTTTTCGAAGCTTAGGTATAATGCTCCATAGGTTCCCGACTCCAAATGAATTTGTTCCTAATTTTTGGTATCCGAATACCTTGCGCTACAATCTCGAAGTTCATGTACAATGCATAGTATGTTTTAGACTAAAGCTGTATCTATTCATAGCATTATGTAGCTTTTCGTTTCCTCGAACGAAAAAAAATAGGTATTTTATTTAACCTATAAACCTTCACAGAAACTACAGCTTTTATAAAAACGATAAATTACGTGAAAAAGTACGAATAAAATATAGAAAAATGGATATGAAAAGATACGGGGAAAGATACGGTAAAAGGTATAGCAAAATGTACACAAAAGGGTATGGGGGAATATACTGAAAAATGTATAGGAAAAGGTAAGAGAGAAACTACCAGAAAATGGGCAGGAAAAAGTATGGGAAAAAAGTACGGGAAAAAGTACGAATGGAAATACGGTAGAAAGTATAGAAGAAAGTATAGCAAAATATGAGGCCCACAACATATACCGCTGTTGGTGCGTTGTATCTGGAGTTTGAAAATTATGGTGCTGTGTACGTGAATATGTACAGAAAACTATGAATACGTAAATACGCTTAGGACAAAAATTCTGCAGAGCATTATTATACTCGTACAGTAGACTCTCGATTATCCGAGGTAGCTGGGACCGAGGGTACCTCGGTTAAAAATAAAACTCGGATAATCCGAACTTCTTTTAAATTGCTCACGTATGACGAAAAAAAAATCCAAAAGGTACATTATACACTTTTATATTTACTTACATAATTATGTATTTTATCTTACAAAGAAGTCTTTGATGGATTTTTGAGTTCATTTTTTGCCTCTCTTGGAAGCGGCGAAGTTGCGCCAACGTTGGAGAAACAACAGATCATGCGGAGAACACTCATCGGTTAATCCGAAGCCTCGGTTAACCGAGACTCGGACAACCGCGAGTCTACTGTACTTCGAAAATAGTAGCGCGATTCAAAAACTATGGCGCGATATATTTGAGTACAGAAAACTATAAAGGAATACATCTGGGTTCCGTAAACTATGGTGCGTATTTCATGAGCTTTGAGAACTATGGTGCTATGTACTTGGATACATGAAACTATAAAAGGATATATCTGAGGCGTGAAACCTACGGTGTGCTATAGTTGGACATCGAAAACTACAGCATGATGTACCCGGATACAGGAAACTACGAGCGGATACTTCTGAAGCCCGAGATCTATGATGCTCTATTCCTGGACTTCGAAAACTATCATTCGATGAACTTGTACACAGGAAACTATAAGCAGATACACCTAGGCCGCGAAACCTATGGTATGCCGTACCTGAACATTGACAAGTACGGCGTGATGTACTCAGATACAGAAAAATATGAGCAGATATACTTGCAACCCAAAACATACGACGTACTGTACCTGGACTGTCTAGGCAGTCAAATTTCAATATTCATAGTTTATTCGCACATGTTATATAATCAGTCGTAAATTATTTCATTTTTCGCATTTTTTGTTTCAAAAAGATTCTGCCGCTATTACAGTCTTAGAAGATTTTCTGCAATGTCAACTGACCTTGGAACCAATTGTATGTATGTACTACGACTGATTTTACTTATCTTCAAACTAAAATATAATGTTTGACATGATTAATGTTTAAATTGTGCAAAAAATAGGTGGCGTGGAAGTAAATGATTTAGGTAGAGACCTATTTTTATGCTATCATATGTATAAGAATGAACTTCCTGACCTCACACATTTGTAATTTGGACAAGATCATTTTTTCCTTCATTCCGCTGCTATCAACATTTTCTATTTAAACGAAATATTCCTCTCACTTCAATACATCTTTATAAAATATAAAGATATAATAATATATGCCTATATTCAATATAATTTTGCTTTCATGCTGAAATGCTCAGAAGAACCAGCAGCTAAAGAATTGCACGTTAATTGCCAAAAGCTCCCTGTGTATCATGTAGAGCATGCAATAGGATTTGGCCTTGCTTCTTATTCTTTTAATCACGCTAAGTAGATCACAGTATGAGGGATTCAATTTACAAGCAGAGCAGTGCCCTATATACAGGGTGTTCCGCTCAGGATAGTCGTGGCGGGTGTGGCCTAATTCGCCTATACTTGTCCCGCCGACCAATGATAGATTGACGGCATAAGCATTGACTGACAACTGATGAGGCCCGGTGTGAGTCCGGTTTCATCGTAGGAGAAGCTACCTGGTGCGTTAGCACATACGCCCCTTCCCCGACTCCAAATTTGGAAGCGCGCTTGCAACAGCTTCTCGGCCGGCAAGTCGATAGTGATTCTGAGCAAGGTACCCTACCCAAGCGTACCGCCTATACTAGCGTCCCCTCAGCAGCCATTGACCTGCCGAGAGGTACCATAATTCGGAGAGTACGCTGCGTGAGTGCCATACCGTATGTCCGAGCCCAACCCGCTCAAGCGCCGATACCCATGGCCGATACATTGAAATTTGACTTCGGCAGTGTTTGAAGACGGTCGAGTCTTTGATAGTTAACGTTTTCTTTAGAAGAGTGTTTGCGTGAGAGCAAAAAGTGTAAAACGTCTGACGTCAGCTAAGGAGCCTGCGACCCTCCAACTTATGAGAGTCACAGATTGCAAACAGCATGCCATATCAATGCTTTCACTGCAACCTCGAGTCCGTCCCAATTCTGGGTGCTTTCCACAGAGTTGGCGTTCAACTACGGCGACGTTCTCCACCATACACTGCGTTGTGAAGAAGGGCATACAGGCCCGTGGACCAGTTCCGCACGTTCGAGTTTTCCTGGCATCGTCATGTCATTCAAACGACTGGTGCCAGGGCATTGCGTATCCAATACTGGTTAAGTCGGTCCATAAGCACAACTTTGTCTTCCGATTGAGGATCACACTTCCTTGTTCCGGTTCGACACTCATCTTTAAAGTCACGGTCGTTGTGCCACCTTGATCCTTTTTGGCAGTATCTGAGATGCTTCCTTCGATGGGGTCTTTTTTTATTTTTAGCCACCTTTATTCAGCTACCGGGCTCAAGGACTGGTTTTCTTCAGCGAGCATCCCTCGCACCATCCTCGCCCAGGGCTAGTAAGGCAGAGAGGAAATCTCATCGTCAGAGTCGATACTAGTCATATCGATCAGTTCGGTAGCGTGCCAGGGTCAAACGCTTGTTGCCGTGCCTTCCGAATTTAGTTTTGACCCAAATTCTGCATCAGAGTTCATGCTTCGGTCCGCGTGTTCTCTTTGTTAAGTTCGCCCATTAGTATAAAGGGAAACTCCCCCCGGGCTAGCCTGAACCCATCGGTTCACCTCGCCGGGCGACGAAGGCTATCCAGTAGGCATCGCTTGGAGGTGGGGTAGACTTGGCTCAGTGGTTGAATGGAAACCACTTCGTTCTTGCGATTGGGAGGTTTCCACCGTTCACCCGAACACCCCAAGCTGCAAGACCTCTCAGAGGGCCAACGGAGTCAAAAACCCATCAAGCTTACCTCGGGGCCGCCCCGCGCGTTCGTCATATCTATGGCACGTTCGAATTCTACAGATCTCTGCTGGTTATAATCATCTGTGCCATCGGCAGTGTTGCCAACACATCAATAGTTTATTGAGGCACTCTCCGGTTCGGAGAGGAGGAAAAGGAGGAAAAGGAGAATAAGTTGGAAATGTCTTTACTTGGTTTTATGAAATACTGTAGATGTTCGATAGCTAAAATGAAAAATCGTATTTCTAAATGAATGCAATTTCTTAAAGGAAAATAAAGTGTTACTTTAAGTCATTTAACTGTCCACTGACAAAACTCCAACTATCGGTCCCTTCAATAAACAAGAGATTAGCGTCCAAATCTTTTTCATCTGTATGTACTCTTTTCTCTATTCCTCGTTGCGTTACATGTTATTCTATACACAGATATTAATCTCTAAACACAGCAAAGAAGAGATTAGCGTCCAATTCTTTTTCATCTGTATATACTCTTTTTCTCTATTCTTCGTTGCGTTACATGTTGTTCTATACACAGATATTAATCTCTAAATTATAGTTCAGCCCTGATAATTATTGTAACGGATGGGGGTAAATCATTCATGCCTATATTCTACCGTATAATGTTGAAATTTTTAAAAAAATATAATCAAATTTACATAATATTCGGTTCTCATCTTTAATGCAATAAATCTATTTTGTTAATGCAAATATTATAGCTAAGCAGATCTTAATTGCTGTTCTAACTATTAGGTACACAACTTTGCTTCCTCCGTTTTCGATTCGTGGATCGCTTCAAAAGATGACCAATTTTTTCAGCGCGGGATTCGTACGCTCGAGGAAGTAGTGGCCAGCGATGGACAATACTTTTAATCATAAATGTATAATCAGTTTTTTACAATAAAGCCTCAAATTTCGGAAAAACGGCGGAAGCAAAGTTGTACATCTAATAGATCGTCTACTTAACAATATTTAATGGATAATATTGCATACCTGCGAGTAGCAGATATGATGTATATTATTTTGTATAGTTAGTTGACAAGTATCCAACCATTTAATTTTTACAATATTTTTCACATGAGTGCATATAGATATCTATATGTATACGATTTCTATATGTTTATGGAAAAAGACGGAAGACATCAAAAAGATAGATACATGGTTTTTTGTACTTTAGTACATCGATTTCTAAATTCCGTAAAAACTAACGTGTATTAAATGGTAGGAAACTCCAGTCACCAAAGTTGAGGAGTTCTAGAGCAATCTAGAACTTAGCCGACATGTTAACCAATGCTGAATTTTAATCTTAGGTATCATCGCATTTATCAGTGACCGTGTATGTAGAGGATGTAAATGACCATGCGCCTCAATTCATCAATGCGCCATATCATGTAACAGTGGACGAGCTCACACCGACAGGTGACGTATCAGACCATATTTACATATTTAAGCTAATCTGATGTAATGAAATATATCAAGCTGATTATCTCAGTCCGTTACTTGTTGCTAATTATTTACATATAATGATTAATTTGTGACGTATAGATTTCGAGCGTATAAGGAGAAATAGCACTGCCTCATGTAAAATTTGTTCATGTTATATAGGACAAATACCATTGATAATAATGTGATAATAATTGAATCAGTGAGTCCAAGAATAGTACAAGTGCATAGAGAATCCTTATACCGATTCAATTATATATAGGGTATTCACGCTCAGGCTCCAAGACTGGGTGGAGCTTATTTCAAATGTGCTGCATACGTGGATTAATTACTCTCGGTTAGCTTCCCCTGCCGTCACTACAGCCATCTGTTAATTGAGGCGCCGAAATTATTGACGTCTAATAGAGCAATGCAATCTCTCAATAAAATATCAACATAATCAAAAATCATAATCTGTACCAGCTCAGTGACTCGGTAGTTGTCTATGTTCCCCAAATACGTAGGGAAGGGGGGGGGGAGTGGTAAAGTGTGGAGCGGGGTAAAGCGGGGAGTTGTCGATAATTCGCGTGTAGCACAGCGATATCTAACAAAAACAGTATGAACTCAGTTAACAAAATGCCCTGGTGTGGTTTTGGACGTTGCAGCTCAATCTGATATTACATAGCGAAGTTATGGAACACGCACCTAGTTTTTTGGCCTTGATGTAAGAATCTTCTGTTATTACAACACAAGTACCTAACTAATGAAAAAATCTATCTGCTCCAAAATTAGTTACATGGTGTTGAATAGAATTCTTTAGATAACAAAGACAGCCTAAAATGGTATCCTTATGTTGATTTTTGATCAAATAACGAATTGTTAATTAAAAATGTTGACCGTTCCCCACTTTGCTTATAGTCAGACATTATTGAATATATTACTATTTAAACCTTTTTCACAAGCGCGATATCAATCGAGGTAGAGATATAAATTTCATTTACAACTAAATTAGCTTTTTTTATATATGACAAAATTTGTAATACGTTACGGTCCTCACTTTGCCCCCCTTCCACTATTTGAACGAGTGGCTTCAGGAGTGGCTCCCTCTTAAATTGGACTTCAACTTACTGGATAGGTCATAATATAAAATACATAGGTCGTCATATTTAGATTTCCTACACCCATAATTATATTAAGGCAGTTCGATTTATATCGTTATAAAATATACATATTTAGGAATTTTACGCTTATATAGGTTCAGACACAAAATATATTAAATTAACATGAAAAATCAGTTGAGTTTAACATGCAAAAATGGCTCGACTGATTTTAATATACAATTCGTTACTGTTTAAGCCTCGTAACAGTTCATCCTACATTAAGCCTACAATATACAGGGTAAGGCAGTGAGAAACGGCATGATTTTAAAAAAATCGCAAAAATAATGATTTAAAAAAAGTTGTTTTATTTTAGCATAAATCAGGTCTACATTAGTGGAAATTTACTTTAAACACTTTGGACTTGAGGTATTCCCAAAGGAAAAAGTCTGGAGTTGTCAAATATGGTGAACGGGCAGGCCATCGAATATCGCCATTTCTGCTGATGAGACGACCGGGAAAAGTCAGTCTGAGCAAATCCATTAAAACATTGGCAGTATGGCTGGTTGCACCATCTTGCTGGAAGAGTATTTTATCATAAGGATCATATTCATCGATTCCAGGCAGACCAAAAGTTACCAACATGTTAGCATAACGTTTAGACTTTACAGCAATAATAGCCTTTACAGCAAAAGTGCGTTTCTCACTGGACCAACGTTCCATGGCTACTAACATTTTCACCTATCTAGACGACAAAGATCCAATTCCCCACTCTCGTGACCCCCACGAAGCCCGCCAGCCCGAACTGAAAACGTGCCCTTTCACTGCTTTACCCTGTATTTGTTCTAATTATTAAGAGTCTGTTGCAATGTCAGAAGAGATTGCATTATGATGAAAATAATAGCGGCTACCGTGACTTGATAATCTGTAACTTTTATTGCTGAATGAATGCTCAATTTTATGTACCCAATCTAGGGCATAACTTACAGGCCAGCGACGCTGGTTGCATATCATTTGGGGTACCACGTTCGTTGCAGCTTCCTATAATTCCATGGTAATTCCGATAGCTCGGATCAGAACAAAGTGGATCGAGTCAAGCGAAAAACATCGACTATTTCACTCCTGATCTAGAATTTAGTTAGCTTCAACATTCTTATTTTCGTGCTTTCTAAATAATCGCGGATATGTGTTTTTCGCTTAATTCCATCCAGTTGGTTCTGATCCGAGCTATCGGTATTACCATAAAATTACAGCAAGCTGCAGCGAACGGCATGCTCCAATCGATATGCAACCAGAGTTGCTGGCCTGTAAGTTATGCCCCACGTTGTATGCAATCTACATTGTACACGTACGTGGGTATCTTTATCTGCAGTACTTCAAGTGTATCTCATAATTATAATATCGCGTATATGAGACAGCGGTCTAAATTAATCCTTTTCGATTTTGTTAGGTCTCACGATATTTCGTGGTATTTATGCGTTGGACAAAGACAAGCCGAACACGCCCAACAGCGACGTGCATTATGCAATTGTGAAGGGAAATGAACAGGGCATGTTTTCTTTGGAGTCCGCTCACAGGACTGCACTCATCCTCAAGAAACCACTCGATTATGATGCTGGCGACCGTGAATTCATACTCACTATCATGGCATCGGTAAGACTTCACTATTCTACAATCAATGATTTTTTCAAATTCCCAGACTATAATTTGTTTTATAAGCTAAGCTGCTAAAATCTATATTGCTTCTCGTTGAAAAGTGAAGCTCAGATAAAGCTGTGCTTGGAGCAAAAAAGCCACTATTAAATTTAACTGTTGGTATCCAAATCATTAACAATTAAATTTTTACCATTTTCTGTGCTATAAAAACGCCTGCATTAAAATTCTTTTGGAAACCATAAGTATATATTTTTTAAATTTTGGAATAGAACTGTATTTCTACAGCTTTGCTGTCTTTAGTTATACATAATTCTCAAGCAGGGATGTGATATTTCTTGTGGAAACAGTTTCTGTTCAACTTTCTTAAAGATAAAGAGGAATATTCATAAGTTATTTTAAATAATTCGATTCGATATACTCACGTAATGAAGATCGCATTATAATTAAATTGCTCTACGCATAATTTCTGCTACTACCAATTTCTAATAACATTAAACGTTCCATCATATAAAATATCAAAATATTACACCGAGGATAAGAATTCTACATTTTCAATTAGTACAGTTACGCGATTAATCTAGCCAGTATACTTAAGGATGATATGAAAGATATTATAATAACTTGAACTTACAATGTGTAATAAAACTCAGCAAGTAAAGCTACATTAAAAAAAAAAAGAAAAATTGCACACTCTAACCTACAGGGCAGCGCGCCTATGCTGGCTTCGATACGTCAACAGATCGGTGTTCGAATCATTCTACATGTTCAATCTCAGGGCAGTTGTCATCGGTCCAGCATCTATTGGTGTAGCAGGATATATTCCGATTCAAATACCATTTGCATTCGTATCGCTGGGAAAATAAGAGTTTATAGTAGTGGAAAATGATACATATAATTTGTGGATTTTTCAATTTCTAATGGGTCAAATCCAACATCGGGATCGTGTTCAGTGGCCAAAAATACAGGGGGATAGGTGGATCTGACTTCTGTGACGGGAATTTTGTGTGTGTGCCTGTGTTATTTGTTTAGTCATTATGAGGTTCTAAGTTAAAAGCGGACAAAAATCTCTCGCACGATTTTTTCGGTGAAATCTCGCATCGTGTCGTGTAACGATTTCACAATTAGATCGGCCCGCAGAGAAAGTGTCCAACATCGTCGTAACAGTTCACTGCCAAGGTCACCAGGTCTTGCGGACTATTGAGACAGGTTGCCCACAGTTAGTTCCTTGAAACTCGAGCGGATACTTGAAAAGTTGGCTTTACGGTCGATATGATTTCAATTTTATAGTTTGCTGTTTTCGACGTAAAAGTGGTTAACAAAAATTCCAACAAAAATTGCACGCTGTGCTTCACTCTCTTCTCTCCCTTAAAAAAATTTCACTTAAAAAAATATTGATATCCAAATGCAGTACTAAAGGACTATACCAAATATATTTTACATGATGGGCGATATAAGAGGCGCATAAGTACGAGTGAAAACTTCGATTAATCCTTTACATCGACATCGTCCATCCTGCAAATTACTCGGTATAATCAAGACCGACAAAACGAACCGAGATCGAAATGACAAATGATTATAACAAAACAGACCACCAACGTTCAAAATGTTACTTAGTGGCCATTGTTTGAAGAAATTGTTAATCTTAAACACGCGTATTGTATTCAGATTAAATTAATTACCGTAAGTGTTGAATACAATCAATGGTATCTTACTGGATAAGTAATATTTATAAATTTAATGCAGTTACCGGTCTGTGCTAAATCCTTAAAAAGCAGTACGGAATTTTTTTAAATAAGAAATGCATGAGGTAATTCGCTCAGGAGGTTTGTGTAAAGTACACACTTTATTTTGACGATATATACCTCGTTAACGAATAGCAAGATTACAGTGATCGGCGGAATAAATTATTGGCCAGATTCAGTATTAGTTAATTGTTACTGTCAACGCGGGCTACTTTGGCCCTGCGGTCCTTCTTTGACCCAAATTAAGAAATAAAATAAAACGTTCTCAAACTACTTGATGCACATCAATAGCTGTACAGATCTGCGCCCTAGCAGAAACTACCGCAACCAGTTTAAAATCTGCTTCCTCAAGATAGTTTGAGAACGTTTTATTTTATTTCTTAATTTGGGTCAAAGAAGCACCCCAGGGCCAAAGTAGCCCGCGTTGACGGTACTTAATCCGTCATATAGTAAACTTTTGCAATTTGTTGACAAGATAAATATTGGCAAAATTCTTATTATTAAAATATATTCTATACGAATCTCTCGAGCGGAACACCATATACAACTGTTACACATTACATAGGAAAAAGTATAAAAACTAATACCTACCAAATAGAAAACTGAAGTTATACAGTAAATACATTTAAATGTCCACTTTTGTACAGTGTAATTGAAGGATTTTGACATATTTATCTTTTCTGAGTTTGTAGACTTCTGTATTTTCCAATAATTAGAATCAACTCAATATTATAATAATCTAATTCCAATTTCTTAAGGCACGGGCCTGCCAAGTAGCATTTTGAACACTGGTGGCCTGTTTTGTTATAGTAATTTTTCATTTTGATCTTAGTTACTTTTGTTGGTATTGATTATACCGAGTGATTTGCATGATGGGCGATGTGTGAAGAATTAAGGTAGTACTCTATCGCCCATCTCACCACCTAATAGGGGCACCCCCCGAGGGGATATAAGAAAATGTTCATTTCGGCAGGAAAAAGCTTCTAAAATTTGCTCATTGAAGCTTCTTTTGACGGTTTTTCGTAACCCTTTGTGGGACAAAAACAGAAATACATTTTTTAGCAAAAAATATTTCATATTTTCTTAATGCACCACAACCGTACAGATCCGTACAGCCCTGTCTCAATACATTCCCGCTTCGTATATACGGATACACGCACACTAGTATCGTAAGGTCTGCATCGAAAACGTGGCAATACCGCTTCAACTGTATACCGATAAGGATGTTGTGTTTGGTTATGTGTTGCTACTGAATACGTCACGCGCGCTGTGGCCACATTCTCTCCGCTCAATTTTCCCCCTCCTACGTGATTGATAGTATCATTACATTTTATTTTTTACTCAATAACTAAACGGTGGATCTTCCCTATTTTTTAAATATTTTTTTATGAATACAGAACTATGTGTCTGAATTTTTTAAATAAATTGGTTTATGTTTGAGTTTCAAAATATGAAAAATACTTGAAAGCATGCCCATTTACGCGTGAGGTTAAATGGGAAAAATGCACATTTTAAAAATTTAATACGTATCTTAATTTCCGACGGTAGATAGTTTTTTTTTTCACTAACAAAAATGTTTTATTTTGCCGTGATCTAGGTCTGAAAAAAATTTCAGAATTTCCGTAGATGAATCGATATCGTGATGGTACTACTTTAATCGAAGCTTTCACTCGTACTTATGCGTCTCTTATCTTGCCCACCCTGAAAAATATACTCGGTATACCTGTATGCTCTTAGTTCGGATATCAATACTTTTTAAGTGAAATTTGTTTAAGGGGAGGGGAGTGGGCGAAGCACAGCGTGGAATTTTTGTAAGGGTTTTGGTCGACACGATTATTAGTGGGTTATTTTTTTTAAGTGGCCCTGCATAGTCCTTGTTGTATTTTCGAGGATATCACCAGTTTTTTGAAAATCGATTACAATTTATGAATCGACTTTTCCATTCCCCTATCTTCTGACTATTCAATATGCTTCTGTATTGTCAGGGCCGCTTCTAGATGATGAGGCGCCTTCGTGCTTGGCGCCCTTTTCTAGAGAAGGTATGAAGCCTTTTGGCGCCCCATGACTAGTGCGCCTTCATGCGCGCCTTCGTGCGTGGCACGAAATGGCCACTCATTAGACGCGGCCCTGTGTATTATCAAAGTTTCACCAATTTTTATCCATTAGAACCATTTCCGAGAAGATTGAATGAACCCATTGTTCAAATAAATTATAAACTCGCGTTCTTCAATAATACCATCGCGTTTGAACATTTAATACACAGAGTCTACGCATATTTCCCGTAGTTTCCAAAATAGTCACATAAGTTCATTGTTTAAACAAATTATCGACTCACGTTGTTCGGTAATCCAATTACGACGTAAAATTTGAAACTAATCCGAAAATTTAACAATTTTGTTTGTTTCATTGTATCTCGCCGCTTCAAGGTATTTTTCTAAGTTTATTGTTTAAACAAATAATGAACTCGCTATGTTCGGTAATGCTATCGTGACTGAATGTTCGACCCCTTTTATGAAACCCATACATTTTCATCGTTTTAATCTATCTCCCACCGTTTTCGAGATAATTGCAAAAAATGATTGTTTAAACAACTATCGACTCGGTCCGTTTAGTTATCACCATCGCAATTGAAATTTCGACCCCCTTCATGAAACTTCAAAATTTTCTCTGTTTCCCCATACCTATCCCCATTTCCGAGATATTTGCAAAAATGTATTGTCCAAATAAATTGTTTAAACAATCTATCGACTTGCTATATATGGTAATACCATCATGGTTGAAAGTTCAACCCCCCAGACGACACCCCCAAATGTTCTCCCATTTCGTCGAATCTCTCACCGTTTCTAAAATATTTACATAAGTTTATCATTTAAATAAATTATCGTTTTACTGTCTTCGATAATATCATCATATTGCTAAAAGTTAGACCCCATACTGTGCTGCAGGGGCGAAAATTTTCTCGATTTCGTCGTATCTCTCACCGTTTCCGAGTTATTTGAATAAGTTTATTATTTAAATAAATTATCTTTCCACTTTTTTCGGTAATCTCATCATTGCTAAAAGGGCGAAAATGTTCTCCGTTTCGTCGTACCTCTTACCGTTTCCGGGAATCGTTACAGGAATCGTGCGCCGCACTTCTGGTTTGGAATACCCTATATGTGAAATATCAGATTGTTTTACTACACCAAAATTGTATTATCAATAATCAAGAGAAGCAGTGAATGTGATCGTTTTTTATAGTGTAGGCTAATGCAGGAAACGTGGTAACGTTCAGATATGAGCGAGCAGAGAATTCTCCATAGGCACGCGCTTGCCATGATTACCTTTGACTGTCTGTACCAGATCAGCTCATAGCAGCCATGATATTTGTACGCTTCCAACCATTGAAAGTTGGACCATTTTGCCACGTTCCTTTGAAAATACTCAATAATTTTTTAATTGAAAACACGACTTTTTAGCATTATCTGCAGCCATTATTTTTAACGTTTTAAAAATTAACTAAGATAAAGATAAAAGATTCAATAATTAACACCAATTTGCTTCGGTTTTTTAAATCTAAAAATTGGTGTATGAGATTGGCAATTGTCGACAGTCCCTATATTAAAGCACGGGGTTCGTCTTATGTCCTTCACCTTCCGAGAATCCTGGTGAATCTCCTTAATACGTAATGGATCGCGAGTACATAATGAATTGGTATGGAATGCATCAAAATATATTGCCAAGTCTTCTCAGTTTTTAACTAGTCTTTTTATAATACATACGTTAAGTAATGATTTCAGTACATAAATAACGGTTTCGATTACAGGATCGAGGGACGCCAATGAGAAGTACCAATACAAGCATCCGAATAAAAGTCTTGGATAATGACGACCTTAATCCGAAATTTACGCAGGACGTTTACTCGACAAAAATTTATGAATTCTACCCAATAACGGTAAGACTGGACAATTCAATATCATGATTACGTAGGCAATGTGAATTACTGTGCAATAAGTAACCTTTTATTTTAATTGCACAAAAATTAGTCCGTCTACTATTTGCGGTGTCTATCTTCTTACCTCAAGACAAGGAAAGAGGATTGACCGCAAGTTGCAATATGTAAAAGACATAATTGCCCTTACTCAAATCAACATGAAATGAATGTCAGTGTATTTTTCTTATTGAGCCAACAAGGAAACACCTACTAACTACTGGTAACTCACGAACAACCTCTGGGTGTTCTCAAACCTCTAACCCAGAGGAAAACCCTTCGTTTATTAAAAAATTACGGACATAATGCAATTGATTTTATTGAAATCCATTTAGAACTTATGGAGAAATTAATTATTAAAAAGTAGTTAATATTTTGAATTTATTTGGCATTGATGACGTCATATCAAGGCTCATGAAGATAATATTTATTATAATTATAGCAATTGCGATTACAGTGGGGCCCTGATCGAGCGCGCTGCGATCGAGCGCACTCTTGATTACCGTGAAGCGTTCGGCTCTAATAGACCATGAGCTACCAATATGAAACCCCCCCGTGGGAATTTCTGACTCACATATTTTTTTGTTGGTATTGTCATCTAGTTTAAGGTTTTAGTTGTTTGCCTCTTGTCAATTACAGCATATCCCGAAAAAACATGAAAAACCACGAAAACACGGAGAAAATGACTCTTTTTCAATTAATTCTCATTTCATTAAAATTTTTCGTTGAAGAAGTTATGTTTATAAATAATATTTTGTGCAGGAATTCTTCCCTGAGTTTTTAGTTACATATTCTTCCATTTTTTATTGTAAACATGAACCTTAACACAAAATTCTCATTATGTGAATATAAACGAAAACATTCTAGTTATAATAATGAAAATTGACTTTCAACCTCAAAATCAAATAAGAGTATTTCATTTTATAACAGCATCTGTAATCAGCAGTCTCCTTCTTCATCCTCATGTACTATATCGGCTAAGTTAACTACTTCTGGATCATCTCCATCTTCAAACTCATCTAGATGAAAGCTTTCCATAACGTCGGTTAATTTGTGCGGCAACGGATCCCCTTTAATCCAATAAAATTTTAGTTGTCCATTCTCCATCTTCCAGCCATGTCCCACTGAAGTTGGTAGTATGGATTTAGCGACATGTGCATTGTTCCATATATCTTCCCATCCCCATATATCTATCCATTGAGGCACTGGTAGTTTGCACGACTGATGTGCTTTTCAAGTGAAGCTTGCAATGAGGTAGTAGACTCAATTCGACACCTTGTATATTTGGCAATGCAAATGTCATTGTGGGAGAGTATTTTTATGTGAACAAATCGTATCGTAGCTTATTTATATCTGTGTATCCCTTATCACTGTACAAGCAACAGACGAATTCCTCTAGACCTGTCTGTAACATGTCTGTAATTGTAAGTGATGATCCTAATGATCTAAGAATAGGCACGAATTTCGAAAACTTCCAATTTAGATTTTACTGATAACTTTCCATGACGAACAAATGAACTGGTAGTGTCGCATCCGGATAATGCATGCATATTCAACATAGCATGGCTCGTTGCTGCACCTAAGTCCCGAGAAATGATGGTGACATTAATGACCCTTCGTTTGTTTCTAGTTCCTGTATCAAACAGTAACACGTTTTCAATTTAGTTGGCGTAACTTAACAACAACATAAAAACATCTGTGTCTGGTGATCTAATTCTGATAGGCAAATTGTCTTGACAGGATTGAGAAGCATGAAAGCAATGTAATGTAATTTTAGTATCTGCCTCCTCTTGTGAAGAGCATAGCTCTTCTTGTATCGTATAATTCACAGTTGAACCGTCTTCGCTAGTAAACAACATGCACTGATCATTATGTGATGAGTAAAGATTTCTACCATGAAAATAATGGGCATATATGTCTTGTTTTCATTCATTATGTAGAAGGTTGACAAGTTGTTCCTTGTTTTTGCCATTACTGAGGAATTTTTTCCAATCCCGAGGAATCTTGGTCTTAGGTATCTCCATGGCCCCTTCTTAGTCCCTCAGTGTTTTTAATAGATACATTTGCGTAAGTATCCGTCACGAAATCTATCCTCTTGCATTTTGGAAAGCGGCTTAAGACTATCCCGGCGAGCTCACCAAAGGTTTCTGGAATATTACTGAGAGCTTGAAAGTAAGCCATGCCATCAATCATATAAATGCATTCTTCAACCTTAGGAGGTTCATTTACCGCACCCTTGATCTCCAAAGCATGGAGTAGTTTGGCCTTGTCTGTTTTTGTAGGACACCCATCAGCAGTTGCTAATGCCCATGGTACTGGTCCTAATGGATAGGATAACAGCATCTCTAGGCTAATTTGACGTTCTGGGACAGGAGCAAAGCTCGACCAAAAATATTTCTTTCTGCTCTTATCTCAACTAATCTGTTTTGAGAGGACGTAACAATTATCTTCTCTTGAATACTCTTAAAACTTTTAAGCTTTTGTCTCTTCAGTGGTTCATGAAATTTTTTATTCTTTAAAATAAATCTGTCTTGTATGAAAGTGTTGTAGGCAGCTTTCCCCAGAATATATATACGTTGAGTAAATCTTCTTCCACCGATTCAGGTGCAGGCCTTCCAGATGATAAACAGAACAGAGAATCCTTGTCGTCAACTTCAAACGGATTGATATATTACTCAATAGCTTGAATTACTTTCAAGACACTTTGCTCACTTCGTTTCATTTCTCCTATTTGCGTGTCTCGGTGAGAGGAATCTGATGTATGTAACATACTTGCTTTTTCACAAATGCCAATTCTACATATTTAGCACGTTCATACCTTGTAATACACCATCGTGCATATGCCCGGAAATTTCTGCTGTAACCCACTATGCCGCCGGTGCATTTGGCATATCAATTGATTGTCTGTTCTATTGTGATGTCAATAGAATTTCTAGAACTTGGAACTTGTGATCTACAGACGCTATTAAGGGGTATGAATCGACCTTCCGAATTCCGTCGCTCAGCGTGATGTTTACTCAAGAGCGCCGAGCCGTGCTCTCGATCAGGGCCCCACTGTATCTTCATGAGCCTTGATATGACGTCATCAATGCCGAATAAATTCGAAATATTAATTACTTTTTAATAATAAATTTCTCCGTAAATTCTTAACGGATTTCAATAAAATCAATTGCATTATGTCCGTAATTTTTTAATGAACATAGGGTTTTCCTCTGGATCAGAGGTTTGAGAACATCCCGTATAGATATTTTCGTAGGCTTATATATACGGAGCAATCTGTAGTAGTTAGAAATCAATTTTCTATTTTGGCGCTAAACAGATCTTCAGTATAGAATCACCCTTCGAATAAAAAGGAATCTCGTCATGTTTGCTTATTAGTTGAAAAAACTATAGAATCCATTAAAAAATACTTACAAATATATAATATTGAACAAGAAGTTATCTCCTTTCTAACGATTAAGGGGCTATATACACTTACAATTAGAACGAGGAAAAGCAGAGTGAATTATGACTATTTGGTAGAAATATTTTTTTAGGAAAAAGTCATTATACACGTCTTAAAATATATACATTTATCTAACAGTTCTTTAAGTTTTATTGGATAATAAATTAAATTTAGTATAACAGTCACGTACGTAAGGCGATCTCATGGAAAACAGTTTTCGCGGTGCCCCGAATATCTTCATTGGTATCCATTTGAAACAAAAAACAAAAATTTTTTCTAGTCTATAAAAAAACTAGTTCTTGACGTAGCTGATTTTATTAATATTGATTCCTTGCATAATGGCGATAATTTTAATATAGACGTGTAATTTTGACAATATAAATCGTTCGTTTGTAATGTATAAAAAATTAACTATGATGTGTAAGTATATTATAAAAATCCTATAATTCTATCGAGAATGTCTGAAAAATTTCAGCAAAAGCGGTCCATTAGTTACTGAGGGCAACGTTTTTAACAAGACCTTCTTACGTACATGACTGTCATATTCTCAATTAGATCTATCTTTAAATGAAACTTTCAGAACTATTAGACAAAAGTGTGTAGTCTAAGATATGTGTAATGATTTTTTCGAACAAAAAAGGTCCCCACCAACCAAATAGTCATAACCCACCCTTCTCCTTGTGTTCTAGGTGTATATAGTCCAAGGGGGGGGGGGGGGTCTAACTAGTGGAAAAAACCTCTATTTTTACGAATTTATTTTAGAGCTATTGTTGAAGTAGATATATTTTAATGTTTTGCATGTTATAAAGCATCATTCGTACATTTTATAATTTTTTTGTAGAAAAATATTGAGAAATAAGCCGGTGACGAAGCATTTTCGAGGACGCCTTTTAGAAAAGATGATTTGCGGTGGACACTATATTTCAGCGTAAAATTACCTCAAATCAAAAAATTAAAGCAATTTGGTTAAAACAGATGTTTTTCTAGACCTCTACGTTTTTCTTTAATTTTTTTCCATTTTTAAATTTTTGGTGGTTGTTTGAAGTAAAAATTGCGATTTTTCACGAAAAAAAATCCGTCATTTTGTTTTATATCTGGGGGTCTGGTATTTTATATGTAGAAAGAGTGAGTACAAAATTGGAAAAGAATCGGAGCAGTAGTTTTTAAATGACGATGTCCACGGACTTTTAAAACTTTGTCTCGAGAAACAAGCGCTTAAAGCGCCGAGTTCTTGCCGCTCCGCAGTATTAGAGGAGCGGAGACTTAAAGGTCTATGACTTAGAGTTTTGCTCCGATTGACTTGAAATTTTGACACGACATTCTTTAAACGTTTTACTAAAAGAAGAGGCAATATAAAAAAATTGATTTTTAGACCCCCCCCCCTCTTAAAGGAAACTAAGAATTTCTTTAAAACTTATTTATTCCTTTCAAATGACGTTTTCGTTTACACTACATTATTGTATTATTTACAGTATATCTTATTGTTTTTCTTTAACTGGGTGACGTTATATTTAAGAAAAGATTTAAGTTTAGAAGAAAATTGAATTCTATTTATTTTTTATTCATTAGTTAACTTACGGAGACATATTTTCAAAATTTTCAGACTATCATGCTCTCTCATCAATACTTACCATTATTTTTCAGAAAAATGTCATGACGAAACTCTATTTAAATTGTGTACTACCTATATATGTTTATCTTACAATGTTTAAGTAATATCTATCGTAAACAATTATAAAGTTTAAATCAAAACGTTCGCACTGAAATACAAGTTTGCATGGAAAAATTATTATACAATGTTTTGCTGGCTTCTTCAGTAACACAATGCCAATAATACAGATAATGATTACATCATCTAAAACTAAATGCAGTTCGTGAATATGGTGTATACCAATTGAATTGGGGAAGTTGCGATAATCGAGCTTCATACAATAAAATCTCCTGATCTGTTTGGAAATACCCAAATATTACTGAACTGAATACGTAATAAAACGCTGAGTAATTATTATAAATGCATACACATCGTCTATGAATGAGGAAGTTTCTGTATAATTTTTACGACAACATTGTGGCAAAATGGTGAAGCGCGACTATTTTCATTATATGGGAATTGTTGCAAACATCTAGTTAGGAAATCAACGACAACAAGTTAACTATCTGACTATGCAGTATAGCGATCGATATCCGGCTTATTTTCTTCCCCGTCACGGCTGCAATCATTGTTTACAAATTGATAGACATGCTCTTCAGAGAAGCCGCGAGGAAAGCGAGACCATCGCTTCCAGTTTAAATTGGCTACTAAATGAAACCTCTTGTTACTAAAAAAAAAAAGAGAGATCGTTACAGAGAAATAACTAATTCAGTTGTTCCGCCTTCTTTCACGTAACTTTACTGCAGAACCATTCTATAGGACTGCATATTCATTGAAAAGTAGGCACAGATGAAACCATTCATTTGCTGAATAGAAAAATTGCCGTATGTAGCATGATGTTGTTGAAATATAATGTCACACCATTCTGGAAGAACTCCAGTATTAAAGCTAGTCACTGATCGCCGCGTTTGTTTGTAGGGGCTAGGGACTTACTCAGGTATGATATCATCCAAAATTGTATACCAATGTACAATTTTTATAACCACATATATGTATATAATACAGATGAACCGGTTGCTTGATGATATTACTGGTACTTATATCATTAATAAGATCTTAATGAGCCAAGCTGGGGGGGGGGGGAAGGGAGTTTTAGATTTTAAATTGCGTAGAACAACATCGGATAGAAGTGATAGATCTAATTGTAAGTAAAAAGTATCGATATGTTATATATATTAGGTGCACAAATAAGTTTTAGGACACTTTTGCAAAAGTTCAAAATTCATTTTTCAAAAAAGTAAAATTTACTTATTCATCAAAATAATCCCCCTCAGTTTCAAAGACCTTCAGCCATCTTTTAGGCAATTCACGGATGATTTCCGCAAAGAAAGTTTCATCTTGCGAAATGAGGAAGTTATCGACCCATGTTTGGAATTCTTCAAATGTTTTGAATCGCATATAAGACAATTCGTTTTGCATTTTCCGAAACAAGTGAAAATCAGCTTTAGCTAACAATAAGTCTGGTGAATACGCCAGGTATGATACAACTTCCCATCCAAGAGCCACTAACGTACGTATTCTTGGCCGATCAATCCATATGAGTCCTGGCGTTGTCATGGAGCAGTTTTACTGGACGTTTTCCTTTGCTAGTAAATGGAGTCTTTTGGTAAATTTCTTTATTCAGTTGTATTAATTGTTCGCGATAGCGATCGGCAGTAACTGTCTGGACAGATTTCAAAAGTTCATAATGGAGTACGCCTTTCATATCCCACCATATACACAGCACAGCATGACTTTGTTACAGTGAATATTGCGCTTCGGCGTCGATGTCGTCGGCTCACCGGGGTCAACCCAATGATATTTTCGTTTTGAATTATCAAAATAAATCCACTTTTCATCGCCGGTCATAATTTTCCACAAAACAGACTTTCTTTGTTGCTTGTTGTAAAGATTCAAATATATGTCAAGACGGCTATTTTTATTTGCTTGATTCAAAGAGTGTGGTACCCACTTTGTTCCTTTTCGAATCTTTCCCAATTGCTTCTAAGCGATAGGATATAGTTTATTAAGTTACTCCTAGCTGTTCTGAAACTTGTTTTTTCGTCTGGCAAGAGTTTTCATCCAGCAACGCTTACAGTTCCTGGTCGTCCACCTTTACAGGGGCTCTGGTACGTTCACGGTCACTGACATCAAAATCACCGTCTTTTTAAATCTCTTATACCAATATTCCCCTTTCCTTTTTTTCTAATACAATGTCTTCCCAAAGAACAAAACAGATCGATTCACATGCTTTCCTAACACTTTTTCCGTGATGGAATTCATAACGAATACAGTGTCTAATAGAGAGCTTATCGGTCTGTATATTTTATTCACAGAATTTAAAGGTTATATCTATGACTCCCTTATGTTTCGATATTACATAACAAGAGTGCCACCATATAATATTATGTGAGCGGTAACTTTGAATTACTTTTATGAGACGGAATGGAAGTGTCCTAAAACGTATTTGTACACCTAATATTATAATATAGTAGATGAAGTGCGTATAGGACTTAATTATTGATTGCTGCGAATGCCATAAGAGTCAAAATACCAGTTGATAAAACGTACTCATATAAGCAGTTAGCGTGGCAAAATTCGCTCATACGGACTTTTGGATTTCAACGCGTTTGACCCAATAACACTTTATTTTCAAGTAAGTGAAATAGCGTTCAGATTGTACCTCCTGCAAAGTATATTTACTTCAAGAATATTCGAATTTAATTGTAGAGAAAAATAATTACGTGGAGCTAGTTTACTTCTGAGAATTATAATACATTACATGTAGCTCTTTACAGAACGTGGTTTAGAATACCTACTATTTTTCTATTCAGTTTTAGTGAAGCAAAACAGAAAACCATTGGTACCCTAGATAATCATTTCGACTGTCTTTCCAGAATCATCATATACATATGATGCTAAACTTCAGTAAACCGATTCACGCGGATGACCAGGACCGTAGCATCGATACATCGATTCGATATGACATAATCTCCGGAAATGAGAGAGGCTTATTTTATCTAGACCCCCGTAATGGTTCACTCTTTCTGGAACGTTCAATAGACCTAGACTCCGAGCGCAACTTACCAGGCAATACGTTCAAACTTCAGATTCAAGCGTCACAGGTGGACAATCCCCTGAAAGTTGACGTGGCCCGAGTGGAAGTTGAAATTCTAGACCTGAACGATAATTTGCCGGAGTTCGAGGTGGATTTCTATAATATCAGCATCGTCGAGAATCTACCGAATGGTTTTAGCGTTCTTCAGGTGATCGCCAGTGATAAAGACCAGGGCGACAATGGAGAGTTCAACTACGAGCTGGAAGATCCTTCTGGAGCATTCTCCGTAGACTCCAAGTCAGGATGGTTGACCGTTCAAGATCAGACGATTCTCGACCGAGAGAAAGAGAGCTCTCTGAAGATGAAGATATTCGCTAGGGAGAAGAGACCTAGCGTAATAAAGGGATCCAACGGTACCTCATCCGTCGACGTCGAAGTAACACTTCTTGACGCCAATGATAACAATCCCTCTTTTGAACCTAGCAACCTCTACGAATTTGTTGCTAGGAGTGACTTGAAAGTCGGTACCGTCCTGGGACAGGTTCGAGCTGTCGACAATGATCTAGGAAGGAATGGCAGGGTTGTCTATAGCATCCAGAAGCCCGGAAACGTGTCCGTCCGCATGCCTTTCGCGGTGGACGCCCACAGTGGTGTTATATCAGTTGCTCAAAGTCCGATAATTGAAGGGAGGCATGTAATCTTTGTGGAGGCTACGGATCAGCCAGCGAATCCTAGTGAAAAGCGCTTTTCATTGGCCGTTATTACGGTGGACGTCTTCCGACCGGATGGTTGGTTGTATACCGAATGTTGCCTTTCTTCGTGAAATTATGACGTGCAAAGCATGTAACGTGGAACACATTCTTATTTCAGGTCATAATGACTGGGAGCCGGATTTCGTTGGGGCTCCTTATCAATTTTGGGTTGGAGCGAATGTTGGCATTGGCACTAGCGTTGGACAGATTCGCGTGAACGACGCCATCAAGAAGAATGATCTTATCTACGATCTTCTACATAGTTACCACGAAGGAGGTTAGTTTCAAATAAGATGCGACGACGCTTATGTGAACGAGGTGAATTATTAATTCATTCGAGCGATTAATTGTGTTTCGGTTCTGCACCGTGTACAACTATCCACACAACCATGCAGTCCTTCACTCATTTTTTTTTCTTCGGCTTTTCTTTCAATTAAAGGGATGATAGGGGCAGAGAAAACAGTGTCATGATACAGGTGCAGTCTCAGATACCAAGCCATGAATAAATCTCTTCTATCTCTCAATCCTATATAAACATTATTCCTTTCCGTAAACTAGGAATTGTGGATGTGAGATTCGTAATCAACTAATTAGTCATCTCAGAAATTCAATATTTTAATACAAAATCGAATATTTATCTCATCATGGCCGCTTTTATTGATACTATTAAATATAACAATTTTAATTGTTGATTTCCAGTTAGTCAATTAACAATTTGAAATATCACGACAAACCCTTATACACGTATTTCACCTGATTTGTAATCTAATTCACACTAAAGTCATGAGATTGCAGAAGTAGTTTATGAAAGGACAATATTTTATGAAATTTTGCAAACTCATAACAGGATTGCAATCCATAAATTAAATGACATGTATATATATATTTATATATTAAATATATGTATTTATTTATAATGACATGTGTATATTTATACGGGTTTGTTGTTATGCATCAAATATAGCAATCATCGAGATTTCCGAGGAAATATCTCGTTGTGAATTTATTTTAAAATTTATAAAATTACTATGGAATCAGTATGATTCCATTTTTGGTGGCTCGATAACAAACGTTAACTACGAAATTTTCGTTTTAAGTAAAATTCACAATTAATGATATTGGAAATCATACAGCCTTTATAAAAGTGGAAGAGAGAGGAAGAGGGGGGGGAGGGAAAAGAGGGGGAGGGGGAGGGGGAGAGGAGAGAGAGGGAGATCGTCTTTTAGAATGATTAATATTCTAATACTAATGAATATTAAAAATTAAACAGACAACAAAGTCTCACAACGAATAAATGAAAAAGCAAGATCACTCGATTCATCACTTTTTTTATTATGAAAGCATAACAGTTTACCAAATAAAAAATTAAGTAGATATACAGCGCTCGAACTAATTGCAATGAAACACTTTCGCAACTCTTGCTTTCAGTTCCCTTTGCAGTGGAGGAGCGTTCTGGAACGATCACAATAGTGGATGATATGGATAAATTCGATCGTTCCTTGTACGACTTCGAGGCGGTAGTTACCAATGAGAAGGACCTTACTCTTGTCACCAATGTCTCTATACATGTGGTGGATCCTAGTGACGAGAGGAGTATTTTTACGCAGTAAGTGAAACCGTCAAGCATGAAATACGAAGCATACTGGCAATATCTCTTCTTATGGCGCTTCTCTAATGAGCGGTAGGACAACGTTAAGCGCGTTGAACCGTAATAAAAGTGAAACCTCGTTAACGCGCTAGTTCCATGACAAGGGAGAAACTATTCATCGATATCGTTTTGCGCAATCGAGGGAAAATGTAAAACTTGGACGGACTGCGAGCCACGGCAGGCTCATTTCGTCATTGACCGTGTCCGCCGCAGTTGTTCGTCGACGTCGATCTAACGAAGCATAAAGAATTATATAACAGCTTTGATGAATCACTTTAGTTAACTGGATAAAACTAACTTGGTCGTCGACTCATCTTAGAATTGTCGAAAAGGAAGCACGTAGGCTTTAACTGCTTCCGTATGGCACATTACATATTGCTTTACACATTGAGAAAGAAAATATTATGGTTTCAGACTAAATTTGCTCCATAAAATATAACTTCAAAATATATTAAACCTAAGCTATAAATGAACTTCTCAATTACTAAACTAATCCTTTAGCTATCAACGTGGACTATGTTTTACGATTACTAATGTTTAATAAAATTAATGTAAATAGAACAGGCATCCAACATTTAGCGACTATCCGAAATAAAACTACCTCATTTTAAGACATTTGCTTATTTATTTTATATTAATAAACATTGAGCGTGATAGATTATAATTTACTTAGGTCGTACTACGTTCCGTTGTTACGTGTAGATGATGCGGAGTTAGAGAAGAAGACTGCCTAATACGATATTTCGTGTTCAAATTTTAGACCAATCAGTGCAATTTTCTCACTCCGACTCAGTCACACACAAAAAAAAGTGGGGTACACTTTTGATGCGGTATATGTTATTCATAGTAATTTTGCCTCCTGATCACGAATCCGGTGTCAAAATTTGGCCATCACATCACATTTTTTAAATTTTAAAGAACCAGCCAGAGATCATGATCTTCAAAAAGTTAATGGACTTGAACCAAATTCAGTATAGAGGGTTTTTTGGGTCGCTGATTACGAATCTGAAGTCGGATTTCAAAAATTCAATATGGCGCATCAAATATGGCGGACGAGATTTTCAAAAATTTTGAATTTTTGCAAATATAACTTAATAATCGTAATCAGCGACCGAAAACCCCCTCCCCTATACAAATTTGGCATGAATCCGTCGATTTTCGAAAATTTCTTCCGCCATATTGGATCCGCCATCTTGAATTTGTGAAATCCGACTTCAGATTCGTGATCAGCGACCCAAAAATCCCGTATACCGAATTTGGTTTAAGTCCTTTAACTTTTTGAAAATCATCACCTCTGGCTGGTTTTTTGAGATTTATAAAAGAATGTGATGTGATGACCAAATTTTGACACCGGATTCGTGATCAGGAGGCAAAATTACTACGGATAACATATATGGCATCAAAAATATACCTACCCCACTTTTTTTTTTGTGTGACTGCGTTATCACATATTCAGAAGTCGCCCCTCCTTAGGGATAACAGTAGTTAAAGGATTAATATAATGAGAAGAAAAATGTTTATAGCTTAGATGTTACTTATTCTGGTATTATCTTACGGGTAAAATTTGATACGTTAATTTGATCTATTAAAAGAATCTAAATACAAATTCTTTTCAATTAAAAAAATTATCTTAAACATTTTTTTAAAAAATACGTTAATTCCATCACGACAAAAAGTTTAATTCCTTTTAGCAATCTTCCAAATTTTCTTCGTTTCGCCATATCTCTCACCATTTCTAAGAAATTTGCATAAACTCATTCTTCAAACCAATTACTATTTCGCGCTATTTGGTAGTATCATCACAATTGATGGTCCGACTCTTTGTGAATAGTTCGAAAATTATCTTCATTTTTCAAAAGGTCTTATCATTTCCCAAATATTTTCATAAGTTTATTGTTCAAACAAATTATTAACTTATTATATAGTTATGACTATATAATAGTATTACTACTCTTGGCTTTCGGGTGATAACCGCATCTAAAATTACTAATTTACCGACGTTTCGCAAATATTGCAGTTTGCTTCATTAGGGCTAATGAACTTCTGATCCTCTCGCGAAAAAGCCTAAATTTTTAAAATTATTAACTAGCGCTCTGTTAGGTAATATACTATCTCAACTGAAAATTCGACCTGCTACACAAAATCTTAAAATATTTTCTGTTTCGCCATTTCTCTCATCATATCATGGATGTTTACGATTGTTCAGAGTGCAAAGAAATTAACTTTTATATTTTTATTCGGTCATACATCATATCTGAAGGTTTAAATGTTCTTAATTGCGATGTAATAATAATCAATCATAAGCAAAGTAATTTCAACATTATATTTACTTACATCGATATATAATACATGACTATAGATATGTACACTGTGTTATCTAGCGGCGTAGAGAGCAGATGGAAATTTTGAAATTAGTATCGAGTTTTTGCAGAAGGTACGACGATGATGACGACGACTATAATGACGCTTCTTAAAGATTAGTAAGACTCACCTTTGAAACTAAAAAATACTTGGTACAGCATTGTAGCCACTTAACTGGAAAACCGGGAAATGTCAGGGATTTTATCGGTCAGAGAAAAGTCAGGGAAATGTCAAGGAATTTTTCGATGGTCAGGGAATTTTTGAGAAATCCAAAAGGAATTAGAGGTTTTTCTCTTCGATTATTTTATGTCAAATTTTTAGTAATTTTTATTAAAATTATTGCATGATATTAACCTAATCGTGAGCAATAATAAGCTATTGAAATATAAGGAAAACGTATCTACCTATGTATTTTTCAATTATAATCTATGTAAGTACAGGCAACTGTGCATTCATATTGTTTCCATACTCATATAATTCAAACAAACGCTTGCGTGACAAGTGATATTTAATAACATATCAACATATTTTAGAATTATTCGGTACACTTGTATAATAATTTTGGCATATCAATTTGACACCTCACCCGATTGTCGTTACAAAATATAAAATATTCTGATTAGGACAAACACATAAGCAAATTAAAAAATCAAGGAAATTAGTGATTTCAGTCAAGGAAACCGGGAAAAGTCAAGAAATTTTGTGAGCGGAATTGAGTTGCCACCTTATACAGGTAGTTGACACGGCATTCGGATATCAATACTTTTTTTAAGTGGAATTTTTTTTTTTGAAGAAGGCTAAACATGGCATGCAATTTTCGTTGGGGATTTTCTATAGGCAAGATTTTTAGTGTGCTATTTTTTTAAGTGACCTCCCCATAATCCTTGGCGTATTTTAAAAAAATATTTGATGTTAATTACTTCGTGTACTTTTTACTAAATGCATAACTGCCTATCACCTCTGGCCTCCTCCATATACATATATACACACACACTACACACACAGCCTTTAACCGGACAGAGTCTCGCAATAATTGTCGAGAGATGACATAAGGGAACCATTACAAGTTAATTCCACACACTCTCCACTCGCTCTCTAGTAGAAGCACGTTTAAACGGTTCATTTCGTTAGTACGACTGTCGGGATACATTACGTCAAGTCGACCTACTCAAAAAGCCGAAGTGTAAAAAAATTAACCAGGTAGTTATTGCGGAGTAATAACGAGGCAAGGTCTAACATTAGTTTCTCTAAGATATCTTGATGAACAGCTAATAAATTGCGAGGTTGCGAAGAAGTTATAATATTAATCGCCGCTTAGTTTCCGTTCTTATTAGCTCCTGTCATAGAACTTTCATTTTTTTTCCATGTGGCGATCGTTTTGACATGAATTGAGACTCCGCATACAAGTAGCAGGATATAAGTGTAATTTCTACTATTTAAAAAAATATCTCCTAAATACGTGCTCGTATAATCTATTTTCATTGTATGGAAAAAATGAGTGGATTTATAAGCAATATATTAACTAACGGTTGATATTTTCATACCAGCGATTACATATTTCACCAAAATTTGCGCATTTCGTTTCAAAAATATTATTTGGTAATATGGCTCTAGAAAAATGGGTATCCAAATAGCACGAGTAATTGGAAAAATTTCTAAAACAATTGAGTTTACAAGATTCTTAAGGAATTCGTTATTTTTGCTTATAACCCAGATAACAGAACATGCAGAAGCAATCCAAAAGCAATTGTATATCAGCAACTGTTGCAATCATGTTGTCGCCAATATGCGGAAATGAAATTGTCATCTTAGCATATTCGTAGCAAAATGATAGCTATAATTGCCAGCTTCAAATGTTAGCAAAATGTTAGTGTGAGATGGTAGCAAATGTGCAGCCATTGTTTTCTCGCTTTGTTCATTGCAAGTGTATCCGTATAGTAACGGTAAAATTGTATCAAAAATTGTTATTACCTGCTGTTTCCGGTCTGATAACCATTTCGTTTGAATTATTATATATTATAACTGTCTCTCACAGCACAGCACCTTCCAGGAAGGTTTCAGACATGACGAGCGTGTAACCGGCATGTGCCAGAAAAATCCCATTGTAGACTTACTTTTGTAATGTTTGAAAAGATTTCAGGGACATTACTCTATTAAGGGCCGGTTGTACAACATGCCGATAGTGTTATTCCTGCCGACAAGTCCGCTTTACGCTATAGTCAAAATACGTCAAAAGCGGACTTGTCTGCAGGATAACACTATCGGGCAGTATATCGGCATGTTGTACAACCGGGCCTAAGTGTCCCGCGCAGAACCGATCAGTTGCAGGGACATTGAAATTTACCTTTGGCCGGGGCTTGGTCGGTACTCGAGTCATTGGTTGCGTTCAGCAGATCGAGCATAAACCGCTACCGCTCAGTACGCTCAGAAGTAGCGCTCTCTGTTCTGCTGACAACAAGTTTCGGCCGTGGCCTTCGATACATTAGGCGCGTGGCGCGGTGAACTTAAACAATCGACTTGTCGTACTGAAATTTGGCTTTATAATATTGTTTAGGAACAATCAATTTGAGAGTCAGATTCGTTTTTAGCGCATATACACATAAATCTATAAGAATCACCTGGTCTGGTTCGAGTAACAAAATCGCTGTTGTCCAGTATTCTCTCTGGTTACAAAATGTTGTGTTGTTTATATCAATACCTCAGAACTAAACAGTATTAACTCCATTTTTTCAAAAACCGTATTGTTTCCTCATTCTGCTATTTTACATTGAAAATAGCAGAATGAAGAAATAATAAGGTTTCGAAAAAAATGGAGTTAATACTGTTTAGCTCTGAGGTACTGATATGGTAACAGATTCTTTTACGATTACGATTACGATTGTCGGTGACAAGAAAATGTAATTTTTTTCGTAATAATACATAAAATATAAGATGTTCCGTCGCACGACAGACGGAATTCGACACATCGGTTCACACCGCTCGACATCATTCATAAAATGCGCCAAAACTTCTTCCGATGGAAGTGAGCGGGAGCGCGCTGGAGCGTAACTTTTCTTCGCTACAAAACAGGACGACCGCTACCATTTACGCTCACTTGGAGCGCTCGATAGTATGCGCGTTCGGCAGATTTTTGCTGAGCTGCTCCACAACTGTTGCGGAGCGGTATGATCTGCTGAAAACCCACCCATTTATACCGGTAGAAGTCGAGTCGGTAGTTAGAGTTGGTGTCAATTCGAGAGATCGAAGCGTCTAACCTCGAAACCGTGAACTTGTGAATAATGGCAATTACTCACCATTATTCACAAATTCACGATTTCGAGATTAGACGCTTCGATCTCCCGAATTGACACCAACTCTAACTACCGACTCGACTTCTACCGGTAAAAATGGCTCTAATAAAACGTAAAAACGAAACATACTTTGATACCTACCGATGGTATATTGCCGATACTTTGGCGATGGTAGCGAATTTGATGGTTAGATTTGGCTTGAGAAGAGTGCGCTGTGTGTGCTGGGTGAGAGTGAAAAATATTAGTCTGATTTCCCAACAGGGGGTATCGGCGTGACGTCACGGGGTATTCGACATAACTTGCTTACTCTATGGAACGGCGGCCATAATATAGAAACAGATATCAGATTGTCAGATGTAAATAAAGCGCGGCGCTCTATTGGTTTAGAGGGTTTAGAGTGGCTCGCATCAGTTCGCCTACCGGTCGCTAGGAGGCTCTCTCACCGATATACTTCTACAATATGGCCGCCGCTCGCATCAGTTCCGCCTACCGGTCGCTAGGAGGCTCTCTCAGCAATACCACCTATAGCTGTCAATTCGGGAGATCGAAGCGCCTAACCTCGAAATCGTGAATTTGCGAATACAAAATATCGGCAATATAGGTATCAAAGTTTGTTTCGTTTGGGCGTAAACATACGGTATATGTAAATTTGTGCAGTGTCGTGTATGCAACTGGATTAGATCCTAAGGCCGTACAACCTTCAAGGGTTACTAGATTTTATAGCGGTAAAATTCAAATATTCTATACTAATTTAGGACTGCTATTCTATCAAGGAATAACGAGCGGATAAATGGAATTCGACACAACGGTTCGCACCGTTTAATAGTATCACAGTCATAAATAAATAAAGGCGCGGACACACCAGAAAAGCATTCACGAACTCTGATCGCTAACGTTCGCAAACGTTTGCAAATGTTCGAGAACTTTGTACGGGAGATGCGTACATACCAGGCCCAATGCTCGCAAACGTTGGCAAACACCACATGTTTACGAGCATTCGTCGCTGTTCCATCGGTTTGACTATTTGGCATTCGTCGCATTCAGCAAAAGTGTCCCATATTAAATAATGGCGCCTCTAAAACTTAATAAGCAAGCTGTATGTGCTGCATATTTCATCGTAATGTGGAACTTGTTGAAAAAAAACAAAACGAGTCTGCTAGTACTCAAGACACTGATGTGTAAATATCTCGTGAGCGGTAACTAAGGAACGGAAATGTGACTAGGATTTGTGAATATTGGTATCTGTAATCGAAGTAATTTCAAACAATTTAAAATCTTATAACTGTAGAAAAATATTTTTCATTTTCATTTTCATTTAATAATGTCGCGCTTGACACAATCGGCTTATGATAGCTAAAATAAACAGTAAGTGAGTCGGAGTAGAGCCGATCGACGGGGAGTTACTTCGACTCACTTACTGTACATGGCGAACATCACTTCCACACTATATTGTTCTGCCAGATGTTTAGACATCAATTACAAGTTAGAATGACTAATTGATGTGTAAACATCTGGCAGAACAATGTTGTGTGGAAGTGATGTTCGCCATGTACAGTAAGTGAGTCGGAGTAACTCCCCGACGATCGGCTCTACTCCGACTCACTTACTGTTTATTTTAGCTATCATAAGCCAATTGTGTCAAGCATGTCATCTATATATATATCTTCTATATATATAAAAATGAATGTTTGTCTGTCTGTCTGTCTGTATGTCTCTTATGCCTTCCTAAACCGTTCATCCGATTGCGATGAAATTTTGGGAAATGGTTGGACGCATGCCCGCGATGGTTTCTGAGTTAGTAAATCTTATACAGGGTGTTCAAAAAGTCCCGGTACGGCTGATTATCTCAACGGGAAAACATTTTAGAGAAAAATGTTTAATACAAAACTTTAAGGATTTTCCCTTGGCTACCCAGTGGTCGTATTGGATTTGACCTTGACCGTGACCTTTAAGGTAATATCAAATGCCTTCCTAAACCGTTCATCCGATTGCGATGAAACTTTGGGGAATGGTTGGACGCATGCCCGCGAAGGTTTTTGAGTTAGTAAATCTTATAAAAGGTGTTCAAAAAGTACCGGTACCTACTGATGATTATTATGCCTTCCTAAACCGTTCATCCGATTGCGATGAAAAGTTGGGGAATGGTTGGACGCATGTCCGCGAAGGTTTCTGAGTTAGTAAATCTTATAAAAGGTGTTCAAAAAGTACTGGTACTGATGATTATTATGCCTTCCTAAACCGTTCATCCGATTGCGATGAAAAGTTGGGGAATGGTTGGACGCATGCCCGCAAAGGTTTTTGAGTTAGTAAATCTTATACAGGGTGTTCAAAAAGTACCGGTACGGATGATTATTATGCCTTCCTAAACCGTTCATCCGATTGCGATGAAACTTTGGGGAATGGTTGGACGCATGCCCGCGAAGGTTTCTGAATTAGTAAATCTTATAAAAGGTGTTCAAAAAGTACCGGTACTGATGATTATTATGCCTTCCTAAACCGTTCATCCGATTGCGATGAAAAGTTGGGAAATGGTTGGACGCATGCCCGCGAAGGTTTTTGAGTTAGTAAATCTTATACAGGGTGTTCAAAAAGTCGAACTATACTTGACCCAAATTTGACCTCCGCTGACAATAAAGGTAACATGAAAAAAATGGTCAAGGACACATTTGAACGCGAAAAAAATTAATTTAACCTTGATATAACCTTGAAGGTCATGGTCAAGGTCAAATCCAATATGACCATTGGGTAGCCCGGGAAAAATACTAAAAGTTTTGTATTTAAAATTTTTCTATAAAATGATTTCCCGCTGAGATATTCAGCCGTGCCGGGACTTTTTGAAGGTCAAGTACAGTTCGGCTTCATACCATGAAAACTATGTGGGCCCTATAAAAATTGTTTTTGATAGTAGGTTTTAGGATTTTTCCGTAGCTAACAATGTGGTGGACGGACAAAATAAATCCACAATCTATCCGTGCGAGGCCGGGACGGGCTGCTAGTTATTAAATGAAAATGAAAATGAAAAATATTTTTCTACAGTTATAAGATTTAAAATTGTTTGAAATTACTTCGATTACAGATACCAATATTCACAAATCCCAATCACATTTCCGTTCCATAGTTACAGCTCACGAGATGTTTACACATCAGTGTCTCGAGTACTAGCAGACTCGTTTTGTTTTTATTTATTGACCTTGATTTTATTCGAGAAAATATTTTTTCCATGTGAGCAATTTTTTCTTTCGATCTGACTTTTCGCTGTAACGAGATTATACATATTGGGAGAAATAATTATTCACGCCGAAGAAAAGTTTTCTCGTATTATAGCACTGACTCCATTATGTGCGGTATATAGCTGTCGCAGGCAAATAGCAACTTTAGGCAGATAGTATCTGCCTAGGCAAATACTGACTGCCTGGACAAATAGCTTTATTATGTTTATTTCTGATTAAACACCATTTGCCTAGGCAAATAGTATCTGCCGGAACCGTTGTTAGGCAAATCGTATCTAGTCTATTTCAGTTCAATAATTTGTGGTTATGTGCATATCATAGGCCCGTTGCACACGTCCGTCTTTTAACCGTGCGGTACCGCTGCGGCGCCGGAATTGTGGTCGGTGATACCATAGATAGATTGTAGCGCTCTGCACACACACCTCCGGTGACGTTGCGGCGCCGTGCGTTCCTCTTGCGGCAGTCTTTCGCCGCAGTTTCCCATGACACCGCAACGATACCGCACACGCACCTCTGGCTTCTCAGTACTTTCCCGTCTATAGAGTGCATTGAATTGCTGCGGCAACGCAGCGGCACCGTAACAACGTGTGCACCGGGAGTGATATCACCAACCGCAATTCCGGCACCGCAGCGGTACCGCACGGTTAAAAGACGGACGTGTGCAGCGGGCCATAAGTAGTTGCTCCTCAGATAAACTTCAGTATTTCAGTAATTTACTAGGTATGGGTTTGATACTTGTAGATGGATGTTTGTTTATGTTATCCAGTGCGGGAAATTTCTAATTCCTAATCACAAGCTTTTATGTCGTAGGCAAATGGTCGTTTCAGACAAATAGCTTTGCCTAGGAAAATAGCTCTTATGGCTTCGCTCGCTCCTCCGACTCTAATCTAACTTAACCCAGTCCAATGCATTAAAATATAAATAAATTAGATTTGGTAAGATTAGGTTAGGTTAGGTTAGGCTTGAATCGGCGGAGCGAGCGAAGCGAGCGGAGCCACAAAAGTTATTTGCAGGCAAATAGCTTTGCCTAGGAAAATATCTCTTGTGGCGTCGCTCGCTTCGCTCGCTCCGCCGACCCTAACCTAACCTAGCCCAGTCTAATGCATTAAAATATTAATAAATTAGATTTGATAAGATTAGGTTAGATTAGGTTAGGCCTGAATCGGCGGAGCGAGCGAAGCGAGCGGAGCCACAAAAGTTATTTGCCTGAAATGACCATTTGCCTAACCAACCGCTCGCATGTTTTAGGAATAATTTGAAAAAATCTTGTATGCAACACGTTATGAAATGCATTCTGCGTAACTCGTGTGATAGATATTGCAATAATCTCACTCGTTACGCAAAATGAGGCATTTCCTAACTGGTTATATAAATAACTAATCTATATGCTATATGCCTAAAGAACATTTAGGCAGATACTGTTTGACTAGGCAAATAGTATCTGCCTAGTCATTTAGGAATGAATTATAAAGAAAAGCTATTTGCCCAGGCAGTTAGTATTTGCCTAGGCAGATACTATCTGCTTAAAGTTACTATTTGCCTGCGACATAGCTACAACCCTGAGACTGGGTTGATCACGTGACCTTCGCCGAACAGCTTTGCTGGGCTCTCGCGGAAGAAATGACGTCACTACCCTAGTCAGGATCATAGCTGTATGTCATGCGTAATACAACTCGCGTTGCAATAGGAAAAAAATTTTCATCGACGTGAACAATTGAAGGGTACAGGGGAAGAACGAGCTAAGTCAATTTTAACCCTCCGTTACTCGCGCAAAATACTGTCCATGCTAAATCAAATGGAGTGGGCTACAATATTAGCCCGCGCGAGTACTGTAAGGTTAATGATTTGTGCTAGAGAGACTTTTATTTCGAATCCTAGCCAGTTTTTCCCCTGTACAGGTATTCTTTTATAACGGATAACTATGGATCTGTTCTATTATTGCCCTGGAAGGTATATTGAGCTTAAAGGTATATAAAAATGCTACTAAATAGTGACAATATCTCAGTTTCGATGAAAGATGACAGCCTGTTATTCCCCTGTACCCTTAAATTATTTATCTCACTATGCGCATTGTCTCGCTGCAGCAAATTACATGGAGAGAAATAATTGCTTACATATAGAAGAACTATTTTCTCGAATTAAGTCAATATCATTATATACGAGTAAACATCCAGAGAGCACGAAGGCGTCTATAATTGAAGGGTGCCATATGCAAAACGTGGTATGTACAAACAGAAAAATTTTACAGGAGGAGTAATTTATGTAACAATTTGAATGAAAAAAATTTATTTTATGTATTAGGTATTTGATTCTGTTTAGTTTTGAACGCTGCCTAATATAGATATACAATTTTTTAATAATAATTCAAGTGTAAAGTGGCACATACTTCCTACTCTAATAGAAAACCATGTTTTGCTGAAAATGGCACTTACACCTTTTTGCATATGGCACCCTTCAATTCATCTTTCTTAGACCATTTAGAGATAACGTGTTGTGTCCACTGAAATAATGTCTGAAATATTTCACCAATAGAGTCTCTCGAAGTCGTCTTTAACACTAGAACTACCGAATGGTCGCGCTTTATAAGACGGTCGTTTTGGCGGATGATTACCTCGTTATCCGTGGATTTTTCGTCCACACTGCTATAAAACTTTTTTGTAGATTGAAATGTGTTCTACAAAAAAGTATTCTGCTAATTTTCACAAAAACCTCACGGGTTACGAAATAATTGAGGTTGAATGGAACTCTGAATAAGACATCGGTCAAATTGACCGGTTGCGGTAGTTCTAGTGTTAAAAAGAAGACTTGAAACATCATCCTGACATTTCTCCTATTTGGGCAATATGTATACGGATATGCTTGTGTAGAAAAATCAGCGGTCAAGGTGAGGTTATGATGCCATATTACCCACAACGAGGATAGATCTTTTCATTTTAGCATACTTATGTTCATTGATAAAAAATGTAGTCGAATCAACCAAATATTGTTAACTGACTTTGCCCTAGTTAACTCGAACGATATTTTTTATTAAATCGATGAAACGATGATCGATTTATCGATCGATAAAACTTCTTTCGGGCTTTCCAAAATCATTAATGTTAATCTAATTGTAGACCCTCAGAACCAAAGAACTTATCCTTCATATTTTACTTCTGTACTTCGCTGATATAAAAATATAGCTAAACCAACCAAATATTATCAACTGACTCTCCTTTAATTGGCTAAAATGATTTTTTCGATAAAAATATCATTCGAGTTGACCAAAGGAATGTCAGTTGACAACATTTGGTTGATTCATCTACATTTTATTATCAATATAATTATAATAATATGAAGGGTAATAATATTTTCTAGCTTCGAAGGGTCCACAATTGAACAATTTTATAGCAGTAGTTGATATAAAATTGCTCTAATATCATTGCAAAATTTATTTGCAACATTGAAGTGATGTGGCTGTCAACGGTTTTCGCCTCCTTTTGCTAGCAATATTAAAGCAGATAAGGACACATCTTGTTGGCAACGTGATAGCAACCGTTTTTAATAATTCAATAGCAAGTTGCTGGTAAAATGTTATCCAGGAAAGAGGTGAAAGAGAATTGTATTTTAGAATGCAGAAAGATTATAATATAAGAATACTTTTAGACTTCTTACAGATGCTTCAAAAGAGTTCGTCCTTTCTGTTCATACAGATTATTACTCTAATAATATATGTTATGTTATGTTAAAAGGGGGAATGTAAAAAAAAATGTTCAGGACAGCAAATTTGCGCACGGACACATTCCCTCTATTTGCCTGTTACGCTAAAATTTTAAACGTCTGCATCTCTTGACTGTACCTTTTTTTACCTGTAATGCTTTGCCAGCTGAAAGAATGCGAAATTTTCAACTGGAAGGCGTAGAAATCACGAATTGACTAAAATATGACATTCCCCCTTTTACCCCTGTACCCTTCCATTGTTATTCTTAAATGCGCGTATTATATTCCGATTAACCCTTTTGCTGCGAACAGCGCCTTTAGGCGCCCAGTCGGAGTCGCTCTCTTCGAGCGAACAGCGCTTTTAGGCGCCTTTAATTCGTTGCGAACAGCGCCTCTAGGTGCCGTTCATTCGCGGCAAACAGCGCCTTTAGGCGCTATTCATTTGTTATCAGTAACTGCCCAATAATGCCCATTAAATCGTTCGTTTTCGACGCGCTTCGACGCAATTCATTTCTGAGCGCTCCGCAGCGAAAGGGTTAAATCAGTTACTGTAAGTAAGTCGTTTGGTTTCAAAATCGGCCACCTCCGTATTTGATAAAATCGGCCATCTCCATATAAGAAATTATAATGCAGCAAAATCTTCCAAGAATTTTTTGTATACACATATGGATTAGTTGTTCCGAAGCAATATACATATAGGTATATGTACCAAGAATCGCATTAATTAATGCTTGTATTTCTGTGGTACATATTTTTTGAAGTCCTGACAAATTTGCTTACTTGGAGTTGGCCGATTTTGAAACCAAGCGACTCAAGTGTTGAATGCAATCAATGCTGTCACGCTGGATAAGTAATATTTATAACTAGGGGGCATTCGCCCCCTGCTTGCTTAGCTCGCCAACCCCCGGGGGGCCGTCGCCCCCACGCCGCTATCGCGGCGCTCCCCTAAGTTTCTAGGGGACGGCACGGGCGGTCGGTCAATGGACTTATCTGGCGACGCTTCGCGTTGCTCGAATTCGGTGAAACGCCGGCCAAACGGGTAGACGGGCCACTGTTCGACTGGCTTGGAACACACCGATCGACGATCGATAGCATACTGCATCCCATTGGCGGCTGACGCGTGGTGGAGGGACGCCCCGGTAGGCGATTGGTGGGGAGGAGGTTTCGGGTCGGTCGGTCGGTCGTCGATCCGAAAAACTACTTTATAGAATAGAAAGACTATAAAGCAGTTATTGGTCTGTGCTAACTTATCAAAAAGCAGTACGGAATTATTTAAATTTAGAAATGCACGAGATAATTTGCTCAGGAGATTTGCATTAAATACACTTTATTTTGACGACATTTATCTCGTCGACGAATAGCAAGATTACAATAATCGGCGGAATAAATTATAGGCCAGCTTCAGGATCAGTTAATTGCTAATTAATTCTTCATGTAGTATAGTTTTGTAATCTATCGACGAGATAAATATTGGCAAAATTCTTAGTAACAAAATATATTTTGTACGAATCTCTTGAGCGGAACTCCATCTAATTCATAACAGTTATACGTTGAATAGCCAATGTAAGTGTCAGAACTAATACCTACTAAATGGAAAACATAAGTCATTCAGTAAGTAAATAAAAATGGCTGCTCTTGTACAATACAATGTAAGTGAAAGACTTTGGCATGCTTACCATTTCTAACTTTGTGTTTGTTGACTTCTATATTTTCCAATACTTAGAATCAATTCAATATTCTAATAATCCGATGCCAAATATTCATCAATTTCTCCAGATACGGGTCCGCCAGGTAGCATTTTAAACATTGGTGCCCTGTTTTAGTATAGTCATTTGTCATTTTGATCTCGGTTACTTTTGTTGATCTTGATTATACCGGGGGGAGAGGGCGAAGCACAGCGTGCAATTTCTGTTAGGGTTGTTGTTGACATGATTATTAGTTAGTTATTTTTTTTAGTAGCCCTGCATAGTCCTTGGCGTATTCTTTTTCATTTTTGATGTATTTTGGGGGAAATCACTAATTAAAAAAAAATCGTTTACAATTTATAAATGGACTTTTCTCTATTTTCATATATTCTGACAATTCAATATACTTTTGCAATATCAAAATTTCACCAATTTTAACTCATTTAAAACCATTTTCGAGAATATGGCATCAACTCAATGTTCAAATAAATTATTAACCCGCGTTCTTCAATAATACTGTCACGGTTGAACACTTGACCCATTAAGTCTATGCATAGTCTTCAAACTTTCTCCATTTCGTCGTATTTCTCGAAGTTTCCTAAATATTCACATAAATTCATTGTTTAAACAAATTATCGATTCACGTTATTCGGTAATCCAATTACGAGGTAAAATTCGAATCTCATCCAGTCTTCACAATTTAGCCCGTTTTGTCGTATTTCTTGCCGTATCAGAGATATTTGTATAAATTTATTGTTTAAATAAATTATTAACTCGCTCTGTTCGGTAATGCTATCAAGGCTGAATGTTCAACCCCCTTTATATAAAATCCCTAAAATTTCTTTAATTTAGTCGAATCTTCCACCGTCCGAGAGAGTTGCAAAAGTTTATTGCTTAAACAATTAAACAACTCGCTGTGTTCGGTAATGAAATCACAGGTGAAACTTTGATTTCTTTTATGAGAATCCTCAATTTTCTTCCTTTCGTTGTATCTCCCACTGTTTTCGAGATATTTCCAAAAAATTATTGTTTAAACAATTATCGACTCGCTTTATTCGGTGATGCTATTGCGGCTGGAAGTTCAACTCCCTTTACGAAACTTTTAAATTTTCTTCATTTCGTCTTATCTCGCACCGTTTCCGAGATATTTGGAATAGTTTATTGTTAATAAATTATCGATTCGCTCTCTTTGTTAATATTATCACACCTAAAAGTTCGACCCCCCCCCCCCCCCCGTTCTTACCTCCTTGAAGTTTGAAGATTTTCTTCGTTTCTTCGTTTTTTCGTATTTCTTACTCTTTCCGAAATATTTGCAAAAGTCCATTGTCTAAATAAATTATGAAATAAATTGTTGTCTTGCTGTCATATTATCACGATTTAATGTTCGATCCTCTATAGGGTACCCCCAAATTCTCTCCGCTTCGCCGTATTTCTCACTTTTTCCGAGATATTTGCAATAATTTATTATTTAAACAAATTATCAAATCGCACTATTCGATAATGAAATCGAAGCTGAAATGGAGATATCCTTTCAATTATAGGTTTTATTTTATTAGTGCGTATGTTCGAGGCATTGCTGCCACCCTAAAGTTGACAGAAAATCTGGAGACAGGCACTTAAAGAAAATAATCGGGTTTCCCTAACAAAATTTCAATTAGATTTCGATAGGGAATATAATTTTGGACCCAGTAGGGGTGTATCATGGAACCCCGACATGAATTATGACCTTTTAAGGAAATTAAAATAAGCTTAAATAAAATAATTCAAACACGAAAATTATTGGTTATGTTAACATTTTCTTTCTTGTAGGAGTTAAGAAATATACTTACAATTATTAGTATATACGAATATTATACATATCATATATTTATTTGATACATGCAGCAATGATACAACAAATAATCTCTTGCGTACTTTGGTTGGAATGATAAACACATTTTTAAAATTTTTGTTGCATACTAGAAAGAGGATAAATCTTAGCATTATTCAAACGGTTGATATCCGAAAATTCCTAAATTTAAAAGATGAAGATTCGCATGTGTAATTATAAACAATTTTTTTTGAGGACCATACCTTATTTCCTTTAATGGAGAGGAAAAAAAGGTAATGAATTATCTTCTCTAAATATTTAACCAATCTGTATGACCAAACCATTTTTCAGAAGAACTTTATTATTTAGTATCTTGGCAGTAATGGTAGTAATGCGAGGAGAAAAATACAGTAGGAATCTCTAAAAGACCCCATTTTGGGGCCAAATTACCTACTCAGGGAAATGTAAGGGAAATCTGATCATGCTCCTTTAGTTAGTTGTGTTAAAGGCCCCGATTAACAGAGCGTGACATTTCCTTAAGAGACCTTTATGGGATTCACCATCGGGGCCCGTATAAAGTTAGGGAATTTTAATCAGAACCCTCTACTGTAGCCCTAATAAAATTTCTACACGCGCGCGGGAAGAGAGACGAAGATGGTTAACCATTTAAATAACCATTCCATGAAAATGCATGCAAGTTTAGAGAATTGTATGTAATTGTTGGTCGCAGGGGAACTACTAAGGCTCCATTGGTATTCCACGTTAAAGAAAATGTTCCTGGTGCCTTCATTGGACAAGTCCTACCTCACAACGGTACAAACTCGACGAGAAATATACGTTTCCTTATCGCCAATCAGCAAGATGTGCCTGATATAGCAATAACGGAAGATGGTTCCCTTTATACGCCCCATGGTTTGGACCGAGAGACTAGAGAGAACTATAGCATCACAGTAATCGCCGAGAACCTGAGAGGGGTTAGCATTTTTCAAGTAAGTTTTAGGCGTCTTTGAAATTTACGTCATTATTTCTAGCCTCCCTGTAAATAGATATATATTTAAAGACAATATTTAGCTGTATTGTTACTTTATCTATGAAGAATAGAACACCGATAAAACATTGATGCATACATGCACACATTGCACCGAGTTTGTAAAATACTAGCATCTCGGAACAATTCGGAATATTTATATATTCAAAAATTATTTTATTCATCAGTTAGATGAAAATTTACCTTTTTATAGAATTGGAATTTTTCAGTAAAATAGCTTTCACATTCACATTTGTAGACAAAGGATATGGAATCAAGCTTGTACTTTCTATTATACTGCTTACTAAATCTTACTTTGAAAGAATATCTTTTGTTCATCGTAGCACATATCATCCTACTAATCCAGAGACGAAAAATGTATTCCCCTAACGAAGAAAAGAAATTGTACCCCTTTGAGAGAGAGAGAGAAAACAATTAAATTCCATTTATCGTGTAGATCTAGCGATCGATGTAATGCGTCACGGTTTCATTCCAGGTAACGGTTGTTGTCGAGGACGAGAACGACAATGCTCCGATCTTTCCTATATCTACGTACGAGGGACATTTATCGGAAAACAGTCCCTTAGGTACAGAAGTGACCATGACGAATCATATATCTGCACAGGATTTGGATGCCGGGGAAAATCGAAATTTCGTACTTTCCCTACATGGTGAGGGTAACGAACTATTTACCATCGATCAAACGACAGGGAGCGTATTTTTCAAGAAAAGCGGAGAGAACTTGTTGGACCGGGAGGAGAAGCCAGTTTACGACTTGCGAGTGGTCGCCAGAGATAGGGGTAAGTGAAAGTGGTTATTGATCGGAACTCGACTGAGTACCTCGGATCACTCGGGCATACGCTAATCGAGTGGCATGCTCTTACAAGTTCTTATTTGTCCGCAATTTCTGATATTACATAACGGTATTGATCTGCTCTACAAATCATTTGAAATCCGCCCGCGATCCGCTATATCCAGGATTAGTTACGTCGATTATCAAGACTAAAAGTCGGGGGAGATTACTTTATATAATTATTCGAGTCATTCGAGCAAAATGTTAATCACATGCTTCATTGAAACATTTAGCAATTTTCAGCGTGGTTCTATATAGGTATATAGGTATACCCATATTTTTCTACCATCTCGACTGTTCTTAATATAAGGAATGTGGAGATGTAGAAATGTTTGAACGTTAAAATAAATTTCTTTCCTAGTTTTTTTATAACTACTTTAGTGAAATATATATATATATATATATATATATATATATATATATATATGTATATGTATTGGGTTTACACAGAAGTGTTGTCGATTTTTCTAAAATCATTTATGTGAAAGATTTTGAACAGAAATTAGGTTAAAAATGACTTATATAATTTGTAGCTTAATTTGTGGACAATTTTATTTGTATTTAATTGAACTTTACGAAAAAATGATGCCAAATTTTGACATTTTTAAGGTTTCGTTGTAAAAACGCTTTAATTATGTTTCTAATTATTTAACGCTATTTAGAATTTTTTAATTTCGACTAAAATACTGAAATTTAATACCTGTAAATAAATGTACTATAAGAAATTCTACAGAAGCTATACTGTAAGCAAAATGTAAGAAATGCTGTTTTTGGATTCCTGTTTTTTCAAAAGCTATTAAGTGCGTTTTGTAAAAATCGGTTAAATAAGTAAATTCATTCTGAAGTTTAGTTACAAATAATACTTTACAAAATATTTTTAGCTTTACCGTTAGTCAACAAGTGAAAGATTTTTGAGAAACTGACAAAATTTCTACACCAATCCAATAATCCAGAAATTTGAAGACGAGAGAGTTCTATTAAGTATAATAAATCAGCTAATTATTCATTATTCTTTATTTCTCTACCAGGCAATTTATACTCGGAGGCGAAACTTCTGATAACGATAGAGGACGAAAACGACAATCCGCCTAACTTCATGCAGATGATAATACTACCGGATCAGGGCATACGAGTATCGAAAGACGATCATCTTCTCGAGCATCAAGACTCTACCGCTCAGAATAGCGACGTTAACGGTGCAAGCATCTCCGAAAACCAGCAAAACGATCACCGACCGCCCCTCATCTTAGTACCTGAAAATATTACTCTAGGAACTCCGATAATTCGATTGGTAGCAGAAGATAAGGACGTTGGTACTAACGCAGAGATAACGTACAGTATCTTGAACGAGACCATTACTTCTTCTACCAATGGACAACAACTAAAGGTCGAAATGAAACCTTACTTCGTCATTAATCCCGCAACCGGAGACATATCGCCTTCGAGAAACCTTCCTGCAGAGAACGAAGTACAGCTTCTCATCGGAGCATCCGACGGTCCAGGACTAACGGATAACGTGACAGTGAGGATTTATGTAACCGATGTGAACAATCATCCACCGGTCTTTAAGAAATCTTGGTACAATTTTAACCTGCCCGAAGGATACTACGATAAATATACCCTAGGGACTATCGACGCGGTGGATTCTGACTACGGCGATAATGCGAAGCTCACTTACGATATCATAAGTCCGTCCAATGAACGACTACCCTTTGGTATCAATAATAAAAATGGTTCACTGACGGTCAGTGGTAACCTCGACAGGGAGAAGTTAGATGTCTACAGATTCATCGTCATTGCACGCGATGATGGAGAAGAGAGTTTGAGTTCGACCGTTAATGTGGAAATCAACGTGCTTGATGTCAATGACAACGCGCCCGTATTTTATGGATACGACGAGCTGGTTCGGCTCTCGAATCCCACTGTGGATACTTATAAGGACGGGTACACGGAAACCGATTCGAGCAGTAGAACGCTACCTATCTATTACGCCTCTGTAGCGGAGAATAGTCCAATCGGTACCGTTATCACTAAGGTCTACGCTAACGACTCCGATTTCGCCGGTAACGGAAACGGTTTGATCCTCTTTGATCTCCCTCATCAACGTGGTAAAACGCAATACTTTAGCATCGATAGCAAGGAAGGTCTAGTATCGACTATCACGAAACTGGACTTCGAGTCGCAGGGGTTGCACAACTTGACCATCACTGCCAGTGATCTCGGCTCACCTAGTTTAACATCCACGGCGATGCTATACGTCAGCGTCGTCGATGTGGATGAAGACTCTAATGAAGTACAAAAACCGGTATTCCAGCATCGTTATTACGAAGTGGAAGTCGAGGAGAATACGCCAGTTCCCCTGATGCTTGTTCAGCTGAACGTCTCGGATACCTTCCGAAACGATAATATTCGATATAGTATCGTACCGGATGGTTCCGACGCTAGCCACCACTTCGTCATCGATCCAAAAAACGGTTCTCTGTACTTGCTCACGCCCATTGACAGGGAGAACAGAGATCTATATGAAGTGAAAGTGAGAGTGGAGAAGACAAAGAACGGCCGGGGTATGCCGTTTATGATTTACCCCGTTGTAGGGGAGAGATTAAACGATCTGGCGTTAAACGAAGCGAAGGTAATTGTAAGAATTACGGACGTCAACGATAACGCACCCAGGTTCAAGGCGAACGGCAGACCGATGTTAGCTGCTATTCCTACTACTGCGCATTATGGCTATGAGATTATCAAAGTCGAGGTAGGATCTTAAGCTCTTTCTGAATCCTAATATATAGATATATATTTTTGTAATGTCTCTCTCCCCCTCTCCACCCCCCTTTCTCATTCCCTCCCCTCCCCCTCTCTCACCCCACACTCCTTCCATCCGTCACCTCTCTCCATCCCACCTTCTCTCTCCCTCTTCCACACGTCTCCTCTCCTCCTCTCTCCCTCTCCAACCCTTGTCTCCCTGTCTCAATTCTCTGCTCCTCCTTCAATTATTTTAAAAAGCAATAACTAGCATAAATCATATATTATTTGTTTCTTAAAGAAGAAAGGAATAATATCGTACCTAACTTGTTTTAGTAGTTAATAATTGATCAAATTACTATTATTGCAACTATTTTCCTCTTTTGATTTTCCAGGCGGAAGATCCTGACGAAGGTATTAACGGAGAAATCCGATATCAGATTCTTGGCCGAGAGGACGCTCCCCGATTTGCTATTGACCCGCTCAGTGGTCAAGTGCGCTCCGTCGGTAGTTTCGTGCGGGATGCTGGCCGTGTTTTCGGATTTGATGTCAAGGCCACAGACAGACGCGGCGCAGAAGATGGTCGCAGCAGCATTGCCAACGTTTTTGTGAGTTTGATGCTTTATATCTACTTCCTTGCTTCAGGGACATTTAGCCCCGTTTCAAAGCGACGTTAGACTGATTTAATTGGCTCCACCCCAGGAATTCCGCTGTTCCTCTCTTTGTCAGACTTCAACAAGTATTAATTGAAGTTGGAAGATATAATTGAAACTTTTCAGGGGGATATAAATAGGCGTAGAAAATATATTTATTTTTATTTTTCTTTAAGGTTTACGTTTTGGATGACCACAAACAAGTCGTGATGGTCATGGGTAACAGACCGATAGACATCGAGAGGCAAATTGAGAACATCACGTCGTAAGTATTAACCCTTATGTCAATACCCGGGTACTTGGGTACCCGTTGGATATTCTTACTTAAATATTTTATGTACTGATCAATAAATCATCAAATCCGCCCAGATTCGGCAATATCTAAAATATCATAAAAAAAGCTAATGGCTAATCGGTTTGTCCGCTTATGGGTTGTGTAACGTCCCAACATTTGGTCCATTGTGTAAACTTCAATTTTTGTTTTATTATAATATTTAATCATTTCTGGTTTCTTTTTTCTATCTGCAGAAACTGTTGTGTTTGAGTGCATTGTAGATAGTAAAATAACGGCTTTATTTTTGTAACATATTGTAACATACATATTGTAACATATTGTTACATTCTCATGAAACCCAAATAGAATGGTTTCGTGGGTTCGCGGGTTTTTGATGCAAGCATTTCCACAGGGATATATTTTCTATTTCTTTTTAGAGTTCTTACAATAGTCAGGTTCCATGATAATAAATATTTTGCTAATAGTAGAGTAGTAAAAAAATTGTCCAATCGTAAAAGACCTTTTTTCATTCAATATATAAAGAGGGTACCGGGGTACCCCGGCTACTGAACACCGCCATTCAGACTGGGTATTGGCATAAGGGTTAAGGAGTTATCGATCGATTTTCCCCGATAACAACACAAAAACAATTTTGAGCTTATTAGAAAAAGAAGTGATAAGAAGTTAATAAAGGAATGATTGATGGGATATCGTTTTAAGGGCTCTCCACAACGTAACTGGATTGGACGTGCGCGTCAGAAAATTGGAGCCTCATATCGAAAAGAACCTAATTGATGCCACTTCGTAAGTCGTTTGAACTTTGAAACGCTTTACCAAATTATATGAACTATCTTTTCATACTTATGACTCTTTATTCAAATGTTATTATAGAACCGATATGTACCTCTATGCCATCGATCCATATCTAAATGTCATGATTGATATGGACACTCTGCACAAGTGAGTTGATAAAAAATCTCTTTCCAATTTTAGATTTTTCCTCGTATAAACTAAATTCAATTTATCTCATCTCTCCGAAATGGAAAGCTTTTTTATGCCTGGCTCTCATAAAACGTCGCTATTACACCGACAAGTAAAATTTGTCGATATTGCAAAACACAAAACGAACTAGCTAGCTGATAAATAAGCTATCTAAAACTTCCTCTTAAAATTAATATATAAATGCTGCCTTCACATTTAATCTTTTCTTTACAAAAAGAAACACGCAAATTGAAGTTAATTAGAGTTTCGATTTTAGTTAAACCGACGATAGGTTGTACTTAAAGAATTTGATACCAACATCAATTATCAACTGAAGGCTAATTACGAGTTTTTAATTCTTTTAGCATTTTCCACAACAAGAAGATGGAAATAAAACGCGAGCTTGAGAAGTACCACGTATTAGACATCGCCGGAAGTACCCCGAAGCGGAGCAATCAACGGTATCTACTATCGACTTTAGAAGTTGGGGTAGTCGTTCTGGGATGCGTCGTCTTTGTCGGCGCCCTCGTAACAGCTCTGTGTATCACCTGCGTACGAAGAAAGAAACGGTACATAAATTTTGCATCGTTGAAATGACTTCACGTGCTTGATATCCATATTAACCCATTTGCATCATTAGCGTATATATACGTTCAATTTTCTTGGTCACTATCACCGGAGCGTATATATATGTTTAACTTTTTTGTACTTAAATATAATAAAAAAAAGTTTGGTGATAAAGGTCTTTTTTTTCATATTTCCTTATGATGCAAATGGGTTAATTCAAGAAGATCGAGCGGAGGGTCGTATCTCGAAATTATGAATGAAAAAAACGGTCCGAACTCTCAAGAGATATTTTCTTAGGGGTGAGCTTTTCTGAAATGCCTCTGACGTATACTCGTATTTATACGTTTTCTCTTCATGCATCTGAAATCGATCGAGTGGAAGGGAAATATGCCAGGGGCGCGTTATGCGGCAGACTGACAATGAGTAACGGCCTCAATATGAAAATGGTTATGTAAAATTTGGACGTATCTGGGAAATCATGGCGCCTGTCGACGCATGACTATAATTTCGTAACTATACAGTGTTTCAGAAATAGCGGGCACGAAACATATGCCGGTATTGTTCAGGAAACATTAGACCTTGAATACGTGCTTCAAACTGTCCTGCGACTAACAGGTTTTACGCAGAAAGAAGAAGAAATCATACAATCGCAATGCAGTATCAATGGAAAGCGTGGTCGGTGATTAGTTGATCCTCGAGTGAAAGCATCGCGAACTGATGATGATAGCATTTGACTGCTCAGTTATTAGACTACAAGATGAAAAATGTAAATTGAATCATCGAATGATTAATCAATTGAATGTTACAAGCTTTTGTTTGCGACACTCTCGCTCGAGGGTCGACTGATCACCGGCGACGCTTTTCAATACTGCATTGCGATTGTATTATATAATACAACTACTAATATATTGCATTGTATAATACGACTCAACTACTTCTTGATCCTGCGTAAAACTTGCAGATCACAGGACAATTTGAATTCCATATTCAAGGTCTAATTTTTCATGAAGAATACCGCTACGTGCTTTGAATCCGCCATTTCTTGGACACTGTGTACAGTTGAGATAGTAAATAGTTTATAATTGTATAGTTTGAGACTTTCAAAAATCCTCTTTCGGTATTTAAGATCAGATGTTAAATTTCACGAATACCGCGAAGATAGAATAATTGACTTTCATACATTTTGAAACTATAGTCAAGGTAACTAGCGATCATCTTCGACCCGACCTGACAAGGTTCCCCAGTAACTGGTAAAATTCTATCTTGAAGTCAACTCCCTAAACCGTATTCTCCTTTGGGAGGTCGGACTGCACTTGTTCCCTCTGCTCGCCCCTCAAAGCTGCTCATTTTCACCCCCTTAATGCTTCTCCTTACATTTATAGGGGAAACAGTAACATCAGTACTATTCCTCGTACCACGTGATCCCGGAAGTTCGTGTAATACGTTGCCTTAGTCTCGGGAATAAATTTCTGCCATGACCATCACTAAACAAATATTGAGAATGCTTTGTGATTAACGCGCCGGGACTAATTAGAGAACTTCTATGGTGAACTCTCGTCGTGTGCGTCTATCGAAATATTCTGGGTGTGAATGTTTTTCGAGCTGTACTTTCCATCGTAATTTTCCTACATTTCTCCATCGCAAATGGAGTAAAAACCAATTTACTCGGTCGTAGTATTTGGTAAACTAAAAACGTAAAATGTAACGTATTTGTTAGTGTATTCAAGATCAATTTCACGAGAATCGCAAAGTCGTATTGTATACATTTCTCCTGATCTCGAATATTTACACTGACAGTAAAATCTTCTGATACGTCATATTTTGATACTTCCTTAGGTCAACCAAAAATTCTCTTTAGAGTAATAAATTGCCAGAATTGACCGCTCGATATTTATCATTTATCTAGATCGCGTGAATCTGATCTTGAAATTCGGCCATTTATATTTTATAAGTCACATGCCAAATCATAATAACATATTAACGGTAATAGTTGTTATCAATAATTCGTAGTAGTAGTAGTAGTAGGAGCATTTTGGACATAGTGTACCTGTATCATTGTCATATATCGAAAATTATTAAAAATAAACAATTAACTTCTGCGACTAAACGGAGACGTGATGAAGGAATACATGGTGCAGTATGTTCAAAATCGTCGGCCATTTTGACCTCTCTATCAGCTTTTACTAACTTACACATTAACACTTTTTTGCCTAATTATTTTTTGGACTGCCTGTGCCATGTATGCCTATAACGCTTCGTTCCTCGCATCTCTAACCCATATCAAAACCCTAAAAATCCTGAAAATCCTCGTAAACTACAATCAACATAGTTCGCCAAGGAGGAGTATACCGCATGTCCTATGGCCAACCGCGCAGGTGAGCTGCGACCTGAATTCTTGACTTCGGCAGTATTTATGGTACAGTTAGAGTGGGCTTCAGACGAGTGCGCTGCATAAGAACGAAAAGTGTCGACTGCTCTTCTAATAGCTGTCAATTCGGGAATCGAAGCGTTTCGTGTAACCTCAAAATCGTAAACTTTTGAATTAGTAGTGAATAATTTGTAGAAGTGATGAGAAATAATCATAAATAATCTTCCGAATTGACAGCCATCGGGAAATCAGACGACGCTTTTCGCTCTTACGCTGCGTTCTTACGAAAAGTGTGAAACGTCTGATCTCCCGATGGCTATCAATTCGGGAGATCGAAGTCTAAGCTCGAAATCGTGAATCTTTGAATAAATGGTAACTAATGTTCAGAAGTGAGAGTTAACAATCATTCGGGTTTTTTCGATGTCCAACCGAATTACACGCCTCATGCCTATTTGTTTCAGAAATTATTTCCGCGCTAGCACCGCGCGTGTCTAGGAAGTAGTTTTACGAAGTGGCGTGAGCGATACCTAAGGTGTCACAATTCGGAAGATTATTTATGATTATTTCTCATCACTTCTACAAATTATTCACTACTAATTCAAAACTTTACGATTTTGAGGTTACACGAAACACTTCGATCTCTCGACTTGACAGCTATTAGAAGAGCAGTCGACACTTTTCGTTCTTATGCAGCGCACTCGTCTGAAGCCCACTCTAACTGTACCATAAATACTGCCGAAGTCAAGAATTCAGGTTGCAGCTCACCTGCGCGGTTGGCCATAGGACATGCGGTATTTATTTAGGCTCACTAATGTATATTACCGAAATATGGTTCCTCTCTATGCATAACCAAATTAAAGGAGAGCCCATAGTTATCCCACGAAACGTAATATATTAAATTCATCTTTTAACTCAAAGGACTCGCGCGGGATAAAAAATTACAGCAGGCCTTTTATTTCGTCTGCTCCTCATAGATAGTGCCACGAAAGATGTATCTTTCTCAGATACGTGCCGAAAATACATTAGCCTTTAATTCAGTGCATCAACGGTTCCCGTGCATAGCCTCACATGTAAGTTATTATACTCCCGTGCGGTATTTTTTTACCCCGCGGAACCACTTATGATACTATAGGGGAGTTATGTATAAATCTTTTTTTGAAGTGAAACTTCTTTGCTGAGGGTAGTGAAATCGCGCACGCTGAAACGAAAAACCGTAACGAAACCCACACACTCCAGTGCTCTCGACCGCGCCTCACTCTTACAGCGCTCTCGATCCTGCCCCATTCCACCGCTCTCGATCGTGCGTAGTAGACTGAGAGCGGGTATGGGCATACTATGGTATAGGTGATGGTACTATTTAGTGGTACGGGTGGTGAAGCAGCCGCGCGGGACGAAGAAAGAATAACGAGCTCGAAGAAAGAACTCTTTATTCTGATTTATAAATTCAAATAAATATCTAAAAAAACGAAGCCATTAATCAAAAATTTGCAACGGTAATTTTTTTCTACATTAAACAGGGAGTCCAAAAATTGAATTTTCTTTGTAAAATATCCAGTGGCGCCGAAGATTGGGAGGGGGAGAAGGGGGTGCCGACCCCAGTATCTACGCCAGTTAAGAATTTCTTTAAATGGTTTAATCATTACTTAGAGGTATACTACATTAGGCTCTGTGCGAAATTTCATAGAAACCGATCCAGTGGTTTAGAAGTTATGATGAGAAAATCAGTTTTTTTCCGAAACTTTGACACCTTGTATCTTTGTTAGTAAACATTTTTTTTAAATTTTCTTATGAAAGTCTACTTTATTTTTGTTGTTCTATCACATATAAAAATTAATGTACTTAAACCTGGACCGCCCTGTATATCTACACGGTTACAAATTTACGAAGTTCGGAGATGAATTCATGCTATTCGATGCATTTTAGACATCGATGGCTGTTACTATAGCACCGGTCGGTGCTTTGAAACTGGAGTGGACTTTATGAGACATCAAATAACGGTGATGGATATGGCAGAGAAAGTTAATAATGCCTACAATGCAAAGTTCATTGAATTATCAAAACATAAGAATAAGAACGATTTAAAAAAAAAAGTAGTAATATGACCTATAATACATTAAAAATGTAAAACAATACGTCAATGTCTATCCAGGGCCTGTTAAAAAATTGAAAAACTGAAAATTGACTTGGCTTTAAAAAGCAAACAAAAACTGCATGCCGCGTTTCGCCTCCTCCCCTGTCCTCAAAAAAGTACTTTCGGGAATGAATCCACTACAAATTGTGTAGATATAATAACCTCGACAATAATTAAACGCCGTGCTTTGCCCCGCCACCCCTGAAAAATATTGATATTCAAATATATGCTCCCAAGTACCTATCTACCAAGCGTTTCTCAGGATGGAAAAGGTAGATGTAAGAATGCCGGAGAAAGAAAAGTCATTCAGTATGATCGAATGTAACAAAAGTGACCGAGATCGAAATGACAAATGACTATACCAAAGCAGATCACCAATATTCAAAATGGTACTTGCGGGCCCGTACCTGGAGAAATTGTAGAGAAGCAAAGCATTATGTAATATAATATGTATTATTATATGTATTATCGAATTATATCATATTAATTTTTGTAATTAGGGGTCATTCATAAATGATATTAAGGTGTTATGGGGGGGAGGGGTGAGAGGGGAAGGGGTTAACAATAGTGTGACTAATCGTGACAAGTCAGGAGGGGGATCTGACCTAGTGAGACGTCACATCATAATATAGGAAATGTCTTATGAAGAGTTAACATCTCAATTTTGCCAAGAAATTTAGTTTGGCAATATTATTTTTTGCATATATACGAGTATATTCACAATTGGAGGGTCAAGTGTCTAAAACATAATATATGCACTTTATTATGTCTTAAAGAAATCTTCTGTACTCCACGTTAAAGGTTTGCATAACCACCGAGTCTCCACACAGCAATCAGTGCGACCAGTTCGAGTAGCAGCACGCCGATTTAAAGAAATATTGTGCATTCTCAGAGACGACACCACTAATGCTGAAGACGTAGCGTGGCTAGACGAGGGTGACGTTGAACTGAAAATCTCGCAGTCCCACGGTAGAGAACCCTCCTTTGCAGATTCCGTTAGTAGAATCTGTAAATGGCTGGCTGATATGCGAATAGTTTGCAGAGTGAATTAAAGTGTTCATTTCTATTAAAGAATAATATGCTGTTGAATATAATTTAATACAATTTTTATTGGAAAATCCACAACTTTCTTACAGTAGACTAACAATAAGTTTGGACACCATAGGAAAGTGAAGACGTGAAAAAATTAAAAAAACGAAAATGATAGGGGGAGGGTCTTAATAAGCGTGACGTAATTTTTCAGGAGTCTGTATCAGCGTAACAAACTGTGACAAGGGAATGAGGGGGTCAAAAATCTCGAAAATTGGCGTGATGTTCTTTATGGACGGCCCTTTGGAAGATATCTCAGCCAACATACACAAAGTAATAGTTACTAATATTTTGTTCGTCGACTAACTGATTCTCAATTTGGCTAATAAATATTCTGCCCACCATTATGATCTTATCATTTGTCGACGAAATAATTCTTCGCAAAATGAAATCCACCTAATACGAATCTCCTGAGCATGGTACCTACTTCGCGTATACCTAATTTTAAATAATTTTTTACTGCTTTAACATCTTAATCGCCATGTGAACCGACATTTGGTTCACAGTCAAATAAGTCCGAGAGGCCCCGTGACCCGTATATGGGCCACTACCTGTTTTAATACATTAAAAACCAAAAGTGGCCCCGGGGTCCCAAAAAAAAATTTGACGTGGGCGATTAACGTGTTAAAAAGTTAGCACAGATCGGTAACTGCTTTATTATGTACATCATTTGCCTAACAAACCAGAGTTGATTATTCTCAAAACTCATGGAATCTAATTTAGTCTTCTTTTAATATGTTCATTTAAGAATAATAATTTCTTCAGGCACGTGCCCTCAAATGCCATTTTGAATATTGGTGGCCTGCTTTGGTACAGTCATTTGTCATTCTGATCTCAATCACCTTTGTTACGTTTGATTATACCAAGTGATTTTTCGCCCCACACTCTCGCATCTCCTTCGCCCATCCTGAGAAATACTTGGTAGGTAGGTACTTGACACTACATTCGGGTATCAATATATTTTTTGGGGGAGTCGGGCCGAAACACGATGTTCAATTTTTGTCAGGATTATTATCTACACAATATTCAGAGCATATATTTTCGACGGTACTTTTCTGGGGACAGGGGAGGAGGCAAAATGCGGCATGGAATTTATATGGGTTTCTTTAAACCTAAGACCATTTTCAGTGTTTCAATTTTTTAAGGGGCCCTGAATAGCCTTTGGCGTATTTTTTTTATATGTAATATTCTGGAGACATTGCTGAGACGGTTTATGCTATGTGAGTACATATACACAGACAGCAGGAAATATTTGATTATATCCAAATTTCATATATCCAATAAGATATGAGTATATATATGAACTATATCTCATGATTAGGACTTCAATTCACTACATAAGGTGGGATAAAAATATGGGTGGAGTCACGTTCTTGCATACGAGAGCAAAATGAAAAGTCCGATATTTTTTTAATTAAACACTTTCCTTTTATGAATTGTTCACTTATTTTTCAACATAGATGCCTTTCCGCTTAATACAATTCGTCCAACAATATTCCTATTTTTTTAAACCCTACAAAAAGTAATTTTTTTCTGCCACCTGCTGCGGCGATGACTTTTTCGTTTGATGAGAATTTCTTTCCAGCTAGCCATTTTTTCAAGTCTATGAAGAGAAAGAAGTCGCCGAGAGCCAAATCCGGTAAATAAGGTGGTGGGTTTTCCACGTAAAAAGCAATGTTTAATCAACACACGGAATTCACTTTTTTCCATTTTTGCTTAAATGTTCCGATTATTTATTTTTGCAAGCGGTTCAAACGAAACTAACTGTCAGGCAGACTTACAATTAATAGAGCATTACTATTGTAGAAAGGATACTATTCTGCCGACGTATACTCATCTTCGCGATCGCACCACCATCTACCAGAAAAGTATCGGACTTTTCACTCTGCCCTCGTACATCATTTACCTTAATTCTAACTACACTTTGCAAACTTTAAACGTTATTGATCACTCCGGTTTGTTAAATGCTCCACGTCAATCTGTCAAGCGTTTCGTAAATTCGAAGATAAGTAGGCTCAATAGCAAAAAATACAAGTGGCTCCGAGTTCAGTTACCATTACAGGAAATGTTCTCAAAACTAATATCGAAGAAATATCAAGAAAAACCCAAGGCATAAAATAATATGCGAATTAGAACATTATATATATATATATATATAGTAATATGATGAATAGTAAAATATTTTCTAGAATTTAAAAAATTCAGATACAAGGAATCCTAGGTTTCGAATTCCAGGTGGACTTCTTCGCAGTTTTTCCAGCATTTTTTCCGGGACATTCTATGGGATTATTTTCAAAATTTTTTTCGGGATATTCTCTGATGCATTTTTTAAGGAGGAACATCAGTGAAATGAAAATGGACCAATTACTAAGATTTTTTTTTCTTATAATCTTCACTTCATCAGAACGCTACTGTAAAAATTTGAAAGAAATTCACTTAACCGTTTTTTTAAAATTCATGTTTGAAAAATCACTGATTAACATGGAACCTTATGGGCCGATGATTTGATAGTAATAATATTGGCTCTTAAAATGGAAGAAATGGTAAAAAGAAAACGTTTTATTTTGCATGTAGTTATAAACTTCTATCCTGCAGAGTTTAAACCAATTTCACTTAGTAGTTTTCGTGTAATTTAGTAAAAGGTTTCGAGAAAACGGAATTTTTGAACGAATAGGGGAAAACGTGGCAATAGCGCGTGACGTCAGAGGAGAGGTCAGACGGTGCGCTAGGATTCAAACCCGAGACTAATACAACATAACCCGCGCAGCACTGCACAATTTGCACGGACCTTGAAATTTACCATCGGCCGGGCTTGGTCGGTACTCTCATTTACCTGTGTACCGGTAGAATTCGAATATTCGGGAGATCGAAGCATCCAATCTCGAAATCGTGAATTTGTGAATTATATATATGGCGAGTATATAATTTCCTTTCTAACGATAACATTGTGCCGTAATATTATTCATTTTGAAAGAAATACTTGGCTACTGATAGAACCCACGTAAATATAATATAGCTTTGAGGTTATGAATATCAAAACATGTACGCAGCTGTCACGCGTAGAATTATGTCGGTAAGTGACTGTTTTTACCGACAAATCTCATACCAACCTCGTGGTCAAAAACTGCGGTGTTGCCACGTTTTTCTCATTTTCGTACTCGAATAAATAATGTAAAATTTAACAGTAAGAAATTTAAATAAATATTACATTGATTTTAAATCAATAATAGTGCAATGATAAGCCACATTTTGTGACATTAATAACGTATATATAATTTTTGAGTGAACTAAAATTTCATTATTTGATATTGGCAATACGCGTCGAAAGCTTTGTTCTTTCCTTCCTCTCACCTCACCCCGTAGAGTACTGATGTTCCTCCTTAAAGACATTCTTCAAGAAGTCTTCTGCGTGCAAGTATACCGCGCCATGGTTCTCGAAGATTAGGTATACCGTACCTACCGTATGTCGTGAGCTTCAGATGGATCTCATCGTAGTTTACCGCTTTCAGGTACATTATATGGCAGTTTTCATCGTAGGTTTCGAGTTTTAGGTGAATCTCTTCGTAGTTTCTCTGGTACTTTTTTTTGGAGATATTCTCCAGGATGTTTCCTCAGACTTTCTCTGGGACTTTTTCTGGGATATTTTCCAAGACCCTTTTTGAAACATTCTCCAGAATACTGTAGTATTCAAAGTCAAGTTACAACACACCATACGCCTCAGGCTCCATGTGCCCCTTCGTAGTTTTCCGCTTCCAGGCACACCGCATCGTAGTTTTCGAAGTACAGACACAGCAGATCGTAGATTTCGGACTTCGGACGTATCTTTTCATTACATATTTCTCGCCTTCAGATAACTACGGTGCGGTGTACCTGGACAGAGTAAACTATGCAGGGATACACCTGGAGTCCGAAACATAAAGTATGCTACTTCATCTTTAAAAACTACAGTGCAATGGATCTGTATACGGTAAACTACGAAGTAATACACCTGGAGCCTGAAACGTATGATGTGCTGTACCTCGACTTTAACTAAGGTACAATAAACCTGGACGTGAGAATCTATGAAGAGATATACGTGAAACCCAAAATCTACGATGCGCTATACCTAGATTTTGAATAAAATTACCGCACGGTATACCTGGACGCGTGAGACGTCCTGAAGAATGTCTCAGAAAAGGTTCTGAAAAATATCATGAAAAAAATCCCGGGAAACTTTTTAAAGAATGTCTACAAAAAATGTACCGGAGAATATTACGGAAAAAATCCCGGAGAATCTACGAAGAGATCTACCTGGAATTGGAAACCTAGGATACCTTGTATCTGTATTTTTTAAATTCTAATGGGTATTTGGCTTTTCGTATTACTATTCGTACACATTATATTGTCATACGCAAATCATTTTATCCCTTGGATTCGTCTTGATATTTCGTTGATATTAAAGTTTTGAAAAAATTTCCTGTGATATCAACTGAATTTGAAGCCACTTGCATGTTCTCCGATTGATCCTACTTATATTCGAATTTATGAAACGTTTGACAGATTGACGTGGAGCATTTGACACATCGGAGTGATCAATGGCCTTTAAAGTTTGCGAGGTGCAGTTAGCGTTGAGAAAAATGTTTTAGACGGGAACGTGACTCCACCCATATTTTATCCTACCTTATGTAGTGGGCCGAAGTCCGCGTCCTACTTACTATTATATCGATGGTGTAGTGCACAAATGTGTTAAGTATTGGGTTGAGAATAATTTAACCCTTCGTTGCTCATGTGGGGTGTAGGCTACACCCCAGCCTCCTTTTTTTGCATGCCACGCCTAGAGTTTTTTTTTTCAAGGTTGGACCCTTTCAGTACCTTTCGGGAACACTTCATTAAAGAATTTAGCACCAAAAGTGCAAGACAAAACCGATTTATTTATCCGACAGAACGCTGCAAAGAGTTAAAAAGTGATTTTTAACACTGTAATTAATTAAATATTTAATATTTTTCTATAAAACTTGTTCTAATTTATTAATCTGTCCTTTGTTAATAAAACGGGAGTATGATAACTATCCTCACACATTCTATTAAATATCAATTAAATAAAAATCATCAGGAAGATCTGAGCGTCTGAAAACCGAGACCTCATTTACCGAGACTTCGAGTTTTATTTTCAATTAGAAAATTACGAAATTTATTTTTAAAAAGTGTTGAGACCATTAGGCAATATCTCAAGTTTTAAAATAAAAAAAAAGTATTAAAAAATTTCAATTTTTCACTAAGAAAACGTTAATTTTTAACTGGGGTATAGGGTACAGCCCAGGTGAGCTTTTATGTTTCAAAAACCTACATGAATAACGAAGGGTTAATGAGACACTATTAACATGTATAATATACATGTTATAAGTGTCTTATTAAATTCTTGCCAACCAAATTTTTTATGTAGCGCACAAATGTGTTAAGTGTTGGGTTGAAAAGAATTTAATGAGACACTTTTAACATGTTCTTGCCAACCCAATACTTAACATATTTGTGCGCTACACCATCGATATAGGCATACATAAACAGATATAGTCCACGAATCAATATCTCATCTGAACAGATATCATTATGTCTACGTATACATGAACATATATGATCAGATATAATTATATATCTATATACTAATATAATAAAGAGGAAAGTTTGTTTGAGTGTCGGGGGTAATCTCTGGAACTACCAATCCGATTTAGATGGCTTTCATTATTGGCTTCTTTATAATCTCGAGAGTGTTATAAGCTATGTATTATTACAGTCTCATCAGGGGACGGAATAGTTAACAAAAATGTTAGGCAAGTCGGAGATTAATGCGTCCGCAACTGCATACGCTGGAGACTTTCCCTGGCGAAGAAGTGGGGAGCGTACGAAGGACCGCACAAAAAGGAAACGCAGAGAATGGGGAAGGGCGAGCAGGATTCGTGAATAGTAAGAGAGAGGGCGAGTCTACGGGTTGGTGGTGACGGCGCGGGATCGGGGTGATTGAGCCGCGAGCAAACGGTAGCGGACGTTAAGGTGTGTATCGACTTAGCGAGGCTGGCTCGCGAGGCCGCCGCGCGAAGCGTGCCTCGCAAAGTCGATACCTGCGATCCCTACGAGGCGAGGCCGAGGCTGCCTCTACCCGAGCAGCCTCGGTGCGATCCGGCGTGCTGTCGGTTTTTGGCGACGCTCAAAGGCGCCTCGTCCCAAACTGCTCGCTTCGTGTAGACACTAAATTACTTGGCTCATGCTCGGGAAACGGTATATCTAGGATGCTCGGGAAAAAGAGTACAAGTCAAAAAATGGTATTGCTCAGAAAACACCTTTATTTGTTTATATTGAAACACAAACTGTTGAAAAAATGTATAAAATGAAAATAACACTTCTCATAAGAACCGTTAAATGCACGTAGCACACAAATATCTCTAGGAAAGTAGAAGAAAATTGTAGGAGTGTTTTGGTAGGCCACTTGACTTATACTCTTTTTCCCGGGCATCCTAGATATATCGGCGAAAGCGGCAAATGCGCTTGCAGTCCCGCACCATTCCCGGAAATTTTAATCGATACCGCTATACGTGGAATACTAAATCCGTCTTGTAAATTAGAGAATGACGAATTCAATAGATAATTGATCGGGGAGACATAATCCTTGACTCATAAAGCGATTGTTATATAGTGCTTTCATCCACCAACGAGGCTTTTTTCGTTTTCGTTTTTCCAAAATACGACTAATTATAATAATGACTGCAGTAGCTGCAACACCTACGTGCGATGCCATGTTGCCTTACAATACACGACTGAGCAGTTCACAAAGGCAAGCGCCTCGCGTTGGATCGCCCAGCCTCGTGAAGCTGCCGCGGTTCGTTTGTCTACATATTCCGAGGCTAAGATGTCTCGAGGCTGCCTCGCGCGGCGGCCTCGCGAGCCAGCCTCGCAAAGTCGATACGCACCTTTAGTTGTACAAATACTTAGTGCGGTCCAAGTATTCTCGGCCTAAACCGGTTTTGGATGCATAATACCGACAAGATGCCACGTGCAAAAAGATTTAGTATGTAGTTGACTACGGGCCAATGCGCACGTTTGTCAGATTAATTATTCGAAAATTGTGATGAAATCACGTAACGTACGACTTATTCGACTAATGCGATGTGTTCAGGCGTCGTCACAATTTTTGGACCGCTGGCACGTGGGTCATCCCTTCGCCATCATTTTCCACTATAAAATGTTCACCAAAATTGTTTCGCTTGGGGGTGAGGATCTTTGGATGATGACCCACGTGCCGGTAGTCCAAAAATTGTGACGACGCCTGAACACATCGCATTAGTCGAACAAGTCATACGTTACGTGAATTCAGCACCACAATTTTCGAATAATTAATCCGACAAACGTGCGCCTTAGCCCGTGGGTAAGTACTCTTACATATTAAATCGTTTTGCATGTGGTATCTTGTCGCTATTATGCAACCAGAATCGGTTTAGGCGTGTCATGAAATTAATTAAAAGTTACCGCTCATATATGATATGGTGGCACTTGTTATGTAATATCGAAACATAAGAGAGTAATAGATATAACCTTTAAATTCTGTGAATAAAACATGCAGACTGATAAGCTCTTTATTAGACACTGCATTCGCTATGAACTCCATCAAGGAAAAAGTGTAGGAAAGCATGTGAATCGATCTGTTCTGTTCTTGGGGACGACGTGGTATCTAAAAGTACATGTTGGTATTGGTATAAGAGATTTAACACGTTGGCTGCTACGATGGTCAAATGAGACCAACAGGTAATGTACTTTAACCCAGCAGCGTTGGTGGCCGGCAGTCAATGTGTTAAACACGGTGATTTTGATGTTAGTGACCGTAAACGTACCGGGGCCCCTGTAAAGGTGGACGACAAAGAACTGCAAGCGTCGCTGGATGGAAACTCTTGCCAGACGAAAAAACAACTTTCAGAACAGCTAAAAGTAACTCAAAAAACTATTTTCTATCGCTTAAAAGCAATGGGAAAGATTCGAAAAGGAACAAAGCCGGCGCCACACTCTTTGACTCAAGCAAATAAAAATAACTGTCTTTTGACATATGTTTGAATCTTTACAACAAGCAACAAAGAAAGTCTTTTTTGAGGGAAATTGTGACCGGCGATGAAAATTGAATTTATTTTGATAATCCGAAACGCTGATAACATTGGGTTGACACCGGCGAGCCGACGACATCGACGCCAAAGCGCAATATTCACTGTAACAAAGTCATGCCATGTATATGGTGGGATATGAAAGGCGTACTCAAGGCGTACTCGATTATGAACTTCTGAAACCTAGCCAGGCAGTTACTGCCGATCGCTATCGTCAACAATTAATACGATTGAACCAAGAAATTGACCAAAAGCGTCCATTTACAGGCAAAGGAAAGCGTCCAGTAAAACTGCTCCATGACAACGCCAGGACTTATCTGGGTAAACCGGTCAAGGATACGTTAATGGCTGTACGATGGGAAGTTGTACCACCCCGGCGTATTCGCCCGACTTAGCTCCAACTGATTATCACTTCTTTCAAAAAATGCAAAACGAATTGTCTGATGTGCGATTCAAAATATTTGAAGATGTACAAAAATGGGTCGATAACTTCCTCATCTCGGAAGATGAAATTTTCTTTGCGGAAGACATCCGTGAATTGCCTAAAAGATGGCTGAAGGTCATTGAAATTGAGGGGGATTATTTTGATGAATAAATGTATTTTACTTTTTTCAAAAATAAATTTTGAATTTTTGAAAAAATGTCCTATAACTTATTTGTACACCTAATATTTAGCCATCGTAGTGTTTTATAAAACTGCGTTTCACGCGGACGAAGTCACAGGCTTTGCTAGTTATTATATATATTATAACCGTATAATCCGCTAGCGGATCTGGATAAATACGATACAACTATGTCTATCTATATACGAGTACATGGATCATTTGAAAAGTTTCCGGCCTTTTTAGGAAAAAACACATATTTCAAGGTAAAAAATATATTTCTCAACATAGTAGTCTCCTCGTAACTCGATACATTGATTCCATCGTTTCTCCGAAAGAAACAAATTCTTTTTGTCCACCTGAAAAATACTGGTCTACAGTGTTTTCAATCTTGGTATTTGTCCCAAATCCCCCCCCCCCCCATGAAATTTTGTATCCAGGTTTCATCGAAAGTTATTAAACGTCGCAAAAATTCTGCTGGATTTTTTTTTATACATTTGCGTGACATGTCAAGCCGTACACGCTTTTCAACAAACCGTCGTGTCGGTTGAGAAGAATACTATCCTATGTGCAATTCTGAAAAATGAGTTATTGACATAATATCCTAAGTCCTATTTAATTCTTAGCTTCTGCATACCATCCAATGTCCTAAGAAGCCGTATGGTGAACAAAAATTGCCCAGAATTGTATTCGTTATAGGGCAACAAAACTTTCAAATGCGTAATACTCAAAACTAATAGAAAAGGACTTAGGATAGTATTCTTCTCAACCGACAAAACATGGCACCCAGCGCGTGGATAATTGTCTCATATCCAAATCGTCGTGTAAAATCTTGTGCACCCGTTCATCTGATATCGTACAAGCCTCAGCAATCTTCTTCATGGTCATTCGACGATCTTCCATCACAGTTTCATGCACTAAGTCCACAATTTCGTCAGTTGAAATAGTTTTTGGGCGCCCAGAACGTTCATCGTCAAAAATGCTGTTACGGCCACGTTTGTACTTAGCCACCTATGTTGGACGGTTGTGTACGAAGGGGATACTTTACCATATATATACTGAGTCTAATTCATTTTCTATTTCCTAAGTTTTTTTCCTTTCAAATAAAGGAACTTGATCACTGCACGATACTCGATTTTTTTACATTGTCGACAGAAAACATCTGTCAACGTTATAAAAGTGCCATGAATAAAGTACTGATCGGAATGACTTGAAATTTTTATGGGATACATGGATCAGCGCCATCTATTAGACGATAGCAATAATTAAATTCTATCATGTCTGTTTGTCAAGAAGGCCGGAAACTTTTCAAATTACCCACATAGGTACAAAACTGTTACCGATACGTTCAAACATCGAGCGAGTATTCGAGCTACTGAATGGAAAATTTCGTCGATTACGTTATTTATGATAGATATGAAAGCGGTTATGATAGGAAATATGATAATCGCAGCAGCATAAGAGACGCAGAAGGGCGCATGAGAACTTCGACTAATCCCTCGGACATCTCCTGTCGGCTATCCTGCAAATTACTCGGTATAATCAAACCTAACAAAACTCAGATGACATTTGATATACTATGTATATGCCATGTACATGCAGAACCAAATAACATTTGACATACTATGTATATCCTATGTATAATATATACAAATGTATAGGTTGCATATTCTAGGTACATACAAATGATAATATGAAATATATATATACGGTAAATAATACCGTATATATATATACGGTAAACAAATGGTAATGTCCTCTTTTGTGCAATATAATTGAAGGATCTTAGCACACTTGCCATTTCTAACTTTGTGCTTGTTAACTTCTATATCTTCCAATTTTCAGAATTATAATGTTTTAATACGCAATATCATCGGATGACAAATATTCACCAATTTGTTCAGACACGGGCCCGACATGTACCATTTTGAACATTAGTAGCGTGTTTTGGTATAGTCATTTGTTATCTCGATCTCGCTCACATTTATTAGGTTTGATTATACCGAGTAATTTGCAGTATAGCCGATAGAAGATGTTTAAAGGATTAATCGAAGTTATTACGCGCCCCTGTTTGTCTCTTCTACCACCCACCGTGAAATATACTTGGTAGAAGTACTTGGTACTACATTTGGATATCAATACTTTTTTTCAGAGAAATATTTTTGTGTAGGGAAGCAAAACATGGTGTGCAATTTTCGTTGGGGTTTTTCTAAAGAAGAATTTTAGTGGGTTATTTTTTTAAGTGGTTTTAGTTTATATAGTAGTGGATAAAGTTATATTAACTTCTTCCCAGTGGATACTTTTAAATGAATAACATTCTTTTATATCAATCTACAGATATGGTTGACCGTGAATTTTGTAGCTAAATGTCAGGTCTGTATGCTTATCGCTTATTAAATAAAACAACGTCATCACTCAAAAATGTCACAAGTCGGAGTGAGAGCATTATTTTTGATTTTGCAGATATTTATTATGTTTGCACACTAAGTTTAAGTACTTGATAATTAATACAACTGATTGCTCTGCCAAAATATACAAATGTTTGGTTATAAATTATTTCATATACAAATGACAGCAATTCGAAACTTTAAATACGCGTTTTCTAGCATTTGGAGTTACGACGTTGTTTTATTTAATAAGCGATAGGTATGTAAATTGATTTTTGATGCACTGTTTCAGAAATTTATAAAAAGACTGACTTTGCAGGGACGAAATTGAAGCGTGACAGAAATTCATTAACTTTTTGTTTTCTTGTTACATAAAAAAATGTTTCTATTTACGTCTTCAATGTTGTAAACGAGGTACGTTTAAATTAGATTGAGCATCTTATCATCCAAGTGATCTCGATGACTGTTTGAAGATGTGGGAGCAAGCTATTTGCGATTTAAGACGGGTCTGAATATCGAGTAATCCGCGATCGCGCGATGATTGTAATAAATATGAGGCCAAAGGAACATTACTTTCGTCACCCGAAAATCGGCTGTTCAAAAATTTGCGTGATAAGGAAGGTTGCACGTAGGCCGGAAAAAAGAAATAGTGTATTACACGTACAAACATACTGTAGATCTAGAATTGAAGAAAAATGCAAGAAGTCACCGGAAAATGGATGCACTGTACATATTTTAATATGTTATATCCTTTTTATTTATTAAACCTGCATTGTAATGTTATTTATTGAATTTATGCACGTTTATTATCGACAGAAAGATAGTGTGAATGTCGAAAAACAGCTCGTTTATGACAGCTGTGGAAATACACCAAGTTGTCGGAATTTCTGAAGTAAGCGAAAAGACCGTACAACGCCGCTTGAATGAAAGTCGACTATACGGATGTATTGCGTCACATAAACCGTATCTTTCCAAGGCGAATAAGACGACTTGTATAAGATTTGCAAACGACATGTCAATTGGACGTTGGATCAGTGGAATAAAGGGTACTGTAGTCCAATGAAATCGAAATGTAATATGTGTAATACTGATGGAATTCGTTATGTCCGCCGCCCTTCCAACGGTATATTTGATCTTCGCTATACCGTTGGCTCTGTAAAGTATGGCGATGGAAATGTTTGGTGTGGAGCAAGTCAGGCACAGGGAAATAATGAGTGAGGCCATGTTGGCACACGCAAGACAAACTATGCCGGCAGAATAGTCGTGTCAATACGACAATGATTCAAAATACGAGGCAAAAGGCGTTACTAGTTGATTTGAAAATAATGCCGTAGAGCTATTGCAATGACCAGCGCAATCTCCCGATCTCGATCCTATCGAACATCTGTGGGGCGGGGTTAAAAGAAGGTTCAAAGGCAAAAGGTGTTTGTTCTAAACCAAATGATCTACATATTTATTGCGATCCATCAAGAATGGAATACTTTACCATAATCTCTCTTAGAGACTCTGGTGAAATCGATGCCATGTCGCTGCAAGGCCGTTATTGATGCAAAAGGCGGTCCGACAAAATATTAATCGCTTAGAATGCTCTAAGTTGTTTAATTTTATCGATTTCTAGTTATTATTTTTCAAGTTATTCAAAGATAATATAATTAACTTGTTAATTAGTATTATATATTATAATTATGTCGCGCTAATATTCTATTCATGCGGCGTTATAGTTTCTTGATATTTGTTGTAAAATGATATATCGAAACAGCTTATATAAACTTTATGGAGAAAAAATTTAGCTACATTAGTTAGCCACATCTGTAGCTCTTCATTGAAGAAAGTTATGTCCGTACAAAAGTTCACAGGGAAAAAGTTAATATAATTTTGTCCACTACTATATAGATAATTGTAATAAAGCTGTACAAATACATAATGCATACATCGCTGACAGCTCAGAGAAGCTTAAAGAACTTGACTTTCAGAGCGCACCGCCTTTTTATGACCCAAAACGTATCTTGTATACCCAAGGACAATGCAATGAATCTGTCCGAACTGCTCTCAATTTACGATCTTTGAGGCTCATGATTAGTCGAAAAAAATAATTCTACGAATCGTCGATCTTAAATTGTGTAGACTGAAAGCGGTTTGAATAGATTCATTATACTTGGTCATGTAAGATACGAGTAGTTCACACAGGAGCGCGCAGCAAGTCAGGACTCGGGGACACCGGCCGATAAACGAAGTTAAGCAGCAAAGAGTGTAGTTAGAACTTGGATGGATGATCACTTAGGATGAAAAGATTTACGCTCGATTCCAAGGTGGCTCTGATTTTTTTCCGTTTTTTTTTTGATTCGATGATATTTATTTACTACATAAACCGTTTGTTTGTTTGCTATTTGGCGGTTTATTTCGGATTGTATCGATCCGTTAAGGTACCTGGAACATAACTATGTATGTCCAGATATAAACATATATAGCGAGAGACAGATATATATGCTCGGATCGTACAAAATCTCCAATCCAAATGTATAGAACCATTTGGATCCAATTGTATATATGGCCAGATCTAATCATTTTTTCCCGGGATTGGTAAATATCATTAGGATGTTCGGAAATGTCTAAAAATATTCAGAGTATCTATACGATATTGCTCGTATATCTGTGATAAGATATTAAGCAAAAAATATTCGTGAATATTTCAGAAATATTCTTAGAATATTCGTGATTATTGCTAGCTTAATATCCGATTAAATGATCACAAATGTACTAGTAATTATAGTATAGATATAATTTTTCCTTCTTATCGTGGACGATATTCTGATAGACCCGCTTTCAATTAACAAATGTTAGTATCTGGTCGGTCGATTAGTAATTGATCGGATCTAACAGAATAATATTATTCGTAAGTGTCGAATAAGACGCAGAGATCGTTTGTAGTAGGTACCGGTCGAAATATATAATACGTATTCGTAGAATATTTCTGAAATATTACTAAAACATCCGTAGAATATTCGTATGATATTTATGAAATATTTGCTTTACGTACAAAAAGTGACCATTTAGATATCTGGAAACTATGTGATGGTCATTGTCTGAGTATAAACAAATATCTCACAGATATTCAATATCTGTTCTTCAATATTCATACTATATTTGTAGGATATATTTCTGCTGTCTGGGCATTTATTTATTGACTTACTTCACTCGAGACTCTGATAACATGAACAGTTTTAACAAAACGAAATGCGGAAATTACAGTCTCACTTGTATGTGAGACGCCAGTGCAACTACGTAGCAATGTGTTTTTAACGGGACAAAAGAGCGACAGTAGAGTCGTGCTTTTGATGATATAAACTCACACATTAATGTATGATGAATATGCGCACGCACGTTATAAAATTTTGTTGATTAGCCGGCAACGACAGCAGACTGCTATGCTTTCAACGGGTGCCCCAGTTGGCTTTGCTTTAGCAGATACAACCGCAACTCTGCAAAAACCGCCACTCTTCCCAACTTTTGTTGACGGCCTTCATTATGACCACGAAATCTACTCCGGAGAACTCAGACATTCGAGCCTTTATGATCACGAGCCAAATTGTATCCGTTTTCAAAGGTAAATTGGTACCATGAAGTAGGATCCACTTTTAATTGTATTTAATTGGATTTTAATTCGAAGACGTGTGAACTTACATTTTTTAGGTCCGGCATAAGCAAACACATCACGAGAACCAACACCGGAGGCTTTGAGGCCTCCGCGACGTCCCTACATTCTAGCGGTCAGGACTCCGGAATCGTGACTCGTACTTGCCACTGCAGTCATTCCTCCAGCCCATCCAGCGGCGAAAGTAGCAAGTCAGTCTCTTATCGGAACTTCCAAAAGTAACTCGCTTTCTCGGTTTATACCAAGCGCACTGTTCAACTTTGCAATACAGCAAATTCGACGCTACTCACTATTCGATTTCACGACTCTGGCTCGACTTTGCCGAAACTTTTCATGCCGCCACTCTTCAATTTCAATTGCTTGCTCTGACACGTCTCCCCCTTTCAGCGGATACGAGGACTCACTCAAGTCTCTACATCGTCATGGCAGCAGTAATGAGACTTCTCACGATCAGGAGATGAGTGTCGTTGGAAGACGCGCCAATTTACCTCCCTCGAGGAGGCGACAGAGGTTTCACTCGTTCGCCAATTCCGGGACCATTTTCGCTTCGGAAACGACTCTGAAGAGGGATAAACGTTGTCGCATGGATGCGGAGAAGAGGCGCGCTAATACTCTGACACGCGATCACCACCGCCCAGTCTCCGAGGCAGAGAACAATATCACGGAAACCATTATTCACGAGCATCCCAGTGCGGAAATGTCGATACCGCTACCGGTACCAAACACCTCGACGTTGCACGGTAAGGGATAGAACTTCGTTATTTCGACGCCGGCTAAGATGGCTCTGGAAACGTGACGAAGAAGTCATGTTTTATTCTTTGGGCCAAAATAAACGACACCAAAAAAAAAGAAAATAATACAATTTCTTTCCATTGCTCGAGTCATCCCGATACAATAAGGCTTCTTACGAGGACGATATCAGAAAATACTATTAATAAAATCGCATTAATTCGTCAAATTAATTTAAATATTTACTCCGATCGAAGTCGAGCGGAGTGACTGAAAAATATAAACAACCTCCGCGGTTCATTGTCCGATTATCCCCAGTGGGACTGTAAGAAATCAATGACACTTAAGTATATGGGGCGTTCCATGTCAAGTGGACACACTTTTGGCTTAGGGTCATCGATTTTGAAATTCCTCTGGATTTTGATTCCTTGGGACTCTGCGTGAAGAAATCCAGAATGAAATGTAATAACTAAGAGATATTTGAATTCAAATTTTAGATTAAAAGGCATGCTTAATCTTATATTGAATATATTGATATACCTCAGATCCTACCATAGGTAGAAAAGAAACAGTGTGCGTAGAGTCCACGCATGACAGAAGTGAAACTTAAACTTCTTGCTTATGAGTTATAGATAGAGATAAATTATTAGTATTTTTTCATTGAACAAGAAATAATAATTTGCAATAGTAAGGATAAGGGTATGATCTTAAATGAAAAACCAATTCAAAATTAATGTTTTGAAATATATTTACAAGAATTTCATTATTCAATTTGAGTAAAACATGAATCAATTACGGTAATTAGTTCCTCATTTTTTATGAATCTGTATCCGTAGAATTATTAGTATCTATCATAGTGACAATTGGCTTATGATAGCTAAAATACGACCCAAACGTTTGGGATGTAATATTTTCTAGATTCTTAGAGAATACAACATCAATTGTTGTACCCGACCTGGTAGTTGGCGTATTCATATTATTATTGATTTTTAAATTGAATTTCCTAGCCAATAAGTCAATGAAATGTTGACTTTTTCAGGTTTGGAGAACTTGACACTGAAGTCACTTACAATTAGTTCACAGTAGCATTAGTAGAGTCCCCCAGTCCTTTCTTATTGTTAGTAATGCTGCACCACCTGGTGTGTATGATAACAACACGTGATAAATGAATTCGATAATATCATCAAGTTTCTTGTTAGGTGATATATATATACACAGCAACTATTAACATGAATTGTATATTATCAAGACGACATCTTGCAGCACATATGTATATCTCCAATAGCACATGTACTCACATTTATTGCATTCATTTGTCGAAGAAATGTAGCTAAATGTGGAGTGAGAGTGATTGAATTATCAACTGTATTTCGATAAATAGCTACACCAGCGGCTTTCTCTTTTTCTTTTTTAAATGTAACAACACAATCGAAATTTGGTATATCCACCTTTTCGCCTTGTTTCAACTAAGTTTTAGTCAGCACTAATAACGTTGAATTTCTTGCCACTCCATCTTGTAAATCGCGATTGAGTGAAAATACTGTTGACCAATGGCGAGATTAGCTCTAGATTAGCGTTCCCTAGATCGCGATGATAATGATCTTTAGGGTCCGATATGTAGAAATCCGATTATCGTAATGAGTATGGAAAATTTTAAGGTTTCGTAAAGAGAGAGTTTAACTTTCAACACCCCGCAATGGCATTCGATAATTCGAGCGAGCCGATAATTCTTTAAACAATAAGCTTTTGTAAATATCTGGAAAATGAGTGTAGATACGGCGAAATTGATAAAATTTAGGGGCTTCATAAAAGGGGTATTTCGACCAAAAGGTGTCTTTTGAAGCCTTTGCGTTTGAATGTAAATAATTGCCAAAACTGACGGGATTTCAAATTATCAATTAAATATAGATAATTTGAGTAATATAACAGGAACAATAATTCAAAGCTATTACCTTCTTCATTTATTTATTCTTATTGGAAAGATAATCAAGCATAGCGGGATGTACCTGTAGGTTGCGGAGACCCCTCGCGCTAATCGAAGAGCTGCCGCTCGTCCCACGCGCGCGGAAATAATCACGAGGACGAACGATTCGCGCCGAGTTCATTGCATATTCAAATATGCGGAAAGAGCCGAGAATTCGAAACGAGACCGAATAATAACTCGAGTAGTCGATTCGATCTCGTGTGGCGAGTGAAATCTTTACGGTGTCAAAAGACACCTCATGGTAGAAATAGGTATACCATATGCACACACTTTTAGATCCATGATGAGCTGGAGGATAATGATATCGCTAAATTAATTTAACAACTGTTGTACGAAAAGTAAAAAAAATAATTATGGAGAAATGATTAAACTCAGAGAATAATTTTAAGTTAAACTTTGACAAGAGTGTCTTTCGACACCTTTTGGTAGAAATAATATTAAGGTATCCCCATAAAAAAAAAGTCACAGGGAGAACGACGGGCAAAGAAAGATTGGAAGTATGGCAGGTGGCTTCGTCCTGTTGGAACCAAGTTTCCTGAGTGTATCGTTCAAATTCTTGAAGAGCAGCAGTGAAAAATGTTTGAATCATGTCGACATAACGCCGAGAATTCACCGTTACTACGCGACCTTGGTGGTCCTCGAAAAAAAAAACGGGCCGATTATTCCGGATGCCGACATCGTAGTCCAAACCGTGACCTTGGGGCTATGCAGAGGTCTTTGATGTTTCTGTTTAGGGGTTTCTCCACACCAGTAGCGACAATTTTGGTTATTGACGTGGCCATTAATATGGAAATGAGCCTCGTCGGAGAATAAGATGTTGTCGACTGCTGGAAATCGGTTCAGCATTTCGTTGGCGAATAAAAGTCTAACAGCAGGGTCCGTCGGCTTCAGTTCTTGCACTAACTGAATTTTATACGTGTGCATGCGTAAATCTTTGTGAAGGATACGAAGCACCGACGATCCTTCACATTTAAAACAGCTGCGCGCTTTCCGGTCGATAAGTTGGGTTGTTCGCGCACGGACGCTTTCACTCTGTCAATGTTTTCATCAGACCTCACCGACCTTCGACGGCCGGAGACGCGTTTATTTAATGTTGAACCAGTTTCCTCAAACTTATGAACGCATTGCTTAATCAACTAAAGGCTTGGGCATTGTTGAACACCGTGCAAATTGAAATATTGAAATTTACGACGCGCAATAGTGGCGGACTCGTTGTTGCGATAATACTCGCGCACACAAACCGCACACTCCTCTTCCGTATAGCGTTACATAGTGACTAAATTTCCTTGCGCTGAACTATTGTTTAACACCGACCCCACCTTTCTACCCCTCTTACTAAATTTTGTACTGCGCAACCAACTATTAACAACTCTTTGGACCACCTTGGAAACAGCGAGAGATACGACGAAACGGACAAAATTGTTAAGACTTTCGATGAGATTCGAACTTTACGTCATGATTGGATTACCGAATAGCGTGAGTCGATAATTTGTTTAAACAATGAACTTATGTAAATATTATGGAAACTACGAGAAATACGACGAAACTGAGAACATTTAAAGACTATGCGTAGACTTTGTGGGTCAAAAGTTCAACCGTGACGGCATTATTAAAGAACGCCAGTTAATAATTTATTTGAAAATTGGGTTGATGCCATCTTCTTGAAAATGGGTTTAAATTGATTAAAATTGTTGAAATTTTGACAGTATCAAAGTATATTGAATTTTCAGAAGACATGTAAATGGAAAAGTCTATTCATAAATAGTAAACGATTTTCAAAAAATTAGTGATATCCCCAAAAATACATCAAAGATGCAAGAAAATACGCCAAGGACTATGCAGGACCACATAAAAAATTACTTACTATTAATCGTGCCGATAAAAACCCCAATAAAAATTGCATGCTGTGCTTTCACCCTTTTTCCCTCCTCTCCAAAAATAATTTCACTTAAAAAAGTATTGATATCAGAATGTAGTGCCAAGGGTCTATACCAAGTATATTCTTCTGAGTGGGCGGTATACACGTCAGAGGTGCATAAGTACGAGTGAGAACTTCGATTAATCCTTCACATATCGGCTATCCTGCAGACTACTCGGTATAATCAAGCCCAACAAAAGTAACCAAGACCGAAATGATAAATGACTACAGGATCTTTCACGCCAAGCGCAACAGATTTGAATTTCCCTGACATTTGATTTCGGTAGTGTGTGGACGATGCTCGAGTCATGTATAGTTAGAGTTCATTTATAGTCAAAGCACTCTTCTAAAGCCAACTCTAACTATAAATGACTCGAGCACCGTCCACACACTACCGAAATCAAATGTCAGGGAAATTCAAGTCTGTTGCGCTTAGCGTGAAAGATCCTGTATACAAAATCAAGCCACCAATATTCGAAATACTACTTGACAGGCCCGTGCCTGAAGAAATTGGTGAATATTTGGCATCCGATTATTATAATATTGAATTGATTTTAATAATTGGAAAATACAAATTCAACAAACACAAAGTTAGAAATGGCTAGTACGTTAAAATCCTTGAATTACACTGCACAAAAGCGGACATTTTAATTTATTTACAGTTTATATTATATTTTCCATTTAGTAGGTATTATGTAGTTCTGATACATTGCCTATGCAACATATAACAGTTATAATATATGGTATTTCACTCGAGAAGTTCGTACAGAATATATTTTAATAATAAGAATTTTGCCAATATTTAGCTCGTGTGTGCAATAATATTAAAACTTTACTACATGACGGGTTAAGCAGCAATTAACTGACTCTACAGCTGACCAATAATTTATGCTGCCGATCATTCCAATCCTGCTATTTGTTGGCGAGATAAATATCGTAAAAATGAAGTGTTTACCTTATACGAATCTCCTGAGTGAATTACCTCGTCCATTTCTAATTTTAAATAATTCCGTACTGCTTTTTAAGAAGTTAACACAGACCGGTAACTGCATTATAGTTATAAACGATTATATAATTGATTGTATTCAATATTTACGGTAATTGATTTAATCTGGAATTAATACATGCGTTTTTTTGGAGCACGGGCCCGCTAAGTAGCATTTTGAAAATTGGTTACCTGCTTTGTTATAGTCATTTGTCATTTAGATATCGGTTACTTTTGTTGGTCTTGACTATACTGAGTGATTTGCAGGATGGGTGATGTGTGAAGGATTAATCGAAATTCTCACTCGTATTTATGCGCCTCTCATGTCGGATATATCGCCCACCCTGAAAAATGTACTTGATATATAGGCCCTTGGCACTATATTCGGATGCCAATATTTTTTTAAGTGTAATTTTTTGTGGAAGGCAGGGTGAAGCACAGCTTGCAATTTTTGTTGGGGTTTTTTTAGACATCGCCTATAGTCTCCAGAACGCTACATAACATATCATCCTATAAACCGCATTCTGGGAATCACAATGTATATCTTTCTGGATATCTTCATGAAACGTTCCAAGCAATCGAAGTCCAGAAGAATTGCAAAATCGATGACTCTAAGCCTGAAGTGTATCCGCTTGACATTTGTCCTTAGACACCATTGATGAACATTTCCGGTAAACATCTCGAAATTGTTCTGACCTTAGGATTGTGAAACTACAGGCTCCGAGAATTGGGTGCTTGTTTCCTCCTTGTAGGCTTACGAATTCAATTATAGCCAGTACTTCTACCACTTTTTTCTGTATTTACTTTTATCACGATTTCTAGAAATTCGTAGTACATTTTAAATTATAGGTTCCCAAGTACGCTTAATTATGTTTAATTTATATTCATTTCAACCTAGCTATAGCTTGCAGTTTGTTAACATCAAACTCGACTATTAGTTGAAATAAGGTCGAGAAAATGGACCTAAGTATTGAGCTGCGGTTTCGTAAGAGATCCTATTGTACTGATGACGAACTATTAGGTGTACAAATAAGTCTTAGGACACTTCTATTCCGTGTCATAAAAGTAATTCAAAGTTACCGATATGATATGGTGTAACTTGTTATGTAGTATGGAAACATAATCGAGTCATAGATATAACCTTTAAATTCTGTGAATAAAACTTGCAGACCGATAAGCTCTTTATTAGACATTGCATTCGCTATGAATTCCATCAAGGCGAAAGTGTGAGGAAAGCATGTGAATCGATCTGTTCTGTTCTTGGGGACGACATTGTATCTAAAAGTAAATGTGAGTATTGGTATAAGAGATTTAAAGACGGTGATTTTGATGTTAGTGACCGTGAACGTATCGGAGCCCCTGTAAAGGTGGACGACCAGGAATTGCAAGCGTTGCTGGGTGAACTCTTGCCAGACGGCAAAACAACTTTCAGAACAGCTAGGAGTAACTCAACAAACTATTTCCTATCGCTTTGAAGCAATTGGAAACATTCGAAAAGGAATAAAGTGGGTGCTACACTTTAACTCAAGCATATAAGAATAGCCGTCTTGAAATATGTTTGAATCTTTACAACAAGAGTAACAAAGAAAGTCTTTTTTGTGGAGAATTATGACCGGCGATGAAAAGTGGATTTACTTTGTTAATCCGAAACGCAAATACCATTGCGTTGACTCTAGCGAGCCTACAACATCGATGCCAAAGCGCAATATTCACTGTAACAAAGTCATGCTGTATATATGGTAGGATATGAAAGGCGTACTCCATTATGAACTTCTGAAATCTGGCCAGACAGTGACTGCCGATCGCTATCGTCAATAATTAATATGATTAAACCAAGAAATTTACCAAAAGCGTCCATTTACTGGCAAAGGAAAACACCCAGTAAAATTGCTCCATGGCAACGTCAGGCCTCATATGGCTAGAGACCGGCCAAGGATACGTTAATGGCTCTTGGATGAGAAGTTGTACCATACCCGGCGTATTCACCAGACTTAGCTCCAACTGATTTTCACTTGTTCCGGAAAATGCAAAACGAATTGTCTGACGTGCGATTCAAAGCATTTGAGGAAGTCCAAAAATGGGTCGATAACTTATCATTTCGCAAGATAAAATTTTCTTTGCGGAAGGCATCCGTCAATTGTCTAAAAGATGGCTAGAAGTCATTGAATGTGAGGGGGATTATTTTCATGAATAAATGTATTTTACTTTTTTCAAAAATAAATTTTGAATTTTTTCAAAAGTGTCCTAAAACTTATTTATACACCTAATATAAAGTTGAATTTCATGTTATTCTGCTACAAAATGAATGGAAATACCACTAATAGATATATTATGTCCTCTTTGTTTACAGGCACAGCGAGGAGTAGCCATATGCTGTATTAACTGCAAACAAAAATGTACCACGTACAAGATTGAAATACGTCACGTCTTGAAGAGGTTTAAATATTTCGGGTGCTGCCGTTCCGGGAAGTGGGAGAAGAATCTGATAGAAAGTTCTAGATATAGTTTTACTAGTTTATATAAATCAGATGGTAGCGCAAGTAATTTTTATACACCAAAAAGTTTTCAGTTTTCTCTCGAACTTCTGTAAAATAGAGAAGCGAGGAATATGTCGATTGCACGAGTACTCCAGGTTCGTTACATTTCCTATCGTGCGACTTCCTTTTTTGATCGTCGGTACAGTATTCGTGGGCGATTGGCGTATCTTGTAAATAAGAAGAAATACATACGTCTGTACATACATATCGGAACGGTCAAGTTCTGATGAGAAGTGAAAGTTTTGCGTAATGTATAAAGTTATGCGCAGAGAGCTTTATTTTTTTACGTCAAAATGTATTTTGTGAATGTTATTGAATAAAATACTCTAACGACTGTCTGTCGTCTACTATTGATAAAAATCTATTGTTGTTTTTATTTATTTATAGGCGTGTTTTCATGAGGAGAATGTACGTTGTAACACGGTGAAGTCCTCGTCACAAATCTGGTCAGTACTCTCTTTGAAATCTCGGGACTTCGCGGTGCCGAATGCTGACGAACGAGGAACTGTAACACCATAATATCGGGAAATGAGAGGGGTGACGCGACTGGATATAAGAGCTTTTCTTTTTGGCGCTTTCTAATCTTGCAGAATGCCCCTTTGGAGTTTTTCGCCTTTGCATCCGTTCGCTTAAGCTGCATCCTGCAGGATCCCGCAGACGCACTATCCAAGGAATCGATTGACATCCGCAGAGTCCTATCTATGACACTCGCCCGATATTATATATCCATATGGGATGTACGGATCCCCAAATTCACCAATATCTTCAGGCACGGGCCCGCCAAGTAGCATTTTGAACATTGGTGGCCTGCTTCGGTATAGTCATATGTCGTTTCGATCTCGGTTACTTTTGTTGGACTTGATTGTATCGAGTAATTTGCAGGAGATGTGTGAAGGATCATACAATAACACAGTCACACAAAAAAAAAGTGGGGTTTACTTTTGATGCGATATATGTTACCCGTAGTGATTTTGCCTCCTGATCACGAATCCGGTGTCAAAATTTGGCCATCACATCACAATTTTGTTTTAACCTCAAAAAACTATGCACAGTCACACACACACAAAAGTCCCCTTACGACGGAACACACCGCACACCAGCTGTAGCAGTGTCATAACTCAAAATTGTATTATAATTTTCCCAAGAGACGAGTTTAAAAGATGAATTATCAAGAGACACGGCATTGTCTCGCGGCATGTTCGTTCAAGTAGTTCCCCGCTCAGACACGACAGCGCTGATGTCGTGAGCACCCGTATCTCTTTACACCACAAATGTCTGCCCCCTTCACCCCTCAATTTTAACATCGAATTTTCTCAATAAATATACGGTTATAACCAAAACTATGCTTAGTTACGCCATATAAATCGACTATTCTCTATCGATAGAGACCCGAGTAAAAATGTTGTAAGTTACATATTAACAGAGATTTTTCCTTAGCAACGCGAAGCCACGCCCCTCGCGCCTCAAAAGTCGAGAATCCGATTTCTCGGGCGATATATATATGTCAAAATCTCACAAAAATTCCGCCTGTCTTCGGCGATATTCGGCCATGGTCGGAAATGTGTACACAGATGCGGCCGCACGCATACGCCATCAAAAATGTATGTGAGAGTGTGTGAGAGAATATATTCCTTGAATGTTATGTTATTTTTCAAAATTAATAAAATATTTCCATTCGCGAAACGATTTCCCTCGCATTTTTTCGATCCTCGGACGCGCTTGTTTAAAAAGTACAAATTCAGTGTAATCGGAGTAGTGAATCTCAATAGTGGTGAATGTGGTAGACGCTCTGACAGCTAGCTATTATCAAATCGTTTGGATTTTTTTTTAATAATCAAGATAGTGCACGGAAGCAGTGTCATTTTTCTCTGGTTGCTGGTGCATGAAGAGCAGGAAAGGAGATATCTGTATCTCGGAAGAAGTGGCATCAGATAAGTTACTTCCTAACTGACTGTCTTAACCTCATTTTCATCCCTTATACAGAACAAATATCTTTGTGGTTATTCTATTTTTTGTTTTCAGCGCCATACGAGAACGGGACGGATTGATGAAAATTTGATTTTTCTTCGCAGTCAAAAATCAACCTAGGTAGAAAAGAATTCTCTAGAATTGCGGTACAATGCCACGGCATGAATATCAGGTTCTACCGACATGACATGCTTCGACAAGTTCTGTATCAACTTTAGCGGTATATTGGGGGCACTGCACTAATCCTGTGGCACATTTTTCTATCTGGGAAAGCATATTATTATGATAGTACAGCTGTACAGCGTTCCGATAATATATAATTGGAACTTTTGATAATACGAAAGGGGGAATATGTCGATAAAGAAAAGATAATAAAATAATTACTTCATTATTGTAATCCAATTCTATCGTATCTCCTACTTTTCTACCACGGCTTTCCCAGATAGAAAAATGTGCCACAGGATTAGTGCAGTGCCCCCAATATAATGCTAAAGTTGATACAGACCTTGTCGAAGCATGTCATGTCGGTAGAATTTGATATTCCTACCGTGGCATTGTACCGCAGAGTTCTAGAGATTTTTAATTACGGCATATTGGAGGTAAAAAATGCATGTATACTGTCAGTATGGGAAGACGGTATATTATCGGAACGCTGTACAGCTGTACTACCATAATAATATGCTTTCCCAGATAGAAAAATGTGCCACAGGCTTAGTGCAGTGCCCCCAATATACCGCTAAAGTTGATACAGACCTTGTCGAAGCATGTCATGTCGGTAGAACCTGATATTCATACCGTGGCATTGTACCGCAATTCTAGAGAATTCTTTTCCGCTGAAACATGCCCAAGTCGTATTCAGCCTTGAGAAGATTTATTTTCAATATTGGACCAAAGGTACGGCAATCCTGTTGCTTCAACTTCTAGGTATATTAATTGTAAGTATTACTGGAGAACGAGTAGGTTAAAAGATTTTCGTGAAGACTTACGATTTTCTGATATGTCATTTCATACTGGTGCAACCGAAGAGGATCTAGCTCGTGTCCTGTCCGTAAAAAGATGACTCGATGGACATCGGAGAATGTCAGGCTTGTCACCGAGCGCCTATTACCCACGGTACATTAATTGCAATACGCGCTTCTCGTTTCATTCAACTATTCCAGCGTTAAATAACTTTTACTTCTTTCAAGGTAATCACCTTTTATGAACTGTTCGTAGTAGGAGGCAGCGATCGATAATAGAGACTCGTCGTAGACAAGTTCGTCTATTAAAACTAAAAGGCAATTGGTGTGCAACTGGAACATCATCGCAGGAATAATTTGTCTACGATTAGTCACAATCATTGATCGTTGCCCCCTACGATCAACAATTCGTACAAGAGGTAAATGCTTTGAAAGAAGTAAAAGTTACTTAGAGCAGGAATAGTTGAAACGAAAATCGCATATTGTAATGAAAGTAGCATGGGTGAAAGGCGCTCGGTGACAAGCCTGACATTCTCCGATCCATCGAGTCATCTTTTTACGGACAGGACATAAGCTAGATCCTCTTCGGTTGCACCTGTACGAGATGACATGTCAGAAAATCGTGAGTCTTCATGAAAATCTTCTAACCTACTCGTTCTGCAATAATACACTTAGTAATAAAAAGCTATTCTCCTACATGTACGTATTCTCCTCATGAATAAATTCCAAAAAGTAGTGAAATCACCCCACAAAAACAGATTCTCTGTAAAAAAAAGGCGGCATGTTCATTCAGTGCCAACAAAAATTGATACGTAAAATACTCTCCAAAAAAGATTTGAAATCAATTAAGATCGTCATGTTCAAGAGTTATATATAAAAAGTAAAAGGCATCATTTGAAAGGGAAATTATTGTAAATCAAGTGACTACAAAATTCGACTAAAAAAATTTTTTTATAAATAAATTTTAATAAAAAAGAACGCCGCGTTTTTTCCCTTCAAAATAAAAAATTCACACACAGAATTATACTCGATGTTTATGTACTTATGATTTTAAATAAATGCATACACTTATATGATACCACCAGTATACCGAATGTCGTACGAGAAACCGATCAGGCGGGGGCCTTCTGAATTTCTCTGAATTTGACTTCGGCAGTGCAATTTATGAATCACTCTAACACCGTCCAAGCACTACCAATTATTCGGTATAGTGGACAAAATATGAAAACTTAAACGCGGCAAGTTCTTTTTTATTAAAATTTTTTTATAAATTTTTTTAGTCGAATTTTGTAGTCACTTGATTTACAATAATTTCCCTTTCAAATGATGCCTTTTACTTTTTATATATAACTCTTGAACATGGCGATCTTAATTGATTTCAAATCTTTTTTGGAGAGTATTTTACGTATCAATTTTTGTTGGCACTGAATGAACATGCCGCCTTTTTTTACAGAGAATCTGTTTTTGTGGGGGTAATTTGTTACAGAAATAAACGTACTGCTATTGAATTCCACCCAGAAGGACTCCAAATCATGTGCGAACCCGAGGGGGTTTCTTTTGAACGAGGGATCGTCCAGTTGTTGTTCCAAGAACCAGCTGCATTAGTTTATTTGGTGGGTTAGATCTGCTGCCTCGAGTGCATGGACGTGCGTTCATCCTTCAATATCCTCCCTACCATGATCTGCTGATTCTAACCTCTGTTGCCACAGCCCGAATGCTCGTCCAAGGTTATTCCTTATTCTTTCTAGCACAGATCTATATTATGCTGCATCTGTATTCTTCTGGAACTTCCTAAAATAATTATAAAAACCCCATATAATTCAGCTCTGACAAGTACAATCTTATCGAGGAAATCTTTCGATGTAATGATTCGAAATGTTTCTATGATATTTTGCAACATTCGCGAATTTATCAAGAAATATATATTTCTAACATACGGTAGTATTCACGAATATTGCAAAATATCGCAGGAATGTTACAGAAAAGTTACTTGCAAAAACGTGCTTTGTGGGATGTAAATGACTATACAAGAGGCGAAGAAGAGATGAAATAAAAGTGAGGTACATGTACATTTCACGCTTGACAGGTCGGTATATAAATTGGAACTTGTGATAGTATAATACGAAAGAGGAAATATATAAATAAAGAAAAAATAATAATAAAGTAGTTACTCCATTATTGTAATCCAATTCCATTGTATCCCTTATTTTTCTGCCACGACTTTGATTGTTGATAGTGGATGGATCAGCCAATAAATTTAATTTTTATTCACTATCAACAATCAGTCGCGGCAGAAAAATAAGGGATACAATGGAATTGGATTACAGTAATGTAGTAACTACTTTATTATTATTTTTTCTTTATCGATATATATTTCCTCTTTCGTATTATACTATCCCAAGTTCGAATTTATATACCGACCTGTCAAACGTGAAGTGTACATGTACCTCACTTTTATTTCATTAAGTATTACTGCAGAACGAGTAGGTAAGAAGATTTTCATGAAGACTCATGATTTTTTGACTTGTCATCTCGTACAGGTGCAACCGAAGAGGATCTAGCTCGTGTCCTGTCCACAAAAAGATGACTCGATGGACATTGGAGAATGTCAGACTTGTCACCGAGCGCCTATATCCCACGGTACATTAATTGCAATACGCGTTTCTCCTTTCAACTATTCCAGCGTTAAATAACTTGTACTTCTTTCAAGCTAATAACCTTTTTTGAACTGTTCGTGGTAGGTGGCAGCGATTGATAATAGCGACTCGTCGTAGACAAGTTCGTCTATTAAAACTAAAAAGCAATTCGGTGTGCCGAACTACTACTGCGATAATGTGCCCGAGCTCACGGTCTAATCTGCGATTAACATTAACGTAATCGTGATTATGCTCAGGTGATGGGTGTTCCAAAAGATTTAAAGTTGATACTAAACATCGGATGCTGTAAGCTGACTTGCTAGAGTATGCTTTGCAACTGGAATATCATCGCAGGAATAATTTGTCTACGATTAGTCACAATCATTGATCGCTGCCCCCTACGATGAACAGTTTGTACAAGGTAAATACTTTGAAAGAAGTGAAAGTTATTTGAAGCAGGAATAATTGGAACGAAAAGCGCATATTGCAATAAATGTACCGTGGGCAATAGGCGCTCGGTGACAAGTCTGATATTCTCCGATGTCCATCGAGTCATCTTTTTACGGACAGGACACGAGCTAGGTCCTCTTCGGTTGCACCTGTACGAGATGACATGTCAGAGTCTGCAGTAATACTTAATGAGATAAAAGTGAGGTACATGTACACTTCACGTTTGACACAGGTCGGTATATAAATTCGAACTTGGAATAGTATAATACGAAAGAGGGACTATATCGATAAAGAAAAAATAATAATAAAGTAGTTACTACATTACTGTAATCCAATTTCATTGTATCCCTTATTTTTCTGCCAGGACTTTGATAGTTGATAGTGAATAAAAATCAAATTTATTAGCTGATCCATCCACTATCAACAATCAAAGTCGTGACAGAAAAATAAGGGATACAATAAAATTGGATTACAATAATGGAGTAACTACTTTAAACACTTGGGGAAACTCACCGAAGAAACCCGAATAATTATCTTATCACTTGTACACTTGATTTCGAGGTTACATGCATGATTTGACAGCTACCGGGAGATCAGGGGGGCCTTTCTCGAGTCACTCGTATTTTTGCGTGCACGCAACTCAGCAAAGAGACCAATCAGGTTCAAGTATTCCGTTGCGGCGGGGGTCCTGATTGGTCTACTCGCTAAGAAACGTATACGCATCTTTGCGAGTAGACTAATCAGGACCCCCACCACAACGGAATACTTGATCTGCAACAGTTAATAGATGATTTTTATTCGCATTGGCATGTTTATGACGATATTTGCAATGAATGTTCTACTCGGATTGAAATGAGTCGTAAGGTCAGCATCGAAGCTGTAAATGATGTAGTAATAATTACATTAAATTTATTTATGAGTAAGGGCGAAATTTCAGCGGTGCATGCAAAAGGATTTCTTAAAACTATTCAAACGTCTCGAGTTAATATATGTAACAACATATATACTGTCATAAGTGGTATCTTTACATGTGATGAAACAATTCGTCATGGTCATTGGAAGAGTATACTTAGAGAGTTGAAGGTAAAACGTCTTCATGGATTTCTGTAGACGACCAAAATATAAGAAAAATCCGATGGCCTGTAAATTCGAAAGCCGTATATGTTTTATTTCTCCAAAATACTAAGGCAAAGTGAAAAATATAAGGGCTCTCTAGTCTATAAATCCCTTTCAAAATATCACGAGAATAAATCAAAAGTAAGTAAGTGGTTATAATTAATTGGCTCGTATCGGTATAAAATGTGAGACTTTAATTTTGTGGTAATAGAAAGCTATTCTTCTACATGTACGTATTCTCCTCATGAATAAATTCCAAAAAGTAATGAAATCCCCCCACAAAAACAGATTCTCTGTAAAAAAAAGGCGGCATGTTCATTCAGTGCCAACAAAAATTGATACCTACGTAAAATACTCTCCAAAAAAGATTTGAAATCAATTAAGATCACCATGTTCAAGATTTATATATAAAAATATTCCAAATAAAAAATTCAGACAGAATTATACTCGATGTTTATGCACTTATGATTTTAAATAAATTCATACACTTATATGATACCACCAGTATACCGAATGTCGCACGGGAAACCAATCAGGCGGGGGCCTTTTGAATTTCTCTGAATTTGACTTCGGCAGTGCAATTTATGAATTACTCTAGCATCGTCCAAGCACTACCAATTATTCGGTATAGTGGACAAAAGATGAAAACTTAAACGCGGCAAGTTCTTTTTCATTAAAATTTGTTTATAAATTCTTTTAATCGAATTTTTTAGTAACGAGTTACAATAATTTTCCTTTCAAATGATGCCTTTTACTTTTTATATATAAATCTTGAACATGGCGATCTTACGTATCAATTTTTGTTGGCACTGAATGAACGTGCAGCCTTTTTTTTACAAGGAATATGTTTTTGTGGGGAGATAGTATTACTACAGGACGAGTAGATTACAAGATTTTCATGAAGTCTTTGACGGTCCTCTTGTATGTCCCCTTTCATAAGGTGCAAACAGAGAGAATGTAACTGCTGTCCTATCCCGAAGAAAATGAGTCGATGGAGATCAGACAATGTCGAACTTATCACAGAGCGCCTATCACTCATGGTACTTTCATTGCAATATGCGCTATTCGTTTCAACTATTACTACTTTAAATAACTTTCACTTCTTTCAAAGTATTTACCTTGTATGAATTATTTTTCGCAGGAGGCAGCGGTCAATGATTGTGATTAATGGTAGACTAATTATTCCTGCGATGATGTTCCAATTGCAGCTTACAGAGCGTCCGATTTTTAATATCAACTTTATCTCTTTTGGAACACCCATCACCCGAGCATAATCACGATTACGTTAACGTTAATCGCAGAATAGACCGCGAACTCGGGCACATTATCGGAGTAGTAGTTCGGCAAACCGAACTGCCTTTCAGTTTTAATAGACGAACTTGTCTACGGCGAGTTGCTATTATCGATCGCTGCGTCCTACCAAGAACAGTTCATAAAAGATTATTAGCTTGAAAGAAGTGAGTTATTTAACGCTGGAATAGTTGAAACGAGAAGCGCGTATTGCAATTCATGTACCGTGGGTAATAGGCGTTCGGTGACAAGCCTGACATTCTCCGATGTCCATCGAGTCATCCTTTTACTGACAGGACACGAGCTAGATCCTCTTCGGTTGCACTTGTACGAGATTCCATGTTAGAATAGCGTGAATCTTGATGAAAATCTTCTAACCTACTCGTTCTGTAGTAATGCTTAATATCTCTGGAAGTTGAAGCAACAGTTATTGGCAAACGGACACCGATTTTTAAACACTTAGGGAATCTCATCGAAGAAACCCGAATGATTATTTCGTATCACTTCTACGCATTATTATTTATAAATTAACGATTTCGAGGTTAGACGCTTCGATCTCCCGAATTGGGTGTTTTCACATTTTTCAAAAAGTGGCTTAAAATGAAGATCATCGTGTATATATATGATATTAATAAATTAAAAAATTTTGCTGTCAAGTTTTTGTGAGAAAATTGAGTCTAAAAATCAAATGTTGAAATGTCCCGCGAAAAACGCGATTTGCCTGTAATGGCGGTTGTGACGTCACGATCTGTACAAACAAATAGCTGTCAAACGGAGTTGCCTATGTTTTTGCGGTGTTTTTCTGTGATTCGGAAAGTTTGTTGTTTCTACATCGTTCTCTTTGTGAAAGTGGCTGAAAATGCATGCACCACAAGTCCACAGGAGATCGTGTTTTTTGCCAAAATGCACGAATACTTCTGTGCGAACTCCAGACAAAGTGTTTGTGAATGTGCCGAGAGACTGTGACATGAGACGAAAATGGTTTAAAGCGGCTATAAGAGACATGCCTAAGTCAAAATCGATATTCCATTGCTGTGAAGATTATTTCAATGTAAGTTTCCTTTTACTATAGGTTCATAGGTTATGTTCAGTGAATGCTTTTGGTTGACAGCTTGAAGAGGACATGGAAAATTATTTGCGGTACAAGTCCATGGGAGTAAATATTTTAATGAAACTAGGAGTTATGCCTCACATCTTCGACTGCCAAAAAGACAGGAAGAGAATTGCCAGTAAACCACCAAGACCACTTCACAAAAGACGCAATAGAGAATGGTTAGTCGAGGAAGTCATGTCTGCTACCAAGGTTCAACAACAGGCACTATCTCTTCAAGATGAACCAGACAATAGTACTGGTGCCAGTGGACTGGATCACGAGCAAGAAATTTCTGAAAAAAAATGTTCAGTGTTTAAGCATTTATATGTAGACTCAAAGTGTCGCAGTGCAAACACGAAAAAGATCGTATCACAGCATAGGAATTCAGTGCCATTTTGAGAGTAGTTCAGTCGAAACTGCCTGAACTAGAATCAAAATGGCACTGAATTCCTATGCTGCGATACGATCTTTTTTGTGTTTGCACTGCGACACTTCGAGTCTACATATAAATGCTTAAACACTGAACGTTTTTTTCGGAAGTTTCTTGCTCGTGATCCAGGCCACTGGCACCATTACTATTGTCTGGTTCATCTTGAAGAGATAGTGCCTGTTGTTGAACCCCGGTAGCAGACATGACTTCCTCAATCAACCATTCCCTCTTGCGTTTCTCGTGAAGTGGTCTCGGTGGCTTACTGGCAGCTCTCTTCATGTCTTTTTGGCAGTCGAAGATGTCAGGCATAACTCCTTGTTTCATTCAAATATTTCCTCCCATATTTCTGTCAACCAAAAGCATTCACTGAACATAACCTATGAACCTATAGTATAAGGAAACTTATATTGAAATGATCTTCGCAGCAATGGAATATCGATTTTGAATTAGGCATGTCTCTTCTGGCCGCTTTAAACCATTTTAGTCTCATGTCACAGTCTCTCGGCACATTCACAAACACTTTGTCTGGAGTTCGCACAGAAGTATTCGTGCATTTTGGCACAAAACACGATTTACTATGTGCTTCTGGTGCTTACATTTTCAGCCACTTTCACTACACACTACACCAAAATGACGTAGAAACAACAAACTTTAAGAATCTCAGAAAAATGCTTCGAAAACATAGGCAACTCCGTTTGACAGCTGGTTGTTTGTACAGATCGTGACGTCACGGCCAATCAGTGCGTTTTGATTTTGCTCAGTTGATATTTTTAAACAATGATATGTGCAACACAAATTCTTTACTTCATTCTATACTGCAATTACGTAACATTCGTAACTAGTGCACACACCCAATTGACAGCTACTGGGAGGTCAGACGTTTGACACTTCTCGCTCGGCTCGTAAGACCGCAGCACACTCTCCCGAAACCAATTCTATCCAGCAAAATGTCAGGGAAATTCAAAAGTTGGAGTTTGCCATCGGACATACTGTTCATTTTTCCAATAACCGTGACGAATTGTTTCATCGCATGTAAAGATACCACTTATGACAGTATATATATGTATGTTGTTACATATATTAACTCGAGACGTTGGAATAGTTTTAAGAAATCCTTTTGCATGCACCGCTGAAATTTCTCCCTTACTCGTAAATAAATCTTAAAATAACCACGACTTTTATTGTTGATAGTAGATGGATCAACCAATAAATTTGATTTTTCTTCACTATCAACGATCAAAGTCGTGACAGAAAAGTAAGGGATACAATGGAATTAGATTACAATAATGTAGTAACTACTCTTTATTATTATTTTTCCTTTATCGATATATTTCCTCTTTCGTATTATACTATCAGAGAAGTTCCAATTTATATACCAACCTATCAAACGTGAAATGTACATGTACCTCACTTCTATTTCATCTCTTCTTCGCCTCTGATGTAACGATGGAAATTACAAAATATCCATTTAAAGTGGCACACGTCCATGCACTCGAGACAGCAGATCCAGCTCGCCAAATGAACTAATGCAACTGGTTCTTGGAACAATAAGTGGATGATCCTTCGTTCGAAAGAAACCCCCTCGGGTTCGCATACGATCTGTAACAAATTGTAAATAACAATCATATGGGGTTTTTATCATTATTTTAGGAAGTCCCAGAAGAAAACAGGTGCAGTAAAATATCGATTCTGTGCTAGAAAGAATAAGGAATAACCCTCGAACCCTAATCGGTATCAGTGAGTCCTCGTTGACTGTCGTTACAACGGAGACGAAGAACAGATGAAATAGAAGTGAGGTACATGTACACTTCAGGTTTGACAGGTCGGTGTGTAAATTGGAACTTGTAATAGTACGAAAGAGGAAATATATCGATAGAGAAAAAATAATGATAAAGGAATTACTTGATTGTTGTAATCCAATTCCATTGCATCTCCTATTTTTCTCCCACGGCTTTGATTGTGACAGAGAAGAAAAGCCATCGGTTCGTCTCGTGCTCGCATGACGCTTAAACAAAAAATAGAATTATCACAAAGATAATTGTCCTTCCATCGAAAGTGAGGTTAAAGCTGTCAGATGGCAATTAAACTTATCTGATGGTAATTCTTCTGAGATACTGCCGTCTCCTTTCCTGCTCTTTATGCACAGGCAACCAGAGAAACACAGCACTGCATCCGTTCACTATCTCGATTATCGAAAAAAAAACAAACGATTATTAAACTATACGGAGCGTCTGTCACATTCACCACTATTGAGATTCATAACTCCGATTACACTGAATTTTTACATTTTATTAACAAGCGCGTCCGAGGATCGAAATAAACGCGAGGTTAATCGTTTCGCGAAAATGGAAATATTTTATTAACTTTGAAAATACCCAAACATTTAAGGAATATATTCTCTCACACACTCTCATATACATTTGATAGCGTATGCGTGTGGCCGTATCTGTGTACATATTTCCGATCATGGCCGACTATCGCCGAAGATAGCCGAAATTTTTGTGAGATTTTGACATATATATATCGCCCGACAAATCGGATTCTCGACTTTTAGGCACAAGGGGCGTGGCTTCGCGTTGCTAAGGAAAAATCTCTGTTAACCCTTAACCGACGTTGTGGAGTCCCATAGACTCCCAGCACTATATGAACATTAATTTTTCTTGTGTTTTTCATTTTACCGCTGCGCGCTCTTCTCAGTACCTTTCTACTATATCCCCACCAACAGCATACTAGAGCGACGAAATTGTTAGTCATAATTTGGCCTGCGAACAGAGCACGACGGAGTCCCTGGGACCCAACAACGTAGTTTTCGAGACTTTTTTGAGAAATGGTAACACGTAAGAAAATAGTGCGGTCGGGTCATTTTTTAAAATGCTGGCTAAACAATTATATGTTTCTCTTCTCAACGAAAGAATCGCCAACCTTCGTCTACATTTTACCAAGATATTTACGAGAAAGTATCCAAAGAATACTAGGAATTGTAGCCGAACCGACGAACGACGAAGAGCCAGAAGTTCTACCTAGAAATGCAAGGAAATACTGTGTGCTCGCGTTATAACCCAAAATTACGGAGGAAGACCTCTTACTTATGTATAAAATGCAAGAAGCTAATCTGCTTGCAATGCAGCAAGAAAAATGAAAAAAAAATGAAGAATGAAAAAAAATCATGGTAAGCAACACTTGCAGTTTTTTGTACAAATAACTTTTGGTCTACCAAATTATTTTTTTTTGCGAGCACATACTACTAACAAATGGCCACAACAGTTGATTCGTTTAAAAAGTATATTCACATAAATTTGTATACGCATTTAGAAACGAATGTTCATTTTCGTAATCTCTTTTTCTTATATATTAAAATAAAGTTCATAGTGAAAATATACGTCCATTTTTTTCATTAGTATCTCTCATGTAATGCCTTTTTCACCCTGAAATAACAAACATTTTTAAATGTATCACTTAATGTCATTATCTGCTGTCAATAAATAGGAGTCCCAAGGACCCCACAGCGTAGTTTGTGTTCCAAAATGTCACCACGTCAGTTAAGGGTTAATATGTAACTTATAACATTTATTCTCTGGTCTCTATCAATAGAGAATAGTCAATTTATATGGCGTAACTAAGCATAGTTTTGGTTATAACCGTATATTCATTGAGAAAATTCGATGTAAAAATTGAGGGGTGCAGGGAGCAGATATTTGTGGTGTAAAGAGACACGGGTGCGCTCGCGACATCAGCGCTGTCGTGTCTGAGCGCGAAACTACTTGAACGAACATGCCGCGAGACACTGCCGTGTCTCTTGATGTAAAGAAATGCTTTTTTTTGTTGCTTTTTTCCTTTGTCTACACTCTCGTATAAATTGTGCATTATTCTTTGCAACTTTTTTTGTTTTATTTTCTTTTTGGCGTTGCCTCTCACGATACTCTTTACATTTTTGGGTGTTTAATTTACTCATCGTCATTTGTTGCAATAGACACAACACTTAAAATGAAATGCACTATTATTTATTTTTTAAAAGTAGTATGTAAATTTATTTTGAACGAAAACAGTTGATATAAATAATATTTTGCCACGTGACTACTGTAAACAACGTACGGTTAGAGAAGCGACACTGTTTAATAAACTGGCGGCAAAGTGGGTGACGTCACGCATACCATTACACAGTACGCATATAAGACACAGTAGTTAACTATAACCTCTGTACGTAAATTTCGCGTGCCTTGTACACCGATTATATCGCGTCTCTTTCAAGCGTCCCTCCTACGGCAATCCTCTCCATGCATTTCCCAACGCCTCTGCCCTAGAGATTTTCTCTACGAGTCCCCCCCCCCGCATGTTCCGTATACCCATCGTATCAAGAGACACGGTACTGTCTCGCGGCATGTTCATTCAAGTCGTCAGAACGACGCCGCCAGCGCTGTCGCCACGAGCACCCGTGTATCTTTACAGGAAAAATGTCTGCCCTCTTCACCCCTCAATTTTAACATCGAATTTTCTCAATAAATATACGGTTATAACCAAAACTATGCTTAGTTACGCCATATAAATCGACTATTCACTATCGATAGAGACCAGAGTAAATGTTGAAAGTTACATATTAACAGAGATTTTTCCTTAGCAACGCGAAGCCACGCCCCCTGCGCCTCAAAGTTGAGGATTTCTTTTCTCGGCCGCGATATATATATGTAAAAATGTCACAAAAATTCCGCCTACCTTCGGGGATAGTCGGCCATGATCGGAAATGTGTACACAGGTGCGGCCACACGCATACGCCATCAAATGTATGTGAGAGTGTGTGAGAGAATATATTCCTTGAATGTTTAGTTGTTTTTCAAAATTAATATGTCCATTCGCGAAACGATTTCCCTCGCATTTTTTCGATCCTCGGACGCGCTTGTTAATAAAAAGTAAAAATTCAGTGTAATCGGAGTAGTGAATCTCAATAGTGGTGAATGTGATAGACGCTCCGTATAGTTTAATAATCGTTTGTATTTTTTTCGAATATCGAGATAGTGAACGGATGCAGTGGTATTCTTCTCTAGTTGCCTGTGCATCAAGAAAGGAGCAGGAAAGGAGACGGTCTCAGAAGAATTACCATCAGATAAGTTTAATTACCATCTGACAGCTTTAACCTCACTTTCACACAATGGAAGGACAATATCTTTGTGTTCGTTCTATTTTTTGTTTTCAGGGTCATGCGAGCACGGGAAAAATCGAATGTTTTTCTTCTCACAATCAGTCATCAATACAACCCTTGGCTAAGTCTCCCATTAATTACCATTTAAAAAATCCCTTTGGGTACCACTGACAGTCTGTCAAAGGTAAATCAATGGGGTTTTGCCAATGGTATCTTTCCCACTTATACTACCATTCGACATCCCATTTATTTTCCCATTCGTTTAATGGTGTTTTCATACCGTTAACATTACCATTCGTGAAATGGAATTAATTCCCATTCAATTATAACCATCCATTTCCCATTTGTTGAGTGATACTTTACTTAGCTATTTGTCCAAGACCCCCGTGGCCGCAGCCGCGTCATCTCTGTTCGCGCTTCTTGGTCTGCCTTTCCTCCGCTTTCCTTCTGGCGCCTCGGTCGGTCTTCCCGCTGTCCCCTCGGCTTTTTCCGACTTTCCTGATCCGACGGCGCCCGAATCATCCTCCCCGCATGCCCCACCTCCTCTTCCTCCGGCCATCTTCCCCTAACCTCACCTTTTCTTTCAACTTTTTTGAAGCCCTCCTTTGAAATCTAGAGCAGTCCCCTCTCTTCCTCCTGCGTGTTCTTGCTAGCGGCACGCTCTGCTCTCCCCTGATCTGAAAAAACGCTGCGATTATCCTGTAATATCGCTGTATATCGGCACTGTTTCCTGCGATCGATCCGCGACGCGTCTAGTCGTAACCGGCTTCCGCATGGAACTCCGTTATTTCCCATTGGACTCCCATTAGTTACCATTGGAACAAAATACCACTTGAATGTTCCCAGTAACTTGCCATTGGTCCTCCATTGGTAACGAATGGGAATATACATACCTTTCAATATTTCCCACTGATTTGCCAGTGGATTCCCATTTATATTGAATGGTAGAAAGTGCCAGTTCATTTTTCCCTCTGAATTTCCATTGCGATTCCATTGATTACCTTTAGGTCCCATTCGTTACCATTAAACACTCAATGGAAAACTTTGCCAAGGGTTAAGCCGTGGCAGAATAGATGAAATGGAATTGGATCACAATAATCAAGTAATTACTTTATCACTATTTTTCTCTATCGATATATTTCCTCTTTCGTATTATCACAAGTTCCAATTTACACATCGACCTGTCAAACCTGAAGTGTACACGTACCTCACTTCTATTTCATCTCTTCTTCGTCTCCGGTGTAACGACGGTCAATGAGGAATTACTGATACCGATTAGGCAGATAAGTGCTGAATAACGTAGTATAATACGAAAGAGGAAATATATAATTTTTAATAATTCTGTCATTATTAGAATAGAATTGATTAACTCAGATATAGTTTTTTAATTTCTACGCTCGAGTAAGTTCGGTATATTTTAAAAGTGAAATGCTGCATATAATTGTGTAATTTACAATTTGTTACAGATCGTTTGCGAACCCGAGGAGGTTTCTTTCCAACGAGGGATCATCCACTTGTTGTTCCAACAAGAACCGGTTACATTCATTGCATTTGACAGGTCGGTATATATATTGGTAATATAATACGAAAGAGGAAATATATCATTTTTCTTAATTCTGTCATTATTAGAATTGGTTAACTTAGATTAATATAATCTTAGTTTCTACGTTTAGTTCAATATATTTTAAATTGTTTGTGTTATTTACAATTTGTTACAGATCGTATGCGAACTCGAGGAGGTTTCTTTCGAACGAGGGATCATCGTCTTGTTGTTCCAAGAACCTGCTGCTTTGGTTCATTCGACGACCTGGATCTGCTGGGCTGTCTTGAGTGCATGGACGTCAGTCACTTTAAATGGATGAATATCCTTTAATATCCTCCGAACCGTAGACTTGCTAACCTCTGATTCTAACCTTTCTTGCCATAGCCTGAATATTCGTTCGAGGGTTATTCCTTACTCTTTCTAGCAGAGTATCGATATTTTGCTGCATCTATATTCTTCTGGAACTTCCTAAAAAATAATTATAAAAACCCTATATAATTCAGCCCGAAAAAGTACAATCTTATCGGACTATACCTTATCGGGGAGATTTTTCGACATAATGATTCCGAAACGTTTTTATCGAGAAGTATATGTTTCTAACATACGGTAGTGTTCACGAATATTGTAAAATATCGCAGGAATGTTACAGAAAAGTTACTTGCAAGAACATGCTTTGTGGGCTGCAAATGGTGATATTTTGTAATCCATCGTTACACCAGAGGCGAAGAAGAGATGAAAGAGAAGTGAGGTACATGTACAGTTTACATTTGACAGGTCGGTATATAAATTTAAACTTGTGATTGTATAATACGAAAGAGGAAAAACTTATATCGATAAAGAAAAAAAAAATAAAGTAGTTACTCTATTATTGTAATCCAATTCCATTTTATCCCTTATTTTTCTGCCACGACTTTGATTGTTGATAGTGGATGGATCAACCAATAAATTTGATTCTTCTTCGCTATCAGCAATTAAAGTCGTGGCAGAAAAATAAGTGATACAATGTTATTGGATTACAATAATGGAGTAACTACTTTATTATTATTTTTTCTTTATCGATATAAGTTTTTCCTCTTTCATATTATACTATCACAAGTTTCACAATTTATATACCGACCTGTCAAACGTGAAGTGTACATGTATGTACCTCACTTCTATTTCATCTCTTCTTTGCCTTTGGTGTAACGATGTGGAAATTACAAAATATCATCATTTACACCCCGTAAAGCACGTTTTTGTAAGCAACTTTTCTGTAACATTCCTGCGATATTTTACAATATTCGTGAACATTACCGTATGTTAGAAACATTCCTTTACTCATAATATATATTTCTCGATAAATTTGAGAATGTTGCAGAACAGCATAGAAGCATTTCAGAATCATTACGTTGAAAGAATCTCCTCGATAAGGTACAGCTCGATAAGATTGTACTTGTTAGGGCTGAATTATATAGGGTTTTTATAATTATTTTAGGTAGTCCCAGAAGAACACAAGTGCAGCGAAATATCGATGTTGTGCTGGAAATTTATTTACGAGTAAAGGCGAAATTTCAGCGGTGCATGCAAAAGGATTTCTTAAAACTATTCCAACGTCTCGAGTTATATATGTAACAACATACATACAGGGTCAGTCGCATTATACACGCCAGCAAATGGGATGCATATCCTCGGCGCTTAGGAGATACCGACGATTCCTGTAATTTAATGGTAATTTTGTTAGCGCGGACTCAAACCCCGATAGCCCGGACTCAAACCAAAGAGACGTATCAATTTGAAAAACATCGGCTAACTTTTAGTGTAGGTGATGGGTGCTCCGAAAAATGTGACAGCTGTTTGTGTTTTTATTATTAATGAATAGAAGCCGTGCTATTTTTCTGTACTCATTTATCGAACATAGACAGCAGAAAAGGAGTCGAAATGCAATCAGATAAGTTAATTTCTGAATTACTTCATTTAACCTCATTTTGATAAGCTATAAAGAATACATATCTTTGTGGTCACTTCTTTTTTTCTTTCAGCATTGCATATGAGGACGGGACGAACTCTTTGAGGACTAAGCGGAATTAATCTCTCTCTCTCTCTCTCTCTCTCTCTCTCTCTCTCTCTCTCTCTCTCTCTCTCTCTCTCTCTCTCTCTCTCTCTCTCTCTCTCTCTCTCTCTCTCTCTCTCTCTCTCTCTCTCATTTTCCTTTCAAATGATGCCTTTTACTTTTCATATATAAATTTTGAACATGGCGATCTTAATTGATTTCAAATCTTTTTTGGGGAGTATTTTACGTATCAATTTTTGTTGGCACTGAATGAACATGCTGCCTTTTTTACAGAGGATCTGTTTTTGTGGGGTATCCTTTACTCCCACTCCGCCACCGGTGTCGGAATTTCCTTTCACTCACAATCAGTCAAACCCATGAAATTCAGATTCAGACAATATTTCAATTAAGATCTTTTTCAACGCTAGGTGCTTTCAGTGCTATTTCAGCGCTACCTTTTGAGAAAGGTGGAGATATTCAGAGGTAGCAGGGCTATTTCAGTGGTTTTTCACTTCTGTCAGTGGTCTTTCAGTGGTCTTTCAGTTCTGTCAGGGCTTTTTCAGTTTCTGGATTCATGCCAAATTTAGTGTAGCGGGAGTTTTTTGGGTCGCTGATCACGAATTTGAAATCAGATTTCAAAAATTCAAGATGGCGGATCCAATATGGCGGACGCGATTTTCGAAAATTTTAAATTTTTGCAAATATAACCATATTCGTAATCAGCGACTGAAAGAAAAACCCTATACCAAATTTGGCATGAATCCGTCGATTTTCGAAAACCTCGTCCACCATGTTGGATCCGCCATCTTGAATTTTTTTAATCTGACTTCAGATTCGTAATCAGTGATCCAAAAAAACCCTGTATACCAAATTTGGTAAGAATCCGTCGATTTTCGAAAATCTCGTCCGCCCTATTGGATTCGCCATCTTGAATTGTTGAAATCCGACTTCAGATTCGCGATCAATCTCTGATAATTTTTAAGTACCTGCTGTATTAATAATCAGACAAGAGCAAAAAATGTGTGTAATTGAAGTTCATGTAAGTGTTATTACCAAGATTCTGTACCGTATATGTTCGTATTGTAAGTGTATGTTAAGGAAATTTAAATCGTTAAAGTTGTAAAACTTTAAAAACGTTAAAATAAAGGGATATCGATGTTTTAATTCTGGCAAAAACGCAAGAAAGCTAATGCTCTAGAGGTACAGTTTAAAAAGTTAGACTTGAGCATAAAACATGATTGTAATTTATCTAATTTTAAGTGCTTATACCAAAATAATTTGTTCTTTATATTTTTGTTCCGCAAGTTAAGAAATCTTGAGTCGTTTAAAGGCGTATAATCTTCGAATAAATCGAATATACCACACAATTCCAGCATGTTATTACTTTTCTTTACCCGAAGTATACCCAGGGGCGGACTGGACAAAGTTTGTGGGTTGGAAATAGTATCCGGGGTCCCAAAAGGGAGCGGGCGGCCTTACTTGAACCCTTAAGGAAGTAAGAATTTTTGCAAACTGATAAAGTTTTAAAATCTAGTAAAACCTTCCTAATAAAACTAATATTAGTCTGTTTTTAAGCCTATTCCGGCCCGCTTTCTCTTAGAGGACAGTGATAAAAGTATTGCGTGGAGGGGGGGGGGGGGGGTAAGGGCGCTCTATGATGCCAGTAGTTTCAATTAAAACCCTATCCTCCGAGCTCATCCCATACTATACCCTCAGAGAGAGAGACGGAATTTCGGGTCTCGGAACGGATCGGCGCAATACGTGAGCACGCGTCAACCCCGTCTCACCCAAAATATCAATTTGGCCCATACATCCCTTGAAAATAAAGATTGTGCCTGACCAATGTACCCAGAGTAGTATCTTGTCCTACTAAACAAATCTAAAACACAAAAAAAATTAGTCATTTTTTTCCACATTTTTTAGAATCACCCAAATGCTTCAAGTACGTAAGGAGTTCCCAAATACCGTTCAATATAAGTATAGTTTTGTCGATGAGTATGAAAACATCGACATTGGGTTTACAAGACGCTCTTTAAGTTGAAAGACCACAAAAAGAAACACTTTGAAGATATAATGATCCCGCAGCTATATCAAAGACAATTACCAATATCAGTTGCTAAAAAAAAAGGATCTCCTTAAGTTTTGCGACAGAAATATTATTCCGTCGACACCTCGCAACTGGTATAAACATTTGCCTTGTTCGTCTTCTGTTCTAAATGTGACAGCTGAACCAACTGAAAATGATACTAATCAAGAAGAAGAAGAAAGCTAAAATATGAATTAAAAAAGTCATTTTTTTATTTATTAAGAATTTGTTCTTTCAGTTTGTTCACAATTCTAATAAGCACTATTTTTTATGTATTTTATATTTTTATATTACAAGAACTAAATCGAATATAATGCAACAAGTCTATTATTTTCAAAAAAAAATTACAAGTAATATATACTAAGTCAAGCCTAACATGTAAAATACATTAAGTCAGCGTATTGTTTAACAAAAACCCTTAAACAATTGTTTTGAAAAATCAAGTTAAACTGTTTATCTAGTATATTACTTCAGATACATGTAACATACATATATTTTAAATGTATAAAAGACCAAATTTCTTTCAAGACACGTGTATACATAAGAAAATTGAGAAAAAGAATCTTGCAAGTCCAATTATTTAAAAGTGTATATTTTAACTTAGTGTAGTTTGCTTGTAACACGACGATATATTTGTACGAATTTGTAAGTGAGGTCCCAAACATTTCGTCACCACCTTCTTCCATACCTATAATTCTTCATTTAAATTTACGGTAACCACAAACATACTCTGAAATTGGGAAGAACTCAATTTCTGAAAATCTCTCGGCTAAAATAAATCGAAACAAGCAATTGATGTTGCCAAGTACAGCAAAATGCAATCAAGGATTTATCTCCATGCCAGAGCGAAGGCTATTTGCGATTTCTCTATCATCTTTTATACGTTTTTCTAACTGCCAATCAAATATGATTAATCTCCTATGAAATCAACCTGAATCGGAGGTTCGCACTGCGATTAACTCGTATTGATTCGTGGAAATATGAGTGGATTTAGTCGTTAAGGGAGAGTGGACCTTGAAATACGAATCTGTCCCCTAAGCTCTCGTTCTTGTAATTATCTTTTTTATCTTTCCCGGAGGAAGTATGATTAATGTTCCTAGTTTAAGATAAATTGATTGAAGCGGGGGAATTGACAAAAAGATTGTCTTCGAAAATAAATGCTTTTATTAAGAAACTAGCAGCCCGTCCCGGCTTCGCACGGGTAGATTGTGGATTGATTTTGTCCGTCCACCATTGTTTAAATACATTTTTAATACAAAACTTTTAGTATTTTTCCCGGGCTACGCAATGGTCATATTGTATTTGACCTTGACCATGACCTTCAAGGTTATATCAAGGTCAAATTAATTTTTTTCACGTTCAAATGTGTCCTTGACCATTTTTTTCGTGTTACCTTTATTGTCAGCGGAGGTCAAATTTAGGTCAAGTATAGTTCGACTTTTTGAACACCCTGTATAAGATTTACTAACTCAGAAACCTTCGCGGATATGCTTCCAACTGTTCCCCAAATTTTCATCGCAATCGGATGAACGGTTTAGGAAGGCATAATAATCATCCGTACCGATACTTTTTGAACACCCTGTATAAGATTCACTAATTCAGAAACCTTTGCGGGCATGCGTCCAACCATTCCCCAAAGTTTCATCGCAATCGGATGAACGGTTTAGGAAGGCATAATAATCATCCGTATCGGTACTTTTTGAACACCCTGTATAAAATTTACTAACTCAAACCTTCGCGGATATGCGTCCAACTGTTCCCCAAATTTTCATCGCAATCGGATGAACGGTTTAGGAAGGTATAATAATCATCCGTACCGGTACTTTTTGAACACCCTGTATAAGATTTAGTAACTCAGAAACCTTCGCGGGCATGCGTCCAACCATTCCCCAACTTTTCATCGCAATCGGATGAACGGTTTAGGAAGGCATAATAATCATCAGTACCGGTACTTTTTGAACACCTTTTATAAGATTTACTAACTCAGAAACCTTCGCGGGCATGCGTCCAACAATTCCCCAAAGTTTCATCGCAATCGGATGAACGGTTTAGGAAGGCATTTGATATTACCTTAAAGGTCACGGTCAAGGTCAATCCAATACGACCACTGGGTAGCCAAGGGAAAATCCTTAAAGTTTTGTATTAAACATTTTTCTCTAAAATGTTTTCCCGTTGAGATAATCGGCCGTACCGGGACTTTTTGAACATCCTGTATAAGATTTACTAACTCAGAAACCATCGCGGGCATGCGTTCAACCATTTCCCAAAATGTCATCGCAATCGGATGAACGGTTTAGGAAGGCATAAGAGACCTACAGACAGACAGACAGACAGACAAACATTAATTTTTATATATATAGATTGTTATACATTACGTCCTAGAATCTTAACAATTTCCTTTACCAAAAGATAAAATATAAGACCATCTCAACCCTTTACACAGGCACAAAGTTATTTCGAGAATGAATTGATGGTGGTACGCAGATATAATCGATGTCGATTTTGAAAAAGAGCAACCACCCAGCAAACTCATGATACCATATGGATATCCACTGATCGTTTTCCGGATAATAAGACGTACATCCATTAATGTTTTTTTGGATATGTGTACTATATGGCATTATATAAACATTAATCATATTTGTCTGAAAGATAAAGTTCATTAATTAAATTATGAAGAATATAAAAATAAATAATTAACATAAAATAAGAGTTCGTATCATTTTTCATCGTAATGAAAATGTATTTCCACATTTCTGAGCCATCCTGTAGTAATACTCATAATTGTACTATAACCAATTTAAATATATCATCCGACTCTCATTGATTGACATCAAGGATTTTATTAATAAGCATCAAGAATGACATAATAGTTGCGTAATGAAAAATTTAAAAATTCCAGTGACCGTTAAAGCCTGAAAATTTTGATTAAGTAGTTATAGTTTCTATGGAAAAGAAAGTTATTTAAATATGTTTAAATATCTTTTATGTTTGTAAGCAGTGATATTTTTAGACTACACTGTTCTAAATCCACTGAAAAGAATAGCCATATATGGATGACTATTACATCTAGATCTCCACTCTTTCATTTACATTAATGGCGTTACATTCGGAATTTGAAAACCTGTGATTGTATGGCCATAAGATGACCTTGAATGTGAAAATAAACGAGAATTTTTAAAAAACTTATACTACAAATTTTAAAAAATTACATAATGATTAATTAACTATTTTTTTATCTCTGATAGTGTCTAACAATTCGATTACAAATAATACAAATTTTTTAGTCCAAGGATATTTGAATTTATTTCAGATGTACAGTTTTACAAGTCTTCGATGTTCTTGTGGCGACCCGTCGCGCTTCGGCGCCCTGCCGCCAGGTGGCGCCGACCCTCCGACTCACGGCTCTCGGCTTCTCGTTAGTGGTCCAATAACGGGCAAGTTTCTATATAAGACCGCAACTGCCCGTCTCTCACCGAGGACTACGGAGCGTCTAAGGCAGGAGTCGGCCTAGCCTTACTGACAACTCCACAGGCCGACTCCGGGACGAAACGCTCCGCCGACTAGATGGCGACCACATCCTTTTCGCCACATTCTACAAACTTTTTAAATCGAAAGGGTAGATAGAAAGACTTCACTAGCGGGTTCGAGTTCATCGCGACTTTTCGGTGAAACTGCCATGTAGGGGAACTTCCATTGCAATTGCATTAAAATTACGGTTTTTTTCTCCGAAAATTCACTGCAATTTACGGTTATTTTGTGCAAATTTTTGGTGAATATTTGGTAATGAATTTCGCTAAAATTTCAAGAATGTTTTCGTAGTATTTGAGTATCAATCGCTGGAAATTAAACCGGATGTGAAAAAATACGCCAAGGACCATGCGGGGAGCCACTTAAAAAAATAATCCACTAATAATCGTGTCGAGAAGAAACTCAGCAGCAATTTCACCCCGTGCCCCCCACCCCCACCCACAGAAAAAAATTCACTTAAAAAATATGGATATCAGAATGTAGTGCCAAGGACCTATATCAAGTATATGTATATATTTTAGGGTGTACGAGTTTACTCCGCGTATAGCTCATGTAGGAAAACCCAAATGAAAATTGCACGTCGTGTTTCGTTTCCCTCCAAAAAAATATTTCACTTCAAAAAAAAGTATTGATATCTGAATGTAGTGCCGAGTACCTGTACCAATTATTTTTCAGATATATTCAGGTGATTTTAGAGAAGCACAACGGCGCGTAAGAACTAGACTAATTCTGCAGACATCTTCTGTCGCCTATCCTGCATATCACTCGGTATAATCGAATCTAACTAAAATGACCAAGATTGAAATAAGAGAAATGACTATACCAAAACAGGCCACCACTATTGAAAATGGTACTTGGTTGCCCTATGCCTAAATAAATTGGTGAATATTTGGCATCTGGTTACCTAATATTGCATATTAATACATTATGATTTTGATAGTCGGAAGGTGCAGGAGTTAACGAGCACAAAATTAAAAAGCAAAGTATGCTAAGATCCTCAATTACACTGCATGAAAAAGCGGATATTTTAATTTATTTATACTATACAAGGTGTCCCTAAATATCATGTACAAATGGAAGGAGGTAATTCTTTGGTTTATTTCATGACTAAAAGTTCATATAAACATAGGCTCGTAAAAGCTTCGTTACTGATCTACAGGGTGTTGAAATTTCAAAATTTTTTAGTTTTATTTTTTATAGCTCATGCAGTTTTTAAGATATTTAGCTCAAATTTGGAATGTAGGTTATGCTGTAGGACGTATATTATTGGGCATGTCAAATGGTTGTGAGAATCTCAGGGGGTTATTTTTTCAGGGGTCGTCCCCCTTTTCTCCCCCTGAACTTTTTTGCGGTGCGCCTCTAGTAGATTCTAAAATATAAAATAAATTATGTATTTTGTTTACAAACTTTTTGGTCTGTTGTAGTTTTTTCGTATCTGCCACTGTTATCGAGAAAAAACCGTAAGAAATACTCCGGGAATGTTCTAAAGAGTACGGGAATCAATAAGAAGAAGAGCGGAGGCATGTGTAAGGGTTGGAGGAGGTCACTTTCAGCAGTTTTTGTAACGTTGTTTTGTTATGTTTATTATTTAGGTTTTTCTTCTTGTAATAAATCATTGCTACAAAAACCGCGTTATCCCAGCTTTAATTTAAAAACAAATTAATTTTTTCTAGCAAATTACAGAAAATCGTTTTTTTTACTTTTTTCTCGATAACAGTGGCAGATACGAAAAAACTACAACAACGAAAAAGTTTGTAAACAAAGCAGACCATTTATTTTGTATTTTAGAATCTACCAGAGGCGCACCGCAAAAAAAGTTCAGGGGGAGAAAAGGGGGCACGACCCCTGAAAATTTGACATGCCCAATGATATAAGCCCTACAGCATAACCTACATTCCAAATTTGAGCTAAATATCTTAAAAACTGCATGAGCTATAAAAAAAAACTAAAAAAATTTTGAAATGTCAACACCCTATAGATCAGTAACGAAGCTTTTACGGGCCTATGCTTATATGAACTTTTAGTCATGAAATAAGCCAAAGAATTACCTCCTTCCGTTTGTACATGATATTTAAGGACACCCTGTATAACTTATGTTCTCCATTTGGTGGGTAGTAGTTCTGACACTCATATGAAGGGTTTCTTTCAAAAACAACATTTATCAAAAACGCCAATCCATGTAGTATTGGTAATAATGCCTATTCTTTCGTTGTATCTAGCCGTGTGGTGGTGCCTACTCTTCCATTATATTATAACGAAAGAGTATGCACCACTACACGGCTAGATACAACGAAAGAGTAGGCGATATTACCAACACTACATGGATTGGCATTTTTGATAAATGTTGTTTTTGAAAGAAACCCTTCATATTGTCTATGTCATATACGGTGTTTCATTCAAGAGGTTCGTACAGAGTATATTTTCATACTAACAATTTTACCAATACATATCTCGTCGGCAAATTGTAAAATATTACTAGGTACATAAAGGAATAATTAGTAATTAACTGATCCTCAAGTTGGCGAACAATTTTCACTGATTATTATAATCTTGTCATTCATCAACGAGATAAGTATTAGTAAAATTAAATATACCTCACACGAAACTTCTGAGCGGATTACTTCATGCATCTCTGATTTTAAATTATTGAAGTGAAACCTCTTTGCTAAGGGTACTAAAATCGCACGCGATGAGACGAAAAACCGTAATGAAACCCACACACTCCAGCGCTCTCGTCTGTGCCTCACTCATACAGCGCTCTCGACCCTGTCCCAATACACTGCACTCGACTCTGCCCCATTCCACCGCTCTCGACCGTGCATACGTTAATAGTCCAGTCATTTAAGCTTAAATTAGGTAAGAATCTCGGAATTCGAGATACCCAGCTGCAAGTCTGTAAATACTTGTATATTGACACCCTAAAAGTTGTCTCAAAACCTACATATGGTAGGGTGTAAGCAACTATTAAATTTCAAGGTCAAAGGTCACAAAAATCGGTTTTTTGCGCTTTTTTTGGAAATATCTCATTTCCTACGGGTTTTTTGCTATTAGTATTTCTTATCAATTTTGTAGAATACAAAATTCTCTACAAATTTCGTTTAAAAAAATTTTTTATACGATGAACCGTTTTCGAGATAGAGGGCGGAGAGGGCGCGGTCACACCATCACTTCAGGTCAACCGGTGCCTCCGGTCGAAAACGCGCCATATATAGTTGATGAACTATCGATAAATCAATGATTATAAATAATTGTCAATTTTTATTAACTATTATATTATATTTTATCATTTTCTTCATGCATTAAATCTATATCTATTCAATAATACTGATAACCGTTTACTAAAATTGAAAAATAATTAAGAGAAGAACTTAAGTCATAACATAATTATATTCCCATTTACACTAATGACATTTTAAATAGAAAATAATTTAGTGCCTCTTTAAAATCTGTAAATTTTAACATTCTTCCACTACGTCGAAAATTATACCTGTTATACTGGGAATTATTCGGGCCCCTATTAAGGTAGCCACAGACGTACAGTTTTTCCTCAAGGTTTGGACTGCGCAGTCCAAGCCTTGAGATTTTCCTCAACGTGTGTGGTGAAGACCTTGAGGCCGCCGGTGGACTGTACAGTCCACAAAATCCTGTTCGAAATACCATCGCGAATAACTGCGCAGACCTAACTGCACAGGCCAAACTCGGCGTGTGTGGTAGAACCTCAAGTACTGGCGCTTTTAACTCCAACTTTTGCCACTAGAGGGAATATATTAGTTTACTTTTTATGGCGTGCTTTTAGCGCGTAGTTTTGAATACTTTCTTATTACGTATCACACGATACACATATAAATATAAATACATTCCTATTGGTGTCCTTCGGACAATTGTTCTAATGCCCTTCTCCCCTAGCCAACGCTATCCCCACTATCAGTCTTATTCGGCCTATCAGAGTTTACCAATCAGAGTTTACCGCATCACCCACGCTATTAGCTCTGAATCATCAAGTGAACAGTGCGTATACGTACCTCTTGCGAATAACTTGAGAAAGGCACCCCAGTACTGGAAGGTTAATTTATTAGTTTTCCGCAGTGCACCGTGCTTTATAGTTTAAAAAAATGAGCCGTCAATTTATGGAAGACTTCATTAAAATGTACGAAAGTGAGCCTTGCCTTTGGCAAGTGAAGTGTAAGGAATACCACGACAGGAATAAAAAAGATGCCGGATACGCAAAATTAAGAGAAAAATTGAAAGAGATTGAGCCCAATGCTACAAAAGATGCAGTTATTAAAAAAATTAATAACCTGAGAAGTGCATACAGAAAAGAAAATAAAAAACTGAAGGACTCTTTGAAGTCAGGAGCGTCAGCTGATGACGTATACAAGCCGAAGCTGTGGTACTTTGGGATGTTAAGGTAAGCTTTTTGCTGCATAAGTATTTTGTTATTATTTTAGGTCGCGACATAGTTAAGTGCTTACTAAATTGCATTCTTATTTAGTTTTGTAGGTGATCAAGATACCCCTCGACCTAACCGTTCAAACGTGGGTAGCGATAATGAAGATGGCTATGTAGAAGACGATAATATCGAAACGCAGGTAAGGTTTGCAAAGAAAAATGTTCACAATTTAGGGTTATATATTCAAAATCATATATTACGCCAATTTACTTGAAGTAAGTAATAACTGCATCTAACTAAATTACACACACGAAGCACAGAGTTTTAAATGAAGTTGAGTTGCCACGGTACTTGGCCTTCATTAGCAAAATAGTTCATGAAGTCTTCTCTCACTTTTTTTGCCGCACGAGCCATGTCTCCTCGACTGTTTCGGTTTAAGCCATGTATGTGAACATTATTTGCCTCATATCCTGAAGTAGTTAAACCCTCATCTCTATTTTCGCTGTCGAAACATTCCGAAGGGGCATAAGAGCCGGGCTTAGTTGTCATTAAATAATTGTGCAGTACACAGCATGCCATTACGATGTCTTCAATGTTTGTTGGTTTCACGCTAATTGCCGTGTGAAATATTCGGAATCGTGCAACCAAAATTCCAAATAAATTTTCGACAATGCGTCTCGCTCGCGACAAACGGTAGTTATATATTTTCCGAGACTGTGAAACGAGGTCAGCTTGCCTAAAAGGTTTCATCATATCTTCTCTCAGAGGAAAAGCATCATCCGCGATAAACACATACGGCGTAGTTGTATTTGAATATCTCATTGTATCTGCCGGAGGTATAGGAAGGAGATTGTTAGAAAGTTTTTCGAAAAATTTGGTGTTCTTCAAAACACCCCCATCTGAGATTCGACCGTTGGTACCAAAGTCACACAATATGAATCGATAATTTGCGTCAGCTATGGCAAGTAGAACCATGCTATGCCTTCCTTTGTAGTTATAGAATTCGGCGCCACTGCCAGCCGGAGGTACAATAGTTATATGCTTTCCGTCCATGGCCCCAAGGCAGTGCGGAAAATTCCATTTCATTTCGAACGCATCTGCAATATTTTTCCACTCTCCTGCAGTCTGAGGGAACTGCAACAATAAAACCAATTAACGTGTGGAACAATATATTTATTATATTACATCGCAATATACGGGGTCCACCAATTAAAAAGAGCCACCCTAAATAACTCCTTAATTATTGGCACCTTAAAAAAGAGGGACATCTTTTGACATAAAAATGACAGCGATTTCTCAAGGTGACAATAAATAAGGTGAATATGGTGGCTCCTTCTAATTGTCGGCCCTGTGTTATAATATTTCATGGCAAAAAATAGTATACGATTAATATCACAAATTTTGTCGTAATGGATAACTTCGATGATGTATGATTTCGTTTCAGGAATATGTAGACGAATGTAGACGTATCCTACATGTAGTATGTAATGTAGACGAATCCTCGCAAAACATTACCGAAACCCAAAGTACTACGAATGGAGAAAAAGCATCTGAACCACTCGCAGGAAGTTCTGCACCGACACCTCGCTCTCAGCAACGAAGTAAAGGAAGGGTTCGAGCATCAGAACAAGTTTTGGAAAATGAGGTATTGCTATCGGTCAAAGATCATTTCAAAAAGCCCCGACTTGAGGAAGACCGGTTTGACATTATTGGAAAAGGCATCGCTGTGAAATTACGAGGGCTTCCAAAAGAGCAAATGCTCATTGCTGAAAAAATAGTGAATGACACTTTGTTTCAAGCCGAAACAGGTTGCTTAACCATGACGCATAAACTGGTTAATGAGGCTATATATGTTCCAAATGAACTTCAATGCCTTCCAGAAACTAACCTACAACCCCGACAAGTTTATCCTGGTCAAGGAAGTCGGCTGAGTTGTTATTCCAGCTCGCCTGGCCTTGAAATACGACGTGTATGAGATAACAAGCAATCGCAGTTTTATCTGATTATCGCAATTTTGCGTACATGTAATTTTTATGTTTGTTAAAAAAACCAAGATATTAAATAAATGTTGACAAATTAAAGCATGATATATTTTTCTTTCTTACCTTTAAGAAATGCCTGTGAAGGGCTTGATATATAGCCTTACACGTTTTTGGTATTATATAGCCAAGAGCCTGAGGAGAAATTATTGTTGAATACTTCAGGTCTTCGTATGTTCTGCCAGTAGCCAAAAACCTTAATGTCGCTGTAAGCCTTTCGTGAGGGGAAATGGCTTTTCGCATCACTGTATCTTCTTTCTTAATCAAAGGGGTGACCAATGATAATAAATTTAAATAGCTTTGTTCGTCCATTCTTAAATAGTTATGCCAGTCTGTAGGAGAAACCTTTAACTCGGAAAGAAGATTTATATGCGAGTATTGGCTTCTCTTCATTAGCCACTCCTTCGCCCAGACACTTCTCTGAATGTGTTTTTTTCTACGTTTAGCGCGCTTTGTCACCATAAGCCACCCAATTACCGCCAAAGCATCATCGTCGGTAGATGCCATTGCTATTGGGATCTACCGAATGGGCCTGTCGGCGAATATGAAACCGGGTAATAGAAACTTCCTTGAAGAAGGGCGTGTTTTAAAATCTTTTGGAAGCTGGAACATTGAAAAATAACTGTTTTGGAGCAAATATTTAGGTTAAGCATGTAAATGCATAGGCCACGGAAATATAAACAGCACTCGAAAAATTACGCGAACACACTTTGGCATACGGCGTAACTGATTTTATTTTTAACGTTATCATCCACTTTTTTGGTTGATCGATTTTTTCTAAATTTCCAAACACGGCTTTGGAAAATAATGGAAAGACACGTCGTCTTTATTTAAACGACTTTGACAGCCAGGAACGTAGCAAATAAGTTTACCTTTCGATTTCACTCGTGGTTTTAAGAATTCTGACGTTATTTTCGCAAAAAAAATAATTTTAACCAAAACCGCTATCTAACCTCCAAAACCTCTCGCTAGGTAACCTCCAAACCCACTCTCTAGGTAACCTCCAAAACTGCTATCTAAAACTAGTTTATTTCTCCTCCGCCAGAGGTCATGTCGTCATTCGACAGATCCCGAGTCATGAACTGACGTGTACCTCAGTCCGTGTGTGGGCCATCCGCCATTAAAGGAAATCCTCAAGGCCTCGACTGCACAGTTTTGCCTTGAGGAAAAACTGTACGTCTGTGGCTACCTTTATACATTATGGACCTTTCTATTTATAGCCACTCGGGACAGATGTTCATTTGTATTGTATAGTAACGACCGTCTTCTCTTTCCTTCAGTTTGAATCGTATCTTCGTAAACTACGGACGTATAGTAACGACCGTCTTCTCTTTCCTTCAGTTTGAATCGTATCTTGGTAAACTACGGACGTACAATTTCAAAAACTATGGCAGATTTGTGTTTTCTATGTAATAAGTCAGATTCGGGAGGTGAATCGCATGTTGAAGTAGTGCGCGGTATGAAAACTCTACGAACTGCAAGTCTCGAACGAAACGACGGAAAAATTGATTATTTAAAATCAGTAACCTCTGTTAAAGTGCATGAAAAGTGCCGAAGTGTTTACATTAGTAAAAACTGTATCCAAGCAGCAAAACGGAAACAAGAAGAAGGAGAAACTATAACTTCTCCTTTAGTAACCCGTAAAAAACGATGTGAAGTGTTTGATTTTAAGAATCAATGTTTATTTTGTGGTGAAGTTGCTGATGAGGCTGCAGAGAAAAAGAAAAGTCTAAAATACAGGCGGAAGATAAAAAATGTTAGTACTCTTGAGTTCAAAGATACTGTTATCAAAAAAGCAGAAGAACGTGGGGATGATTTTGGAGAATTGGTGAAAAGTCGTATAATTTTACAATTTGATTTGATCGCTGCTGAAGCGAAGTACCATGCTGCTTGCTTTACAAACTTTTCAAATAAATCATCATCATCATCGCCTCTTGAGAAACCTCGTCAAGATAATCAAGTTACAGAAGCTATGCTAGAGATTTTCAATTACATCGAAAATAATAATGATTCTCAATTCACACTAAAAGAGCTTAAAGATGTCTTGACAGGGTATGTGCCAGATGATAAAACTATCATTACAAGACTACAACAGAAGTACTTAACCGATATCGTAATTACGAAGAAAGTTGGAGCTTTCACAATCATTTCTTTCCGTGATGCACAAGCTAATATTCTATCAAAAGCTTGGTACGAAAGTAAAAAAATAGATCCTGAAGCAGAAAGGCTAAGAATTGTAGAAGCTGCAGCAGCAATTATTAGAGAAGATATCCGAACATCTATAGTTGAAACTAAATCTTATCCACCTCCTAGTAAAATGTTGGATAATGTTAATCAAGAAATTCCAAAAACTTTATTACATTTCTTAGAAGAAGTCATCATCAAAAACAGGAAAGGACGAATTGATCATTTAAAAACAAAATGTACTTCAATAAGCCATGCAATTATGGCTGCTGTACGGGAACGTTCTTTTTCATCACAGTTAATTTTGAGCCTTTCTGTATTTCTTCACAGAAGATATGGATCTAAAAGACTATTGGATATTTTATCTAGTTTGGGATTTGCAGCTTCTTATAGTAATACAGTACAGTATGAAGTTTCAGCAGTTTATCACCCACAGCCTCGTATTTTATCATCAGAGTCAGGTGCACTTGTACAATATGTTGGAGACAATGCCGATATAAATGTCCAGACTCTTGATGGTAACAATACTCTTCATGTTATGGGGATTATTAAGATAGTAACTCCAAAAAATGCTGTTCTCTACGATGAACGGATAGAAAAATGTACAACCAAACCAAAAGCGAAAGAGTTGGCAGCCATATCACATGTATCTTTACAAGTTTACGATAAACCAGTCGTACCTGGATACAGTAAAGTTCAAGTTGAAAATCTGCATGACGGTCGAGCACTAACAGAAAAAACAATCAACGGAACTGATTTTTTGTGGTTATACGGAAAATCGAGGGATATTGCATCGTTGCCAGGGTGGAACGGTTATTTTGAGCAGCTCACTAAAAATGAAATGAATTTTTCAACATCTCAGGTTATGTTTCTTCCTTTTATCGATCATCCTGCCAGTAATGTAGATACAATTTACACAACTTTACTTTGCGCTCTCGATATTGCCAAGTCACACGGACAAAAAACGTGTGTAATAACTTTTGATCAACCCCTCTACTCTAAAGCACGTGAAATGGTAGCTGCGTCAGATTCTAGCTCAAACTTATGTAAAGTCGTTGTGAAATTAGGAGGATTCCATATGCTCATGTCTTTTCTTGGAAGCATAGGATACATAATGGATGGAAGTGGCTTTAAGGGGTAAGGCCACCATGGAACTTTTCAAAAATCGATTTTTTTTTTATTAGCTTAAAACCTTCCTTAAACCCTCAAGAATAAGAAAAAAAAGGTTTCGTAGTCAAAAAAAATTTCGAATCGGTCGTTTACGTCAATTTACAGAGACGCCGCGCGGCGCATTAACACTTAGCGCCATAGCCAACTATACGGTTTCCACCGCGCTCGGGCGAGCCAAACTACATTGAATAGGGAGATCTCCCCGATTAGTGGGCTAACTGTTAATTAAATGCATATTGAGACGTATTATCGGAGTTGAGGCTCGTGTCATTAGCAATACTATTCGGCCATTTATTTTATGTAAAGTCATTCTAGCTGTCAGACGGACGCCGCGTGCGTGATTTTGCTTCGTGTTTCATCAGTTTATCTTTTTACTACGAGTTACTGAAATTAGTGAATAAAATGTGTGATAAATCGAAATATGGTGGCTATAAAGCTAAACGAGGTGGAAGAAGTTTGTTTAAAAAGCCGTCTATGTCACGAAAGCGACCTGCAAACCGTTATGAAGCGGAGGCACTCGATTCCTCCGAAAGCGTCGGCACGTCCGCTAGGAAATTGAAGCTAAGTGGCGATGCTCGTAATATCGAAGTTGATGCATCGTTCGGTTATCATTTCATCAATTTTGTGGCTGTTTTTTCAACAATTTCGTCAGTAGTGAAGTGTAAAATATGCGACTCAGGCGTCACATTTACTGAAAGTAGTATACGCGGACTTGGTTTTAAAATAGTTCTATCTTGTGAAAAGTGTGCGAAAACTGAAATTCCAAATTGTCCACTCATCAATAACAAAGCATATGACATCAATAGAAGAATTATTATAGCCATGCGACTGCTTGGAGTAGGTTTACACGGAATGAAGAAGTTCTGTGCTTTTATGGAACTTCCTCGGCCAATATTTCACTCATTTTATGATAAAGTAGTCAACATTATTTGTGATGCTACTGAACGCGTTTCCAAGGCTAGCATGGAAAATGCAGTAAAAATAGAAAAAGAAGAAAATGCAAGAAAAGGTTTACCAAATGAATTGATAGTATCAGGAGACGGTTCGTGGAGAAAGCGGGGATTTTCATCATTGTTCGGTTTGGTGTCTTTGATCGGATGGAATACTGGGAAAGTAATCGATATAATTATAAAATCCAGTTACTGCAAGGCGTGCGAATATTGGAGGAAAATAAGTGATACTACAGAGTATGATGAGTGGCTTGAAATACATCAAAATGATTGTCAAATAAATCACACGGGGTCGGCTGGTAAAATGGAGGTAGATGCAGTTATCGAAATGTTTCTGCGCTCTGAAACTTTATATCAAGTAAAATACGGCAGTTACATTGGAGATGGCGATAGTAAAACCTTTACAGGTCTTTTGAAGTCTGAACCATATGAAAGCTTTGTTATACATAAAAAAGAATGCATCGATCACGTGCAGAAAAGAATGGGCACTAGACTAAGAAATTTAAAAAAGAACGTACGCGGTCTCGGCGGAAAAGGAAAATTAACAAATAAACTTGTCGACGAGCTCTCAATTTATTATGGTTTGGCTATTCGCAGAAATCACGACTCTGTGGAAAAAATGAGAAATGAAATTTGGGCGACGTTATATCACAAGCTGTCAACGAATGAAAATCCTCAACACAGCAAGTGTCCAGCTGGTGAAAATTCATGGTGTTCGTGGCAAAAGGCAAAAGCCACCAATACATCAATTAGTAGGTACTTTTTTACACAAGCCGGCTCTATCGAAAACAGTTTTCGACGCAATTAAACCAATCTACGAAGAGTTGAGCAGCGACGACCTTCTAAATCGATGCTTAGGTGGTTTTACGCAAAATAGCAATGAAAGTTTCAACGCAACGGTGTGGTCAATGTCCCCAAAATCTACGTCAAGCGGAAAAACCGTACTGGATATTGCTGGGAATCTTGCCGTGTGCACTTTCAACGATGGAATTTGTAGTATAATGCAAGTTATACGACAGTTGGACATGACAGTTGGAAGGAATTGCTACAATTTCTGCGTTGAGGCGGACGAACTCCGCGTCGATTTTTCGAACCGATCGCTGACTGAGGCTGCAAAAACAGCTCGAATTGCCGCAAAATCAGCCAGAAAAGAAGAAGAAGAACTCAACATTAACATAGAAGGCCAACTATACGGTGCAGGCATCGCGGATTAAAGGTATACTATAATTTTCGACCGTAAAATGTTACTTAAAACTTTAAACGCGTTTTTCTCAGAACACGAAATTTCAAATCGGGCGAACCGATAGCGGCTACAAATCTTTATCGATTGCCTTGCAATTTTGAGGGTATCTTTATACCTATATAATCTAATAGACCACGTAGGGGTTTTTCGATAAGTTGTAAACTTTTTGTTTTATAAACGATTATGTATGAAATTCTTATGCGAAAACGTGAACTTTTCTTTTATATACTCACCATTTCTCGAAAAATCAATATTTTCAAAATCCCCTACGTGGTCTATTAGTTTATGATATATATTAAAGAAAAATCTTTGGATTTTTGTTCTAGGTTCACGCTTGTGGGTACAGCCGGTTCGCCCGTTTTGGACCTCCACAAAAAATTCATCGTAGAAACCGGACCCTGGAACGGCCATTTCTTAACCAAAAATTAAAAACAAAATATTTTTTAGTAGCTTTGAAGATACTTGATAAAGTACTTTATAAGAAAATTCTATAGCTTTTACACTACTCCTAAAAAAAAATGCACAAAATCGTCCTTCTTTCTTGACGCACATGGTGGCCTTACCCCTTAAGGAAGCTCTAGGTAATAAAATATACGCACCAAATTCTGTTGACAAGATGCTGAACGGTCACGCTTACTCAAGAAGCATCAGAGGCCATATATTGGTGCGACTTGCATTATCAAAGATAATTTTTGAAGACATGAAGATTGAAAATGTTACGTTGGATGAGTTAATACAGCAAATCACTTCTCGAGATGTATCCTACTCAAACGTAGAAGGATGTATGGATAACTCAATTTTTCTTTCAACATTTCTAGACAAACTGGATGATTTGAAAGCTCGAGGTCCAACAGCACAATTGTGGGTGCAATATTTCGAAATGGTGACAATAGCACTTGATTTTGTTCGCGCTGAAAGACTTGGGCTTTTCGAAGAACACCTTGATGCAGTGCGCAGAATGCTGCCATATTTTCACGCCAGTGGTCACTTCTTATATGCAAAATCAGCCCACCTGTATCTGCAAGATATGCTCAAGCTGGAAGAAACTATGGATGAGCAAACTTATGAGAATTTCAGAAATGGATTTTTCACAGTGAAACGAACAGAAAAATATAATTCAGGTACATGGACAGATATGGTCATCGAACAAAGTCTCATGAAATCCATGAAAACCGAAGGAGGAGTATCTCGTGGTCGAAGTACGAAAGAAAGTGTTTTGTGTAAATGGGTATATGCTATGTACGCCACAAATACTATTTGTGAGGAAATCGAGAAGTTCTGTAATATCTCCTTGGAGTCGACCGAGCAACACGTAGATTCCAGAGACTCAAGAGTGAAAAAAGACAATGCTGACGTAAATATACTATTTGATTGGTTTAAACTCCATGATCCTTTTCCAAATACAACGCAGTTAATATCGATAGCTTCTGGAATTGTTGGAAATGAGCAAATTAACTGCCACAGGGCTAACGAAATTGGATTAGAGTCTATGAAGAAGATCACCGACTTATCATTTAATGAAATAAAGTTGAAACGTTCCGAAAAAGTAATGCCGCTTTCCAGTGTTAACAAATCTGTAAAAATAAATGATTGTACAGTTGCAGTGGATCCATTATTACTCTTCCAAAGAATTACTGTCAGCAAACAATTTGAAAGTAATCTTGAAGAATATCTTCAATATGAATTGAGTCCGTATCCAACAGCTCTATTTGATAATGATGGCATGAGAAAAACAACAAAATCGTCATTGTATGACAACATGAGCCCAATTGATTTTGTTCTGAATGAAAATAATGTGACGTTCATTATTGATGGCGGATTTCTTCTTCATCATGTTGTGTGGAGCAGAGAAGATACTTTTTCTATTATTTTTGATAAATACATGAATTATTTACAAAGGCATTACAGTTCCAAAATAATTGTTGTATTTGACGGATATTCAGACTACAGTAAGAACGTAAAAGCTATGGAGCAGCAGAGAAGAACTGCTGCACTTTCAAAAACGTATGAAATCTGTTTCGATGAAACAATGGTTGTACCAGTTACTCAAGAAAAATTCTTATCAAATCGAAATAACAAAGATAAGCTCATCAATATGTTAATTGAAAAATTACATGCTGCAAATATTAATACTAAACAAGCCAGAGATGATGCGGATGTTCTTATTGTTGAAACTGCAATTAAAGAATCAAAGTCTAAAAAAACTGCAGTTATAATAGGACAAGATATTGATTTACTTGTCATTTTAATTGGGCGTACATTGTCTTACGAACAAGAAATTTTCTTTAAAAAAGTTGGGAAAGGAAATGTAAAAACGGAGATATACTCGACTAAAAGTTTTGATAATTATCCTCATTCCAAAACATATATTTTATTTCTGCACGCATTAAGTGGCTGTGACACAACTTCTGCGCTTTTTAAAAAGGGAAAAAAATCATTTTTAAAAGTTTTTGAGAAACTGACAAATTTGGATGAACTAGCTGCAGCATTTGAAGAAGAAAATTGTTCGGCCCAGAGATTATTAGAGAGTGGAACTCAAACCTTATTGGCAGTCTATAATGCTCCAAAATCTGTGAAAAGTCTCGATCATCTTCGTTATATGCATTACGTCAAGTCTACAAAACTTAATAAACCTGTGCAGCTTTCAAATATTCCACCAACAAGTGCAGCTGCTCATCAACATTTCAACCGTGTATATTATCAAGTTCAAACTTGGTTAGGACATGATTTGGAACCCCAAGTATGGGGTTGGGCAACGCGAAACGATTTTCTGGAGCCCATCATGACAACTTTACCACCTGCTCCAGAAGGTTTGCTAAATACAATTTTCTGCAACTGCAACAGTGGTTGTGGTTCGCGATGCGGATGCAGGAAAGCGGGCTTGCAATGCTCTTTAGCTTGTGGCCAATGTAATGGGCAAGCTTGTCTCAATGCTCAACCATATCAGAGCGACATTAACGAAGATGGAACCTTTGACCCCGAAATCATGGAAGAACTTGAGACAAATGTCGTTGAAGATGATAATGAAGACCAGTTTGAAATTTACCAGCAGCCAGAAGACGACGATGAAGAGGAAGAAGATGATTAAAATTATAAATTGTAGTTTTTGTACCCTTTATTCTATTTTTTTACTTTCAATAAAAATAAATGAATTGAATATTTTTTAATAAAAAGATTAATTCATAATTTATTTGTTTTTTCTTTCATCATGTAAGAAGTTATTAATATTAATTAGGTTAAAATTTAAATATAATTCCTATATTTTCATTAACAATTCTGCAATTACATGGGCAGGTAAGTGTTGTTAAATAAATTAATACTGAATAAAAAGTAGATAGGTTAGGAAAAAAATGATAAAATATAATACAATAGTTAATAAAAATTGACAATTATTTATAATCATTGATTTATCGATAGTTCATCAACTATATATGGCGCGTTTTCGACCGGAGGCACCGGTTGACCTGAAGTGATGGTGTGACCGCGCCCTCTCCGCCCTCTATCTCGAAAACGGTTCATCGTATAAAAAATTTTTTTAAACGAAATTTGTAGAGAATTTTGTATTCTACAAAATTGATAATAAATACTAATAGCAAAAAACCCGTAGGAAATGAGATATTTCCAAAAAAAGCGCAAAAAACCGATTTTTGTGACCTTTGACCTTGAAATTTAATAGTTGCTTACACCCTACCATATGTAGGTTTTAAGACAACTTTTAGGGTGTCAATATTCAAGTATTTACAGACTTACAGCTGGGTATCTCGAATTCCGAGGTGAACTTACTATAATGACTGGACTATAAAGCCATGTGTCGACTTTGCATCGCCTTGCCTCGTGAAGCTGCTGCTGCTGTTCGTTTGTCTACATATTCTGAGGCAAAAATGTCTTGAGACTGCCTTGCACGGCGGCCTCGCGACCCAGCCTCGTAAAATATGTGTTCCGTCGCAAAGGGGACTTCTACGTCATTTCTTACCGCTCACTATTATCGCAACCTAAGTAACGCACTAATCTAGATCTAATCTGTACACCGGTCGCAATAGCGAGGCGGGCGGTATGTTTTGGTGAATGGGGGTTACGAATGCGTTCGCAGTCCCACACCTTTCCCTCAAAACAACCTCGCAGTGTATCTAATTGTAAACCACGGCTACTGTATCTCTTTGAATCCAATATAATCACCAGTAATATTGTGAGTGCAGTGTTAAATCATTTCAACTAAACGATATGGTTTAAATCCACCACTCCACGTTTTCAGTCACTAGTCGTGTCACGCAGTAGTGCCTTCGGGATTTACGACCTCGAGGAGATCTACTCTTGATCGCACATGTTATAGTTATTAACTTGAAACTGAAGAATAAATGAAGCAAAAATCAATCGCTGTTTAGACTGTGCAGAGGGGTCTGGTTTGTGTTGCTCGAGAGGGTTTCTTCGGGCGATGAAGGCTATTGTTCATATTATGAGGCGACGCAGTGTCGCACCTCCACTAAGAGGACTGTTTAGGCTCACCATAAATCTAGCGTTTAGGACCCTTTTTTGGGCGTATCCATAAGATGATATGAGAAGCCAGACTAGAGGGCGCAGAGTTACTTGTGAGTTGTTTGTATTTCGTTTGTCGCATTTTTAGTTTTCCGAATTTTACCGCGTCGAGTGGCCGGCCATACGGAGCTCGTGTAGTCTGCGATCGGAGTTGCGACTTTTCTCGAATAACCACCGTGCATTACTGTACATTCTTTCGCGCGCGCATATGTGGGTGTTTATTAATTTATAATTATTATTGCAAAAAAGGCTACAGAACGGTCGAAAGAGTACAGTGACAGGCAACGTGTTAAATAAACTTTCCATTTCGTAAACGTCAATGCACTCTGAACCTTCTTTCGCGTGTGTGTTATATTAAAATTATTATGGCAAAAACAGGAAAACAACGGACAAAAGTGTTTCGTGATAGGCAACGTGTAAAGAAAGTAATTACGAAGGTACTAGCTAAAACTAGTACAGAACGAAATCGAGAATGGAGAGAGAGAATTAAATTAACACAATCAAATATTGATGGATCTGCTTATGTAGATCAACACCAGTCCACAACACTAAATAATGCACAAGATTTTCAAGTTCCTGGAGTGACCGTGATATTCCTTACTTTGCATTTAATGCCCATAAAAAAATTACATTGAATTCAATAAAAAAAAAAAAAAAATGTGTGGCCGCCACGCGCGGAAGAAGTGAAACTTCGATACCAGTTTCTCTGAATTTGATTCCGATGGTATTAGTTTCAATTGGCTCTATACAAGTCTTTCGCAATGCTTCTTCGTAGAGCCAATTGAAACTAATACCACCGGAATCAAATTCAGAGAAACTGGTATCGAAGTTTCACTTCTTCCGCGCGTGGCGGCCACACGTTTTGTTCTGTACTGCTTCAAGAAGTTAACACAAATCGGTAACTGCATTGCCACACACATACATATACAGTGGTGTGTAAAAGTCTCCGGCCAGTAAGATATTTCACTGTATCACACTTAAAAATAATACATAAGTCCTTAGACTTAATGGTCAATATTATGTTTAAGTGTGAGATGCATGAATGTAAATAATGTAGGGGTCAAGCTCTGCTTATGTACGAGAACGTGTTTACGTACTGAACTCTTATTTTCACGTGATCAAATGTCTCCGACCACCTTGCTATTTAGCATTTCAGAAGGATAACGAATCGTTTTATTTGAAAATATTGTACTGAGGGTTTACCATCAGTTGATAATGAGCAAACAGTGTACAAATAACTCGCCATACGCCGATTGAAGTACATGAGAGGGTAATAAAATGATCCGATGAAGGAAAGTTTTCTCGTGAAATTGCGTCGCTATTGTCAGTTGGAAAGTTTACAGTGAATGATATAATCATTCATTACCTTGTTCACCGAGATCTAAAAAGTTGTTTAAAAAGTGGAAGGCCTCGTAAAACATCTATAAGAGTGGATCGAATAATAAAACGAAAGACAACAGCGGATGTGAAGAAAACAGCTGTCGACATTGCTTGCGAATTGCAGGAAGAAAATCTGGCGAATATTAGCTGTAGTACGGTAACCCCACAAAAACAGATTCTCTGTAAAAAAAGGCGGCATGTTCATTCAGTGCCAACAAAAATTGATACGTAAAATACTCTCCAAAAAAGATTTGAAATCAATTAAGATCGCCATGTTCATGAGTTATATATAAAAAGTAAAAGGCATCATTTGAAAGGGAAATTATTCTAAATCAAGTGACTACAAAATTCGACTAAAAAAATTTATAAACAAATTTTAATAAAAAAGAACTTGCCGCGTTTAAGTTTTCATATTTTGTCCACTATACCGAATAATTGGCAGTGCTTGGACGGTGCTAGAGTGATTCATAAATTGCACTGCCGAAGTCAAATTCAGAGAAATTCAGAAGGCCCCCGCCTGGTCAGTTTCTCGTGCGACATTCGGTATACTGGTGGTATCATATAAGTGTATGAATTTATTTAAAATCATAAGTGCATAAACATTGCGTATAATTCTGTCTGAATTTTTTATTTTGAAGGAAAAAAACGCGGCGTTCTTTTTTATTAAAATTTTTTAATAAATTTTTTTAGTCGAATTTTGTACTCACTTGATTTACAATTGTGGTATGTGATAGAGCAACAAAAAAAATAGATTCTCATGAGAAAATTTTTTTCAAAAATGTTTCCTAACAAAGATACAGGGTGTCAAAGTTTCGAAAAAGAAATGGTTTTCTCATCATAACTTCTAAACTACTTGATCGATTTCCATGAAATTTCGCACACAAGCTAATGTCGTACAGCTCTAAGTAATAATTAAATAATTTTAAAAAATTCTCCAGTGGCGTAGATACTGGGGGCCGGTACCCCCCTTTCCCCCTGCGAAATTTCATGGAAATCGATCCAGTGGCTTAGAAGTTATGATGAGAAAACCATTTTTTTTTTCGAAACCTTGACACCCTATATCTTTGTTAGGAAACATTTTTGAAAACAATTTTCTCATGAGAATCTATTTTTTTGTTGTTGCTCTATCATATATCACAATTAATGGAGTTCAACCTAGCTTTGGCCTGCTCGCAACCCTATAAATTAAAATAAATATCTCAAAAACGAAGAAATAAATCAAAAATTTGCAAGGGTGATTTTTGTCTCTAAATTAAACGGGGAATCCAATAATTAAATTTTCTTTGCAAAATATCCAGTGGCGCCGAAGATTGGGAGGGGGAAAGGGGGGTACCGGCCCCTAGTATCTACGCCACTGGAGAGTTTTTAAAAATTATTTAATTATTGCTTAGAGCTATTCTACATTAGCCTGTGTGCGAAACTTCATGGAAATCGATTGAGTAGTTTAGAAGTTATGATGAGAAAACCATTTTTTTTTCGAAACTTTGACACCCTGTATCTTTGTTAGGAAACATTTTTGAAAAAAATTGTCTTATGAAAGTCTACTTTTTTTTGTTGTTGCTCTATCACATATATAAAAAAATGACGTTTAACCTGGTCCACCCTGTATATCGTTTTATTTGCTCAGGGCTGCTCAAACCAAACTATATTTTCGTTATGAGAGCGCGAAACGCCTGAATGACGAATTCTATTTTTTGTCACTAAGTGTCAAATACGAGGTTGACGGGGTTCGAGGCAGGGTGTTTGGGGGCTCACTTTATATAAATAAGAAAAGGGTTGGCATACCGAAAAAAATATTCGTAAAACTTATATTTCTTATGTTTTTACATATATGATTGCGGAGGCTATTTGTCAAAAAATTCCAAAAACCTCCTTTTCAGTTTAGTATTTTATTAAAGCTTGTACATTCCTCTTAACACCTATATATCGTTTTATTTGCTCAGGGCTGCTCAAACCAAACTATAGTTAATTTTGTTATGAGGGCGCGAAACGACCGAATGACGAATTCTATTTTTTGTCACTAAGTGTCAAATACGAGGTTGACGGGGTTCGAGGCGGGGTGTTTGGGGGCTCACTTTATATAAATAAGGAAAGGGTTGACATACCGAAAAAAATATTCGTAAAATATATATTTCTTATGTTTTTACACATATTATTGCGGAGGCTATTTCTCAAAAAATTCCAAAAACCTCCTTTTCAGTTTAGTAGTTTATTAAAGCTTGTACATTCCTCTTAATACCTATATATCATTTTATTTGCTCAGGGCTGCTCAAACCAAACTATAGATAATTTTGTTACGAGGGCGCGAAACGCCCGAATGACGAATTCTATTTTTTGTCACTAAGTCTCAAATACGAGGTTGACGGGGTTCGAGGTGAGGTGTTAGGGGGCTCGAGCCCCTAACATCTTGCCTCGAACCCCATCAACCTCGTATTTGACACTTAGTGACAAAAAATAGAATTCGTCATTCGGGCGTTCATAACGAATATATCTATAGTTTGGTTTGAGCAGACCTGAGCAAATAAAACGATATATAGGTATTAAGAGAGGAATGTACAAGCTTTAATAAAATGTTAAACTTAAAAGGAGGTTTTTGGAACTTTTTGAGAAATAGCCCCCGCAATCATTTTTGTAAAAACATAAGAAATATAAGTTTTACGAATATTTTTTTCGATATGTCAACCCTTTTCTTATTTATATAAAGTGAATAAAAATCCCCTTATCTTGTAGATTACATACACATTTAAAATAATGTCTAAAAAGAAGTTCGTAATTCTGTTGACACGAGAATGTTTACGCTGTGACGCGTCTTTCTTTATTTATTCGCATGGCAACGGTGGTTCAGTTGATCAAAAACGGATAGATGTAGGTATAAGGGACATTACTTTTTGATTTCAATGAATTAGTTTTTCTATATCGCGTAAGTAAAAATCTGATTTTTGTCCACTGGATGAAGCACTGTGTGACGCGCTGGTCAGGTAGCCGGAATCGGTGCGGGTGAGCGTAACTCAGCCGCCACAGAATTATTAATAATAATTTATTTTCCATGCAATGCAAATACCTATCTAACAAAAATGGGCTAACCCAAAAACGACGAGTTTTTTGTTTCGCATTGCTTTCAAAGCTCTTATCCTTTTCTTTCTCTTTATTGCATTGTAAATTATAAATACCTGTGACAATGTAGTACCAACTCTCCTCATATTCACAATTTTAATAATGAGCTATTATACAAGTTGTTGGTTACACTATTTACCAAATCTTCTTAATAGCTACTGCTACAGCTACTTTTATAACAGTTACTTTTATGCTACTATTACTGTCTGACACCGGCTGAACGGGCACACTAAGCCACGCCCCCAATGTTGCCTGTCTCGCTCAATTTCCTGTTGCCACTTTTCCTTGAGAGTTTTTGAGGGATATTCGGCGCGCGTGGTGGCGGAACTCTTATACAGGGTGTCGTACATATCGCGCGGGAGCATTGGCGATCGGATATACCGGTGTGTTTAACCGGTTAACTTAACAATTATTTTATAAAAGATTGTCCATATTTTTTCAATTTTTTTATTGCTGAACTTCAAACTTTATTATGAATATAGATTGTTGCAAACAATAATTTCACTAATTTATTAATTTAAGGGGTAATTACGTAATATTCCAGGAAGGTTCTTGTGAGTGTAAGCATAATAATAAAAGTGTAAGTATTATAACAAAGTGATAGGGTGAGTATAGTAACAAATTAATAGTGTAAGCATAATATATAAGCGATCTCTCATTAAGCGAGAGAGAGAGAGAGAGAGAGAGAGAGAGAGAGAGAGAGAGAGAGAGAGAGAGAGAGAGAGATTGATTGATTCATTGATTGAGAGTTTTATTGCCCAAAGTTGGGCAAAAATTGTGCAGCTGGGCTGCGGAACAGTCTTACAATGTAACGATGCGAATAGTATAGTAATAATTATGGATAAGCATTAGCAGTAAACAAAAGTGCGCTCTCTCTTGTCTGACCCGCACTTTGAACGATTAATAGTATACAATATAATTAAGATTGTTCGTGAGGTAGTGCAAGTTGCATGTGTACGTTCTGTCAATTAGAGAAAACTCGTGGTTGTAAAACGCAACACCACCGCCGTGGACGTTTCTATAGTTCCTGGTCGATGAATAGCCAGCCAGTTAAGTGGTAGAGTCAGGGATATCAGGTGCCAGTCATGTCTCAGTTAAGGCGATGATTTGAAACGCTTGACTGGAATCCAAGTAACCTTTATTGAGACAGCAACTGCGGAAGCTTGAGTATGACTGAGTGTTGATGATATTGAAGCAGGCGGGACATATGCAGGCGTCATTCAGGTTGCGCCGAGTATAGTTGTATTATCCTGGGAGTATCTGCTTCAGTGTTGATGATCTGAACCAGTGCTCCCTCACGCACTTTAGTGAAGACCGTGGCATTCCTACACCAGACAAATTTAAAGCCTGCCTCCTTTAAAGCAAGTTTTGCAGCCTTGAGTAAGAGGAAGACACTTGAAGGAAGAAGTTCGTTCAAATAGATGGCAGGATCACCAGGCGGCGCTGAAAGAGGAGTGTTCCTGGCCAGAAGATTCGCGTCGAGCTGGGAGAGCATGAGCATACCAAAAGCACGTTTGGCAGACAATAATCGATTGACTAATGATTGTTCCTTGAGAACTACTGCAAAAGATGTCTTGCTAAGTGCGTTAGAAGGTACGGAACAGGTTTGTTTGCGCAGCAACCTGGCACTGACAACATCTCCAGGACTCCAATCGACCTTGAGTGCTTTGGCTACAGCTGAGGTAATGCTGATGAGCTGAGCTTCAGTGGAGTCTTCAGCTTGTCCAAATGAGAGACCAGATATAGTTAGTACCGCCTGATGTCTGTGACTAAGATGTCTTTGCTGAAAGCTAAGAGCACTTGCATTAGCAGCTGCTTCAAGGCCGGTTGTACAACATGCCGATATACTGCCCGATGGAGTTATCCTGCCGACAAGTCCACTTTTGAGGTGTTGTACAACCGGCCCTTAGGCTCGAGCCGCTCGTACATTCTGAGCTACGTCACAGCCTATCCCCTCTCCTGCGACCTGGCCAGAGTGAGACAACCGTGTAGTTAAGTGACCGTGCTCGACTACCATGTCCAGGTGATCCGACCCCCCTCCTCCGCTCCGTTCGCGCTACAGAAGTTCAATCCTACTACTTTTTGATCCTACCTTGTAGATAGACTGAATTACCAAGTCACCGCGCCTCCAATTATGTCTGTTAAAAATTACTGATTAGGATGGAGATACTGATTGTTGCAGAATTTCCGACACGGTTTTGATTTCACATTGAACGGGTATATGTCTGCATAAGTGACTTTTTTTGAAAAAGTGAACTTTTCAGCTTTTTTCTTTTAGAAGGATGTTTATATTAAACTGTAATTTTTTATAAACCAATTTCCTTAAATTAAATACATGAACAATTAATAAATCCGTTTTCAGAATGAACATATATATGTGTATATATATGTAGGTATGTGCAGCCGTTTCCGAATAAATTACCTAGAAAATTTTGCCCTAACAGTACAGTCATCTATTGAAAACATTTCATAGTATTTGTCGGGAACATTTAGCCTTAAAAATGTATCTATTTTAAGACATTGATAAAGCAAGTTTTAAATCAACGACCCTGTATATTAATTCATCGACCCCGATAGATAGTTCTAATCTCTTTCATCATCGCTAACGCGGCAGTACATACATTAGCTTGCTGAGACGGACTTTGATAACGACTGAGGAGAGAAATCATTATCTTAATTGCTTTATGATCGAGTTACTGCGAACTTGACAGACTGCTGTGCATGAAGATATTCATTGCGCTAGATTAAATAGTTCAGTAGTTGAGTGTTCGCGATGGATTCCTACAGCTTACTGCTCCTCGCGTTCGGAATGGGAGTATTCGCGTTAGTAGTCTTGGTGTATCGACAGTTGACGTTTTGGAAGTCGAAGGGAATACCTCATCTGGATCCAGTGCCGATATTCGTTAATCAAGCGCCGTTATTGTTCCGTCTTAAGTCTTTGCCGGAATTTGTACAATGGCTTTATTCGCGGCATCCCGTCGCAAAGTACGCCGGCATTATAAATTTCAGCACGCCGGTCGTCGTCCTCAGAGACCCTGAGCTAATAAAGAACGTGTGCGTAAAGAACTTCGAGCACTTTCCCGATCATACGGCTTTTATCAATGAGGACATGGATCCGCTGTTCGGCAAAAATATTTTTTCGCTTCGTGGCGAGAGCTGGAAAAACATGAGGACCATTCTCAGTCCTTCTTTCACGGCCAGTAAGATGAAGTTCATATTTCAAGCGGTGGCCGATTATTCGCGCGAATTCGTTGGCTATCTTTACGAGCATCCCGAGCAAACCAAGTCGATAGAGATGAAGGATGCCTTCACCAGGTATACCAATGACATCATCGCAACTGCGGCCTTCGGCATATCGGTCAACTCCATGAAAGACAGGTCCAACGAATTTTACATAAGAGGAAAAGACGTCAGCTCATTCGGCACCGTATGGCGCACCCTTAAGTTAATTGCGTTTCATACCTGTCCGCGGTTGATAAAGTCACTTGGCATAACCTTCCTTTCGAGAGAAGCGAATGGATTCTTTAAGCGCCTGGTGAGGGAAACGATAAGAATCAGGGAAGAAATGGGGATCGTCAGGCCGGACATGATGCATTTACTGATACAGGCCAAGAATAAAGACGGTGGACTTCGGATGACCACGGACGATATTATAGCCCAAGCCTTCATATTCTTCTTGGCTGGCTTCGACACGTCGTCCGCACTCATGTGTTTCATCGCCCATGAACTGGCTGTTAATCCTGAGATTCAGAATCGCCTGCGCGATGAAGTGGATCGATTCTCCGTCGAAGGGGGCGACGAGATTTCTTATGAGGGGCTTCATGAGATGAAATACATGGATATGGTGATCTCCGAAGCTCTCAGGAAGTATCCCCCCGTACTATTTTTGAATAGACTGTGTGACCGAAGTTTTCCACTATTCGCGGCTGTGTTGGGTTGCGAAGAATTCACCATCAAACCAAATATGATAATTTGGCTCCCGATCTACGGACTGCATCACGATAAAAAATATTTTCCCAATCCGAACAAATTCGATCCAGAGAGATTCAATGACGACAATAAGACTAAGATCGTGCCATACACTTACATGCCGTTTGGGCTTGGTCTAAGGAGTTGTATCGGAAATAGGTTCGCTCTGATGAAAACTAAAATATTGATCTTTCACTTGCTTCAGAAATTCGTATTCACGACCGATGATAAAACCGTTCATCCCATTCGATTTAGTAAAAAGTCATTTAGTATGGTAGCTGATAATGGTTTTTGGGTGAACATGGAAAAGAGAAAGTGTTGAGAGTCTCTCGTGGACCGAAATTATTTGATTTGTATTGTTGATCGATTTTACGAGTTAGATTTTTAGGTCTTTCTATCCGGTCAATTTTTTGTTATTACCTAATATGGTTGCAATAATCTCTTTGATATGTGGTCAATTTTACATCCACGTATATACAGGATGAGCCAGGTTAAACGTCGTTAATTTTTATATGTTATAGAACAAAAATAAAGTACTTTCATAAGAAAATTTTTTTCAAAAGTGTTTCCTAACAAAGATACAAGGTTTAGAAGTTACGATGAGAAAACCATTTTTTTCGAAACTTTGACGCACTGTATCTTTGTTAGGAAACATTTTTGAAACAAATTTTCTTATGAAAGTCTACTTTTTTCTTGTTATTATATCACATATCATAATTGTGCCCATAATTATGAAAGTGGTCTGTCAAAATTTAAAAAAAATGAGATTGTAATCGTTTGGTTTTTTTTCGAATAATCAAGATAGTGAACGGAAGCAGTGCCATTTTTCTCTGGTTGCTTGTGCATAAAGAGTAGGAAAGGAGACATCAGTATCTCAGAAGAAGTGCCATCAGATAAGTTACTTCCTAACTGACCGTCTTAACCTCATTTTGATAACCACAAAGATATTTGTCCTTCACACGTTATCAAAATGAGGTTAATATGGTGAGTTAGGAAATAACTTATCTGATGACACTTCTTCTGAGATACTGATGTCTCCTTTCCTGCTCTTTACGCACAAGCAACCAGAGAAAAATGGCACTGCTTCTGTTCACTATCGTGATTATTCGAAAAAAATCCAAACGATTATCAAGCTATCTGTCAGAGCGTCTGTCACATTCATCACTATTGAGATGACCGATGTTTTTCGGACTGAAATGTCTATTTGGTTCGTGTCTGGGCTGTCGGTATTGTCACCGAATTTTAGGGAACCATCTTGGATTCGATAGCGTCAACCGATATGCAATGTGCTACGCTGGCGTGCATAGAGGGGAACAGTCTGTATACGTCGCTGATTACTTTTCTTTCGAATTATCTTGTTGTTCTCATAATATATTATATACGAAGCAAGAGCGCCTACGTCTAGGATATTGAAAAACATAGCAAGCGGCCATCTCTGAATGCGCCTGTGCGTGATGTATCGAGTAACCATTTGATCCATAGTATCTACATCAGTTTTATATCTATTATAATAAGAGATCATGTGAGGTTTTCTCTTTCTATCGTCATTGACAGCAGCATCAGAGTGCATTGTCGATAGTAATATTACAGTTTTTTTCTTCTTGGGCAAGATTGACCGCGTGCTACCTGTGTAGCGCTCGGAGACCCTACTTCTATTTCTTTTCATGGGAGTTGTAGTGGGCTAGGGAACTTGGAAATGGCCTAAATAGTTTCTATTAATGTTTATTTAATGAAGTAAATTGATTCCAAACGATTCCGTTCATATAAAAATTCAGAAATCGAGAAAAACCAGTGGTGGGCACCCGGGTACCCCGGGTGTGTAACGACGTGGTAAAAGTTGGGTGTGCACATAAGGGTTAAAAGGGTAAATAAATAAACATTTTAATGTTCGTTTGTCCAAAATCTTAAATTTCCGAAAGCTCTTCGCCGATTGCTTTGAAATTTTGATACAATGTTGCATTCGAATACGCGCATGTTTTTATATATCTACTATTTATATACTTACTCCCTTAAGGGCGTAAATAAACAAATAAAAATGTAAATGTTCGTTTGCCCATCTCCGAAAGTTCTTCACCGATTGCTTTGAAATTTTGACACAAAGTTGCATTCGAGTACGCGCGTATTTTTATACTCCTACTATCTATATACCTACTCCCTTAAGGGGGTAAAATAGAGAATGAGATTATTTCGTGATTCACGCGGACGAAGTCGCGAAGGGAACGCTGGATGGCGCACCCATCACTGGTAAAAACATGCTTTTAACATTTAATTTGGCAGTGTAAATCATAAGATATATTATTTTTTCTTAACTCAAAACATACTAAAAATCCTTACTCCTCCCTCCTTAATCCTTCCTCATACATTTTCTAGTCTAGAATACTTAAATAGCTTAATAGATATAAGTACCCACAAATAGCTCGTTGCTCCATTTGGTGTTAACCACTACATGTCAGTGAACAAACATGGACGCTAGTTGCAGCGGGTGGTGCACGTCACAGGTAAGTTTTGGTGGTAGACGCCATAGGTAAGTTTTGGGTATTTAATACATGAATTAAACAATTGATTCATGAACTTTGTAGTTTTACTTCAAACTAAGCAATCTATCCAATAATATACAATATATTGTCAAATTATTATCTTACAACTAATAAATTTATTCCTATACATAAAATTAATAAATTTATTCCTATCGGTTTAAATTTAAATTTGTTATCATAAATATGTTTAGTAAGCCCCAATTGATAAAAAAACATAATTATCCCACTAAAAATGTTTTATTAACATTTGCAAAATTAAGGGTTAAACAATTTCTATATCTGCACAGACAATGGAACAGCAAAAAAATGATCGCGTATAGCTATCAGTAAAATCGTTTGACTATCGTCTAAAACACTTCGAGCAGCACACATTTCACTAATTTCTGCTACATGTACTGCTAAATTTTCGCTTCGTCGTATTTCTCGACCGGTCATCTATTGGAATTCGCCATATTGCTCCCCTTTACAAAGCCGACTTATTGTTAGAATTCGAAATATAGTAGTATCTATTATCGTGGGCACTGCAGGAAATGGCTCATTCTGACCTATCCGGTAATTAACCTTTCGGGAAAGGTGCGGGACTGCGAACGCATTCGCAACCCACGTTCGCCGAAACATACAGTCCGCTCCGTCGTTGCGACCGATGTAGAGACTAGACCTAGATTAGCGTGTTATTTAGGTTACGATGAAAATGAGTGGTAAGAAATGATATAGAAGCCGCCTTGCGACGGAACACATATTAACACAAACTTAAGTCACTTGATACATTTTCTAAATGTCATGACATAAACATTAACGTTACCTAAAAAAACTCTGTAGAGCAAAGGCAACATAATATTTCGGAGTGACAAAGCATGCAAATACTCCTGTTTTTCAATTGCGCAGGTCAGCTGCGTAGTGCATAAGTGTAGCGCTGGAGTGGATATGTGACGCTATTTCGTCCCATCTCGCGCGATTTCACTACCCTCAGCAAAGTAGTTTCACTTCAATATTGTATACCCACAAGCATTATGAAATTAAACATATTAAAAACGTACGCTTTCTCTTTTCTTTCTTTTCCATTTAACCAGATTGAGCCACAGCAATGCATGGCAGGGTACAGCTAGTATCAAATAGAAGTATTCTGCAATTATTTCCCATTGAGTCATACCTGGAATTAGCATATAAGTTTCTTGTAGTATATCCCATATAATTACTGTAGTCTCTGATATCATTTGTGAACCTGTGTGTTCTCTTCTGACAAAGTATAATGAAAAAGACACACCCAGTTGATAAGTATCTATAAAACATATCAATTTATATAGCGTAACTAAGCATAGTTTTGGTTATAACCGTATATTTATTGAGAAAATTCGATGTAAAAATTGAGGGATGCAGGGGGCAGACATTTGTGGTGTTAAGAAGCACGGGTGCCCGCGACATCGGCGCTGTCGTGTCTGAGCGCGAACTACTTGAACGAACATGCCGCGAGACACTACCGTGTCTCTTGATTTAATTACATTTGTTATCTATTTTAAGAAGTGAGCGCAAAGAAAAATGTAAGAATCTTCGCGTTGTGTTCGTCCGGTATACGAAACCGGCGGCAAGTGGATCATTAGCAAAGAAAAAAGGAACCCTAATATTTAGCAGGGGCCATACAATTCACTCTACCGTATATAGAAACATTAACTTTAACGCCGTCTGGGAATTTGCCACAAAAGTAGATAAACAGTGCAGATTCTAAATCGACACTGCACAACTGCGTATGAGCGATGGTGGGAAATTTGAATGTCGGCTGAAATGCGCGCACTCTCACAGTCTTCCGGAGGCTCGATGACGTCATCCGCCTCCCATAGCACACGTCTACGGTATAGCAGTAGAAATGCATTGCTTGTCAAAATGAAATCGAGCGAAGAATAGAGGCTCGATAACGTCACCCACCCCACATAGCGCACGTCTGCAGTATAGAGTTAGAAGTGCATAGTTCGATAAAACAAATTCGAATGAAGAAGATGACGATAAGTAAGTAATTAGGGACTAACAAGGCCGTCTTCGCGAGTCATACGATGTAGTAGCAGAATTAGTAGTATGTACCTCGCGTTGAGTACGCGTGTTCGATGTTCGGTAAAAGAATATCGGCGAAGAATAAGGAGTATGCGACGTGCACGCGCGCGGGTGACGAATAGGAATCTAACTCAAGGTCATGCCTACTCGTGCGTCGTATAGTTTAAGAGATGTGAGGGAGCGCGTGCACAGCCTTTCAGAGGCTCGATGACATCACCCGTTCCCAATAGCGCACGGCTCCAGTACAACAATAGAAGTGCATAGTTTGGCAAAATTAATTCGAATGAAGATACGATGGTGATGAATAAATTCGCGTTCGGTAAAAAAAACATCGACAAAGAATAAGGAGTACGCGATGTGCACGAGCATGGGTGACGAATAGGAATCTAATTCAAGATTACGTCTATACGCGCGAAAGGGGGGGGGGGTGAAGGAGGCTGGAGGTGAGTCACACTTGGCACGGTATACCACGAGAAAAGGGGTATAGCGGACGGTCAAGGGGTATACGACGCTTTATGATCTGCCAAATATCGACGAGCATGGGTAATAAATTAGGATTTCTGATACGAGATCGTAACGAAGCGTCATACAGTGCAAGGGGGACGTAAAAGGCTGCCGCCGCCGCCGCCGCCCGACGAACGACAAAACGCAAAACCAATAAGATTCTCACGCACTGAAAATGCATAATATCTCTTTGCGGCGGAGACCGACATTTGCAGTAACGATTTCATTTCGGCAATGAGTAAAGGCTTGTCGAAGTCGATTCTTGGAAGAAGGATGGGGTGAGAGGGTGAACAACCTTTCTTTTTGACGTGCGGAAAATAATGGCCCTATAAGAGATGCGAATGCCCAAGATTTGCATTCAGTTGTTCGCGATCATTTGGGGGATGCAACTACCTGAATATAAAGATAAAGTGAAAGAATATTGAAGTAGGAATATCTTTTTCCTCACTCATGCCCATTTTGAAGACTTTTCCAGCCTATTTTTAGACCGTAAGATGGCGTTTTTCCCGCGTGACACCGACCGGGAGTCCGCAGGCTGTTAAAAGATTGCTTAGTCCGTAGTGGGTCCTCTTTCCAAACTGATAAACGCAACGTGAAATAAGCCGTGTATACTTCTGTTTGTTTTGTTTTTAAAAATGGGCATTCGTGAGAAAAAATAGTAGGTATATGTCATTCGGCTGAAATCCTCGGATTTTTAAGGCTGTGTTTAGGTCGTAGCACGAGGCATGGTGGGCGGGACGAGGCCTTCGACCTAATTAAACACAGTCTGAAAAAACCTAGGATTTCCGCCTAATGACATAAGGTACTATGAAACGACGATAGCCAACGTCTATGAAGTACCGTTAGCATCGACTTTTATCCCTGGATACCAATAAGCATTCGCTAATATCTTTAATAGTGTCTTAAAGCAAAATGAAACCCATGAATAAAATTAATGATTCTAGATTTCACTGACTGTGAGTGCGACATACGAATTTACGAAATTGAGCAAACTCGGCGGAAATGATGAAAGTCAATGTCTATCCTAAATGAATCAAACAATGAACTCTATTTAAGTATAAACTTTCGTACATACAAATATCACTTTCATAACAATCATTTACTTTTATATGAATTATTTAAAACTTTTATTCAGGAATAGGCTATTATTGACTGAACAGAAGAGAAGATTTACAATCTATTAATGAAGTGAAACTTCTTTGCTGAGGGGGCTACAATTTTCCAGCGTCACGAAAAATAGGTATCGCGTGAAGGGAATAGCTAGGTACGTGGTGGGAGGACCGGCAGAGGAGGAGAGTGCGTCAATGGCGACACTACTCCGATGCTTGTGCTAGTAGTCGAAAGGGAAGACGGCAGGGGAGGGATAGGTAGGCACGTAGCGTAGTATGCTAGTACGTTACGATCGGGTCACCTGTGGTCGGGTGGTGAGACAGCAGAAGACAGGTAGAAATGATGCAGCAGTGACGCTACTGAATTCTTGTAAGAGCTAAGGCCTAAGGCTTAACTCAGACGGTACGACTTTCCTGCGACCGTTTTGTCGTACTGCTGTCAAGAGTAGCGGAAATGCGGCAAATCAGCATGGAGTCGTAGTAAAGCACTCAGACTGTGCGACTCGTCGACGACAGTCGTCTCCGATGTTTTCGAGGTCACTGAGTTAGAATCCGAGGTTCGTTTGCCACCAGTATGTCAGGGTCAAGTTCATTTCAAGGTCAAATCCAGCAAAAATGTTCAAATCTTTTCACATCATCACTCCGTTATATTTTTGGAGTCGCTGGGGAACGTGTATTTTGTATTTCACTCTGCTACTTCTTCATCGTTTCGCCTTCTTTTATAACGTACTCGTTTATTCTCAAAAGATCTGTGCAAGGGATTTCTCTTGCGTTTTTTTCCTTTTTCCGCGCTTTCTCTCTGCAACATCCAACAGAAATCTGCCATCATGTTTTCATCCCATCTACCCTGAAATCTTCGTTCTACATCTTTAAAATCTTGGTGGAAACGTTCTCCTTGTTCTTCACTGAAATTGCCAACGTTATCTGGAAATTCGTCCACATGACTGTCCATCATATGTAATTTTAAACTCATATTATATTCCAATCTCCTGAAATTCTAAACCATGTCAGATATTATTTTGTTGTAGTCCGAGCTCTTATGAATGCCTAGAAAATTACTACATACTTTCTTGAAGCTGACCCACGCATTCTTCTTAATAGAGCTCATTTGAGTTACGAAGTGATTTTCTCTAAACATTTTTCTGATCTGAGGTCCACCGAATCACTCCCACGCCTACTTTAGCATTAGATAGACCTGGAAATTGATCTCGTAAGTATTTGTAATAATCGCTTTCTTTATTCAACGCTTTGACGAATTGTTTCATGAGTCCTAACTTTATATGTAATGGAGGTATCAATACCTTCTTTGAATCTATCAACGGCTGCTGTAAGATATTGTCGGATCCTACAACGAAGGATGTTCTAGGTTCCCAAACCTTTTTCACGTAATGATTTTGTTTATCTCTACTATCCCATTTACAAAGATAACACGGTTTTTTTGTATAGCCAGATTGCTGTCCCAAAATCATTGTGAGGATTTTAAAATCTCCGCAAACTTGCCATTTGTGGTCATCATATTTTATTGCTGCTAATAGAGTTTTCAAACATTCATACGATTCATTCATAACAGTCGAATACGCAACTAGTATTGGTGCGTATACATTAGTATTGTGGAGTAAGACTGCTTTGACACTACGTTTACTAGAATCGATAAAAAGTCTCCATTGATCAGCACTATAAGTATCGGGCTTTAATTCGTCGATTAATCCTTTGACATTATTACAATAAACGAGAGACTTATTTGAATTACGAGAGAAAAAGCTCCTAACATTTTTTTCTCTTGTCCTGTAAAACGTTACCTTCGTTTTCTTCTTCAGCAGATTTCTCTTTTTCAACGTAGAAGCACAGTACTCGGCAACATCTTTCGGCAATCCCATGTTACGAATGAAATCGTTCAGTTCTTCCTGTGAGAACAATTGAGGCTTTTTATTCTTACAACCCGTTGGAACGTATTCATGAGAATCATCTTCAGTTTCACTTTCTTCATCATTCGTTTGGCCATCTTCGCTGCCACTTTCATTTCCGCTCACATATCTCTCATCGTCATTATCAGTTTCATTTTCACTCGTGCAACTTTCATCTTCGCTATCAGTTCCACTCATATAGCTCTTATCTCTATTATTATCATCGTACTGTTCATCCTCATTCACACAATCTCTACGCTGATCTATATTTTCTCTTTCAACGTTTCCTTTAATCTCGTCTATTTCCATTCCATCTGAACTAAAATTCCGTTTGTTTGTATTGTCCTCGTTGGAAATAACCGGTAGTATGACACTCGTAACGTTAGCATACTTTATATGTGATTTATTTTTCATATTGTACCCAGTTAGATATGTTTTGCAGAAATAACAATCTTTTCTAGATTGCGCTTTGGTCCAATGTATTGGTATAAGAAAATTGTGCCGGATTTTTACCGACTAAACCCCTCCTAGTGGTTACCAACCCGGGGGTTATAAACCAAGTAGAAGAAGAAGAAGTAGAGGGGGTGAAACGACATAGCAAAAAGGCCCTACAGCTAGAAGGGGCCGATGGTGCGGATGGCACGAGATCAAAGTTAGACGTTAATTGATAAGTATACAAGGTCTGCGGACTTTGTCCTTGGGTATGCTGGAGTAATTGCTAAGCGCTTTGATAGAGGGGTTGGCGTGGGTCTTGACGGAGTTACGAAGGTTCCCTGCATATTTTATTGCGGCTGCTTCGAGTGACGGAAGTCCGGTTTCATGGAGTAGCTGTTTGTTCCTGATGAACCAGGGGGAGTTTAGGGAGCCTCTATGGAGTCTCATGTAGGTACCGTGAAGTCTGGCTAGCTTCCTAGGATCGGCCGATCCCCAGACGGGAATGGCATAAGAGCAAATGCTCCTAATCAGAGCATTTTGAAGGCCCTGACCTTGGTGACCTGAGAGGTTTTTCTGTTATTGAAAAATGGTTTCAAGTAGGTGTACGCGCCGTTGGCTTTGTTGTGCACGGATGAGATCTGCTTAACCCAGTTTAATTTCCTGTCAAAAATTACCCCTAAATATTTGACAGAGTTACTCCAAGGGATAAGATGATTGTTCACTGATAGGGGATCTGGAGGGATATTACGGCGGGAAAAGAAGATTGCCTCCGACTTGGCTTCGTTGAGGGAGAAGCCCCACATATGATACCAATCGAGGAGTGAGGGTAAGAAATTATTAACAAGTGAGGAGCAGAATTTCTTGGTTTTGGAGGAATATAACAGAGCGACGTCATCTGCATATTGTGCGGTTATGATTTTACCGTGGATGGGGATGTAATGACAGTATAGGTTGAAGAGAGTGGGTGAGAGTTTAGAACCTTGCGGAACTCCCGCCGTGATAGGTTGCGCATCGGAGAAGCTTTTCCCCGAACGAACTCTGAAAGATCTGTTTGTGAGAAAGGACCGTTTCAGACCGATTAGGTAGTGAGGGAGTTCTAGCTCATTTAATTTGTAGATTAAGCCGTCGTGCCAGACTCTGTCGAAGGCTTGCTTGGCATCGAGCAGGAGCATAGAGGTGTGACGGCTCTTATTGAGGTTGTCCGCGAGGAGTTCAGCTATACGGAGAAGTTGATGGCAGGTGCCGTGCCGAGGGCGAAAGCCATGCTGGAATTCTGGGAGGATGTTAGCTTCGGAGCAAAATCTGTTTAGGCGGGTTAGAATGATACTTTCCGCAACTTTACTTAGGGTGGGGAGCAGGCTAATTGGCCTGTAGCTGGAGGCTTGGTTGAGAGGCTTGCCTTGTTTTGGGAGACAGATGATTGTTGCTGTCTTCCACACAGGGGGGAAGTATTGCAACCGCATCATAGCGTTGATGATGTTACAGATGGCGACGATAAGGATGTATGGGAGAATTTTGAGGACCCCGTTGGGGATTGAATCGTATCCTGGAGCTTTGTTTTTCTTTAAGGATTGAATGGTCACAGCGATTTCGCTAGGAGAGGTGTGAGGGAAGGAGAGCTCATCGCGCCTGAGATCATGGACGGCTTCTGTTATAGTGGTGTGAAAAAAGGCGAATTTCTCGCGGGTAGGAAATGGAGAACATTGTTCCCTGAGGGATTCTGCGAAGATATGTGCCTTGTCGCTCTCTACAGCGTAGGCGATTCCGTCTTTTAGGAGAGGAGGTGTATAAGGCTGTCTGTTCCTGAGGGACTTGAGGGTGCATCAACGGAGAAACTGTGTGTCCTAAGGAGATTGAATAACGTATTGCCTTTCGGATTTTTAGCGCGGCATCCCCAAGAGTCATGTTGGCATTGAAGTCCCCCGCCAGGATCGTAGGAGTGTTTTGGTCAAGCAGAGGGCCGGAATTTCTGATAGGTTGTTAGCGTCCGGGGGAGACTTCCATGCCGCAAGTCTCCAGAGAGGAGGTAGGAGTACTAATGGCCTTGTGGCGAATGGAGTTTCGTACGAGGGTGGCTACTCCTCCATGCTTGGAGTTGGGGCGGTCACATCTATAGACGGAGAAATAGGGGATGTAGAGCTTATGAAGAGGTTGTAAGTGCGAGTGACTCCCACGCTCTGTGCACGCTCCTATATAGCTAGCGCGCCAGCGCTGCGGGGGACCGTCATCGGTCTCCATTGGCCAGTGACGGTCGAGTGGGGGCAACTCGTGGCAATCCCCCTAACTGGCGCGACGTGACGTGCTCGACGATCTGCCGAACCAATCCCCCGCGAGCAGGCCAGTGTCCACTGCACGCTGCCCGGGAGTGTTACGCGCTCTCTAATGCCTATCTATGCTAGGGACTTATAGTTATAAAAATGACGCACGTCAGGTATTTCTCCACTTCTTCGATGAACTTCATATTTGGCGCTTGCTTCGTCATCTTTAAAATCACTGGTTGCTTGGAAAATAGTAGCCTGGCGACTAGTACGCTGCATCATGAGTGACTGATCACCAACGCATTACAGACCGATTATTGACTAGTCGCGTCATTTGCGGATTCCTATTGAAATACACGGGCGGTGATGCCAAAGTGACTAGTTAGTAACTACAGTCAGTAGGTAACTAATTTCTTTCGAATAGCCTCGTGTGCGAACGGCCTATTTGACATAATACTCCAACGGATGAGGTTGGAGACGTTATAAATATATGTGCAATGAGAAAATCGTACCACGTCGGTCTGTTCAAATTTTGTTGCAATAACCCAACTGAAAATTATTCCGACGTCCTATAAGGGGCTGATCGGGTATTCCTAGGGCTTACCCTACTCAGGCATGCTAGATGATATCCTTATCGGGATCAAATCAGTTAAAAGTCCACAAGGTTTACATGATCAGGTTCTCGTCAGGATCATGTTCTTTTTGCCTCGTTAAAAAATTTTAATTTTAAACACAAAATTCAGCAGGATTACATCATCGAGTCCTCGTCGAGATTGTGTCCTTTTACCTCATCTGGAAATTTCATTTTGACGCCAAGTTCAGTAAGATTATACCATATCAGGTCCTCGTTAGGATCACGTAACTTTTGCCTCGTCTAAAAATTGTATTGTGAAAGCAAAGTCCAGTAGGGTTAGGTTGTACCATCGAATCTTCGTCAGGATCACATTCTTTTACCTTGTTTGAAAATTTTATTTTGGACGCAAAGTCCAATAGGATTACACAATTATTGGATTCTCATCGGGATCGCGTCCTTTTGCTTTGTTTCGAAATTTTATCTTGAACGCGAGGTACAGTAGGGTTACATCATCGGGTTCTCGTCAGGATTACGTTTTTCTGCCCCGTTTAAGAATTATATCTTGGACATAAAGTATCGTTGAACGACTCATTATGCCGCAAAGAATTAAAGTCCTTATATCTTAAATAATGTATAGTTCGTTCACATCAGACTCCAAAAGTGACAGATCGGAAAACATAATTCCTAGTCGTGAATACGTGCTTCAAACGTTGCTTCCAGCGATGAAAGTGACATTTTCTTTCAAAAGTGTTGTTGAATAATGGCGCGTTCATCTATTTCGACCCGTTCGGGTTTCGACCGTCTCGCAGCAGCACCTCGTGGCAATGCTCGTCGATCGTCGATCAATGCCACGTCGAGTGCGCTGTCCGCGCTTGCGCATATCGATCAGTGCCACGTTGCGCAGTCACGTATACCTCTCGTCTCTTCCGGTTTCTTCCAGCTCTTCCGTTTCAGTTCTACTTCGGTTCGGTGCTGCTCAAGTGCTTCTTGGGCTTGTGTAACTGCTCTCGGAACGCTCGGGTAATTCTCACGGATAACTCGTAGGATTCGTTCATTGCATTGTATCATCATGGAATTCTCAACAGTACTCTCATCCTAACGTCTATCAGCCCGCTCGGTGCTCGAGGCTCGTGCGCTCGGTTTCTTGTACGTTCTCACGGGCTGACCACGCGGTCAGCCATTGTTCTCGCGGTTTCCTCTCATCAGAGGCCAATCAATAATATTGTGCTTGCTGTTTCTCATCCTTCGACAGTGCAATAAACTCATCGGTCTATTCAACATTGTGGTGAACCACTTTCTTTGTATCTCGCCATTAATTATTAACACCTACTGAGATTCTCATGGTGCGCTCACGGAGAGTCGGTAGCATCGGTATTCTCCAACAAGTGTTATCATTCAAAAAAGCTCATTACATAATATGCATGCTCATTGTAAGAACACGTAATGCTATTCGGAAGGAGGTGATTCCTGTTTAATAAACAATTATTAAAGTTATTATGATATGACAGAACTTTCTCTCTTTGATATTGGTATCCCCTATTGGAACTAGAGAGCTCGATGAAACTATTAGTGACGTACTGCGAGTTTGCGCTACCGGGGGAACCTTAAGGCGGCTTCCCACTCACGCCGAGAATCCCCGAGAACACCCGAGAAGCGTGAATGTGGATAGCTTTTCGTCTTCTGATTCTCCTGGTTTTCTGTTCAGGCCTATCCAAACTCACGCTAAGAAGTTCCGTTAACAACGCAGAAGCGTGAATGAACATAGTAATCCGCTGCTCGTTCCCGCGCTTGCCTGGTCACCAAACGATGTCGGTATTCTGTCCCGCTTCAAAGAGTATCGTAAATGACTAGGGTTATTGATTTATGATTACCTATAGTAAAAGCCGACTTCGAATTCGAAATATAGAGGTATTTATTATCGTGGGCACTGCAGGAGACGACCCATTCTGACCTGTCGCATACCGCCCGCCTCGCCGTTACGACCGATTTCGGAGCGATAAAGCGGGGGTATGTTTTGGCGAGTCCGGTTATATCGAATGATAGAGCAACTTTCTTCTATATTTGATAAGCCAGGTGTTTGGTTTTCCCGAACGGTCATCTATTGAATTCGTTATTTCTGACTTTTAGTGCAGGCGCTGACAAACATTCCGTATGCAAAACCGGTTGACTGCATTCTGATTGATAATTTAAGTTAAGAAATACCGAAGAAATGATATCATGGAGGTTGCTGAACGAAATTAGTGGTCAATTCTTTTTTTTCGACCCTATAATAGGAGTTTTTGATTCCGTCGCTGTAGCTGTGAAAAACACGTTGTTCTTCACTATTAAAAGGTTATTGAGGTAAGGTATGAAAGAAAAACGGCATCATCATAATACAATACAAATCTAATTATTAATGGAAAAAGAAATAAGTGGTTTACATATTAAGTATTGAGATATTTAAAAACTGTACACTTACGCAGGTAAGTTTTGAGAAAGGTTGTGGATGCATTTGTAAAGAGAGATACAATTACCCCCCCCCCCCCCCCCTAGAAGCCTTATTTACGCCTGCGAGGCGTACATGCAATCGAAAATTCTCTATCTTCTTTTAACGTTTGAAGTTAGCGCCTCGTGGTCTCTAGCCAACTCAGTAGCCGACGAGAGCTTGCTGATGGTGTCTGTGTCGCTAAGGTAAATCCCGCCATTGTTGAGTTCTTGAGGTACAACACGCCTGCGAGATGAATGGTTAGGCTTCGTGTAACTTTGAAGTAAGTTTATGTGATTTTACTTCAGTTGATTTTTCGTACATTTTATGTATATTTTGGGATCGTCTCAGATACCAATATGTCACGGTTTAGCAGATTAACCAGTGGCGATATTTTGGCAATCTTAGACGAAGAAAATATAAGTCAAATTCTCGTAAAACCTACTAATTCAGGTAGTGAACTTCAGGAAGGAGAACCAGTGCCAAAAAAACGTAAATACTGCGCTTTTTGCTCATAAAAAAAAAAGAGAATGTCGAAGTTAACGTGCTGTAAGTGCAAAAAGTCAGTATGTTGCGAGCACAAAGTTGATGTCTGTGTAGAGTGTTCCAAAACTATACGTAGTCATTAAAAATCTTTTAAAACAATAATTAATGTTTGAACATATATGAGTTTAAAAATATTTTATTGTTTAAAAAAATATGTTTCAGTTGATTTTTAAGGAGTTGAGTTTTTAGTTTGATTAAGTTTCATTTGATGTTTTTTTTTCTTAATAAATAAGTGTGATTGTAATGTTCATTGACAACATTCTGTTTGAGTACTTGATTATGGCCCAACCTTTAATTTCCTTCCAAAAATAAGACATAAGTAGATACAGTTCAGCCTATAGGCCGTCATTTATACATATGTATGTGTACGCCTCCAAAGCGAATGTTAAGGCTTTATGTACCTACAAAATAGATAAGGCTTCTAGGGTTAATGTTGCTTTTTTTGCAACTACAGGACATTGTTCTGCAATCAGCATTACATTTGAACTGATTTGAGAATTTGGCAAAGGTGGTTTTTTCCTTTGCACCGGGTGAAGCTGTCCATCTCCTGCTTCATAGCCGAATTGGAGAAAGTTCAGAGGCTCACATATTGGCTGTGAGGAGTTTTTCCATAAATATGTTTCGCCCGCAGCTCTTAAGCAATATAAATGCAAAGCATCAGAAGTGCAAATAACTTTGGATACATTGAAATTGAGTAAGTAGGTATAGTATTTCTGCGCGAGTAACCGAGGGTTTAGGGTGGGGATAGGTTCTCGTGTTCCCGAGTCTTCTCGGCTAGCCCTTTCCAGAGTCTTTTCGCGGGTCTTCTCGGCGAGCTTCTCGCCGAGCCTTCTCATAAGGCTTTATTATTCTATTGAAGAATTATTTATTATTCTATTAAGAATTTATTCTATTGAATAAATTCACAAGAATTGTAATTTGTTCAATTATTAAATCAATAAATTATTCGATTTCGAGTTTTCAGAGTATGTTGAGCGAGTTATAAACTATAACTGTTTATTAAGAAGCACAGATTATTATAGTAAATCAGGGCTTGTGGTTGCAGGAGGTTGAATGGTGAGCGTGTGTTGGAAGTTGTGAGACGAAAAATTGTAATAAGTGCGATTAACAGAGAGTGCAAGAGTAGTATAGGGTATAGATAGAAAGCTGAGAGAAAGAAGGATAGATTATAAGGGTTAGTTGGGAAAGAGAGGGTAACGATAGAAAATTTGGAAAAGCGAGGAAAAGTCAGAAGTGAGGTTAAGTGAAGCGGTGAGGAGGAAGATAAGCGAGAGTCAGAGTCGGTAAGGTAGGTAAGCTTTAGACCGGTGGCGGAGAAGGAAGGGAAATACGTAGAAGATAAATATGGACAAGGAAAAAAGAGGCAGACCAACCAACAAAGTGGTAGTACCACATGCAGTTCCTCCAGGTAATTCACACATTTCTCATAATATGAGAAATGTGTATAATCTTTTTCTAGTATGATCGAATATACACCCGGGGACACGAAATCTGTCGGTGACTTTTTTTAATTGTTATTTTTAAACGTACTAACCAATGATTAATAATCCTCATGCTTTCATTAACGAGAGTAAACGCCACTGTAGCTAACGAGGGCATGAAGATTAATTGTTCATTGGTTAGTACGTTTAAAAATAACATTTAAAAAAGTCACCAGCGACAGATTTCGGGTATAGCTTATGTGATTGTATTAGTTAGTGTTTTACTTAATTTCAAACAGGCAATTTTATTCCGGACAATCATTCACCGGTGACTTTATCAACGCCTTACGTTGAACCTGCGCGAATAGGCAGCATGAACACAGTGGATCGAGGTAGCGAGCATCAAGACTTCCAATTAAAAGGAAGTTTTATAACAACGTCGATGGAAATACTCAATAATGGGAAATACCAAACACTCCATATTATTATGAATAAAACAGTTATATTTCACTAATAAAATATATTTTTTCTTCAAATTTTTAAGCATTATTCATTCATATATATATATATGATGTACATAATGAATAGTATATTGATAATATATTAATTACTTAAATGCAATCATGTGTATATATTTTGTATATATATTTTACTATTATATCCCCACTATTCCCAATTCCCCCTCTCCGCCGGAAAGAAAATTATTTTAGTATATATAGTGCTCTAATATATATTCAGAGGTATCAGGGCTGTTTCGGTTGTCTTTTAGTTCTTGGATTTTGACTCGGGATAACACTGAAAAAGAACTGAAAGCACTGAAAATCATAGAACTGAAAAAGAACTGACACCCCTGAATATGCATTTATGCAGGCCTGTCAGTGCTTTTTCAGTTGTTCCGAATTTTATGGGCGGCCCATGACCGCGCGGCCACTTTGACGAAAATAATTCAGTTCTGTCAGTGGTATTTCAGTGGTCTTTCAGTTCTGTCAGGGCTTTTTCAGTTCTCGGATTTCGACTCGGGATGCGTCCTTCGTGACGCACTCCGGGCCTTTCCGACCCTTGAACCATCGGCAGGCTAGCGCATGCCGACTTGGCTGCGATCCACTAGTCCAAAAGCTAGCGACAAAATCGACTAAGGTGTTTTAAGATTGCTAGAAATTTATAAATATATGTTTAAATAGTAGTTAATGGGAACGGTAATGACCTGTCAAGCCATACCGGGTTGCGTCATTGAAAAATTAATTTTTCAAAGTTCAAAAAAAAAACAAAAAATTATGTTGCTTCTACAAAGCTATAATTTATAGGGGATGTTCATTCATCTATTTTGAGGAACTATGTAAAAGGACAGGTGATTCTGCTGGTTGCAAGTGACTGCCAGGCGAGCATATTAGTGCGACTCTGATAGCACTATTACCTACCGCATGTCCCGCGCAGAACCTGACCAGTTGCAGGGACCTTGAAATTTACCTTCGGCCAGGCTTGGTCGGTATTCGAGCCTCTTCTACCGGTAGAAGTCGAGTCGGTAATTAGAGTTGGTGTCAATTTGGGAGATCGAAGCGTCTAACCTCGCACTAATATGCTCGCCTGGCAGTCACTTGCAACCAGCAGAATCACCTGTCCTTTTACATAGTTCCTTAACCCTCGCCTTACTGAAACTGGGTCAGTGAGGACTCGAAACGTAAATTTTCAAGGATATTTCTTGGCCCTCTCACTTTTTTTCAGTAATCTTCCGTGAGTTCTCATGATTTACAATAAGGATGATGGCTTTAAAATGGATTTTTCAAAAACAATTATTTTTTGAAATATGTTTATAGCATTTATTTATATTATTTTAGTTACTTTATTGTTGTCTTTTCGTAATAAAATATTAAACATGATATTATGAAAACTTATTTAATTATGATTACCATGACTCGCTATTGAATATTATCGAAAAGAAATGTGTTTGTGTCTTTCAGTCAGTTCAGGATCAGAATTGACCCAGTTTTGGGATCCAGTTTTAAAATTATTTTGGTATGGCGAATGTTAAAATAGATGAATGAACATTCCCTATAAATTATAGCTTTGTAGAAGTAACATAATTTTTTGTTTTTTTTTGAACTTAGAAAAATTAATTTTTTAATGACGTAACCCGATATGGCTTGACAGGTCATTACCGTTCCCATTTACTACTATTTAAACATCTATTTACAAATTTCTAGCAATCATAAAACACCTTAGTCGATTTTATCGCTAGCTCTCCGACTACACGCGTTACAAGCAAAAATTAAGAGATACCGTTCCTTCACATACATGATCTTTTTTGTTTTACAGTTAGGTAATTATTGTTTGCTAAAATATGTACATATATATAGTCCGAGGGATATATATATGGATAGAAATTCCGTGATTTTATTTTTTGTTAGAGATTGTTTAATAATTGTTATACGGCATTGTGGGCCGAGATAGCGAACTGCTTTTCAGAAATACGTCATTGGCGATGACGTCACTTCACATTGCTAGCAACTCATGGATCTGATGTTACGAACCAACTTTATATTGAATTGAATTTCTTAACTCATATACCAAAGTTTCAAACAATTTACAGAAAGCTGGATGGCTCAATTGGTAGAGTGTGAAAGCATTTCCAATTTCGAAGCATCCTATCCTAAAGAGTTCAAATCCCGGTAGGGTATGAAAATAGGTTACCATTAAAAAAGATTTTTTAACTTTAATAAAAATATTTAATACTTCATTGAGATAAGTAGACATATTTATTTCGGTTTTTTACTCGGTTATTGTACAACGCTATTGTTCTAAATAATTTGTCGGGATCCGAACATGTTTACCCGGTAAGATCCCTATAACGCTTTTGCGTTACATGTACAATCAGGGCCCTGTCGGGTTACTTGATAAAGGCCCGATTACTTCCTCAGTTAAGCTAGATCAGATCCTGATAAGAACCATACTGCTCTTTCCAGCCAGGAAGTTTATTAACTTTTAAATATTAAACACTACTAATTCTATAAAATAAATACATAGGAATACTATACGTTCAATGAAGCATATTTTTTATCAAACGTGTCTACCTCGCAATCTTAGTACTAATAGTATTACTTAATACTAAATATAATACATCAATACATGAAAAAAGTCGTATCCGAGTAAAGTGAAAGAGCAAAGCGAATAGCGCGATGTGTTTTCCAGGTGATGTATAGGTATAAAAAAAGACCAGTCAATTGAGAGTTAGCGGCTATAATTGAAATGAATTGAGGGATTGAAATCCGTAAAAGTGATCTTATTTTTATCAAGGTTGTTATTCAGGGTTTTTTTTGAAATATTAAGTCCACTATATATATACAGGGTGTTCGGAAAAAACACTGACACAGAAATAGGGGTGATAGGTTACGTCAGTACAAGTATTTTGATATAAGGGACCTATACCCGCAAGCGCCCCCTTCTGGAGATATCAACTTTTCAAGTTTATAACAACCGAGGTTGATCAAAGTAGAATAATAAGAAACGTATCAAGATGGTAACGAATATTTAATTTTACGAGATACAAAAACAATGTACTACAGCAAATGCTCAAAATGACGGCCACCCATGTCCATGCAACATCGGAAACGATTCTGGATAGATGTGCCACTGCGCAAACTGCTTGCGGAAAGGATAACCGCTTGGCTCAAGTCCTTGTACTTTTCGAAGATGATGCGGATACAAGGAGTTTTCATTTGTTTTTCAATTGTACAGGTAGACAAAAAACTCAATATTATTCTACTTTGATCAACCTCGGTCGTTATAAACTTGAAAAGTTGATATCTCCAGAAGGGGGCGCTTGCGGGTATAGGTCCCTTATATCAAAATACTTGTAATGACGTAACCTATCACCCTTATTTCTGTGTCGGTGTTTTTTCCGAACACCCTGTATATATATATACCTATATATACATATATACATATATACACTACTAATTCCTATTTGCCATATTGGCTCCGCCATTTTGAATTAAATACTTTCGATCTTGGATCTGAAATTCAGAATCAACAACTCTAAAACCCCTGGATGATGACTCTCGTAATTAATAAATCATTTGAAATCCCGCATATTCAAACGATTGAAGAATTTTAAGAATGTCTTCACTTTGCTCGAGTAACCGGGCAAAGTGAATAATATGGAAAGTTTCTCAAAACATTAAATAACTATTAATTCAAAACATCTTTCAAATCTCTAATACTTCTTTCACAATTTTACGATGTATGGTCTAACATTATAAACTTTGAATTATATAAAATAATAAATAGTATAATAGTCGCAGTAGCTTTTCTATCTTAACATATTCACTTTGCTCGTCTTTCTCCTACTTCGACTAATCCTTCATACATCTCCTGTTGCCTTTTCTGCAAATCACTTGGCATAATCAAACCTTACAAAAGTGACCGAGATCGAAATAGCACACACACAAAATGACTATACCGAAACAGACCACCAGTGTTCGAAATGGTATTTGGCGAGCCCGTGCCGGAACAAATTGTTATTTTTAAAAGGTATGCATTATATTCAGACTAAATCAGTTACCATACATTTTGAGTACAATCAATGTTATCTTGTTGGATACGTGATATATATGTATCATAATGCAGTTACCTATTTGTGTTAAATTCTTAAAGCACTATACATAATTATTTAAAATCAGAAACGCTCTAAAGGTTCATGCGAGGTATATTTAATTTTGCTAAAATTTATCTCGTCGATGAATGGCTAAATTACAATGATCGATGGAATAATTATTGGCCAACTTGAGTATCAATTAATCACAACCTATCCTCTCACGTAGTGAAGTTTTGCAATTCGCCGACGAGATAAGTATTGACAAAGTGTTAGTATAAAAATACACTCTGAATGAACTACTTAAGTGAATTACTCTGTATAACTGTTGTAGGTGACTATATGATGCATAAACAATATAAGTGTCGGAACTAATACCCACCAAATGGAAAACATAAGTTATAGGGTAAATACATTAAAATGTCCGCTTTTGTGCAATGTGGTTAAAGGATCTTAGCATACTCGTACTTGCTGTTTCTAACTTTGTATTTCTTAACTTCTGTATCTTCTAATTATCAGAATCATAATGTAATAATACGAATATTATAAAAATTGGATGCCAAATATTCACTTATTTGTTTAGGCATGGGCACGTCAAGTACCATTTTGAAAATTGGTGGCTTGTTTTGATATAATTATTAGTTATTTCGATCTCGGTCACTTTTGTTAGGTTTAATTATTCCGAGTGATTAGCAGAATGAGGTGAAAGGTGATATCTGAAGGATTAGTCGAAGTTCTCACGTGCCCTTATGCATCTCTTATATCACCCACCCTAAGAAATACTTGATACAGGTACTTGGCATTACATTCGGATATCAATACTTTTTTAAATGAAATATTTTTTTGAAGGGAGGCAAAACACGGCGTGCAATTTTCGTTGGGGTTTTTCTAGACAAGATTTTTAGTGGTGTGTGTTACTATGGACTATCAGATTTCTGAAACTGAATAAGGATGCCATAAGTTTTTGAATTACAGATTAGTTGTTAGAAAAAAGAGCTATGGTTTTTATGGAAATTATCGACAATTATAGAATAAATAGACGCTGTTAAGCAAAACAGTGTCCAAATAAGATTATCTGATTATGTATAGCGTGAAATTTTCTTGATAACTCTTAAATTTCATATCTATATATTTTTTGTAAGGAGTATTAAAATGCAAATACTTTTAATTAGAAATTAAATGACCATTTCGCCAATTTTTTTAATAGTTTCAAACTGCAACGATCTCGGCAGATTCACCTTAAGTGAATACAAGAATATACACGAGCAAAAAGTTTAACAAGTGTTGAATTGTCTTTACTATTATGAAATATACCAATACTCGTGTAGTTTATAAATTAGTTTCGATATTGAAAAAATAGGTAGGGAGTCCAATTGCATTTATATGTATAAATATCCCGGAATGTACACTAAAGTAAAATGGGTTATCTGCAGGTCGTAGAGATGGCTATATGCACCAATTTTAGGAGCCCAGAAGGGCTTCTAACTATCGCGAAGGGCATTCAACTCCGCCACTATAATCAAATACTCATCTAACGTCGATGTATATTCTAGGGCAGCTGATATATTATGTTCTCCCAATCTCTCCTACTTTCTGAATTCGATAAAATAATTAGTCGATCATTTAAATAATTAGGAATCAACTTAAGATCCTACAAAGTAACTATTCTCTTCGATTCGATTCTCGTTCAGGGTAACCCTCGTTACCTAGCCGATATAATCGTTTGTTTTATCCAGTTAAGACGTGAATAAGCGGGTAACGATTTATCAAGTTCGTCGTAAAATTGTCGAATCGAGAAGACCGCGAGGATTCCGTCGCCGCAAGAACCGTTACGCTTTGGAGTAGGTAGACTGTGCATATACATATTATGTACCTATACACAGTACCCACCCGCCGCGCGTCGTATCTATATCATGTGAACAACGCTTGCGCAGAATCAGAGCTTTTGCCAGACAGCCCGCCGCTTGCTGCAGGCTCATTTGACATCAGTCTGCGTTCGCCTCCTAGAGCAAACTCATTAGCTGCACAGCATCCGGTTTACGCGGTTTGTCAAGTTCCAACAACTCACGGCTCTTGTCATTCGTTCGGGTGTAAAATTATGTTACTATAATTTTCTTCATTTCGAGCAAGCGAACGAAAGTTATTATTTTTATTTCATAGTAGAGAATCTCTCTAAACCCCGCGTGCTAATTGAGCGGTGTTTCCTCGTCTTTGCAAAAACTATCTGTGCTTTTACGCGAGTGCGACGAATTACCCAGGGCATTCGAAGTACTTCCTAACTACCCCATTGCCGATCCTAGTGGAAGGAATGTTTAGTGAAGTACAGAGGAGTGCATTCTACAAAGTTATTCGATCCTCAGTTCTCCACTCCGTCGATGGTTCTTTTAAATTTCCTCCTACCGCGAGTACTCAGCTCCACGTGCTTTCGATTCCTCCACTCTTGACGGCGATCAAGCACCTTGCGTAGAGTGATCAAATTCGAAACGCTCTACATTACACATCTGAACACGGCGTAGAATAAGGCTTCGAATTAGTGACGATCACCGCGATACCGGTCTGAGTAAATCCTCCACAGACATGCCAATTGTGTAAATTCACCACAAGGTCTCTCCGCTTGTCGATAAGGAGCTAGTAAGCGGTTCGTCGAGTCGTGTAGAACTTCCTGATGATAGAGGCTCCTTTCCCACTAAATATGACACCCCTTAGTTCGATAAACCTCGAAGAGTACGATAATGACTCGGATCGCAGAATGAATGATAATGACGTCCTGATAACTTCGGACTTATTCATCAGTGACACTTCTCTCAAAGTGGTAAGCGATTTTGGTGATTACGGGAATAACGTTACGTTGGAGGAGTATGGACTACCGTTCAATACGAATAACAGCGGGAACTCCTCCGAGGAATACCAGGTCGATCTGTACAGACACGATGTAACGCTCTCAGTTATCTATTCCGTTGCTTACATACTTGTGTTTGTTGTTGGACTTATCGGTAACAGTTTCGTAATCGCCGTTGTGTACCGATCTCCACGCATGAGGACCGTAACGAACTTTTTCATCGTGAACCTCGCGGTAGCCGATATCCTGGTTTTGGTCTTCTGCCTGCCAGCTACACTAGTGAGCAGCATTTTCACGCGTGAGTACAGAATTTTAAGTTATCTTTTTTCATATGGTATAGGGAACGTAGGAAAATGGAGGATAGTTGAATTTCGAAGTGTAGTATAGGATCGAGGTAGATGTACCTCTACTTTGATACTTATATTAGAAGTCTCTTAAATAAATATTTTAGTTTTGTTATACTCCATAACGTGAACCCATAAATAAATAAACTAAGTGCTTAAATAAAATAATACTAATAACGGTAATAATAATGATGATAACATGACGACGATGACGAAAAGTAGAAGAAGTAGAAGAAGATAATGATGATCAATAACAACTACTACAACAACAACAACAGCAATGAAGAACAGTGAGGACATCATTTTCATTGCAAGTGCCGCACTATAAAAAATGCATTCCGGCTGAACTTTATAGTAAGTTAGAGAAACATCGCCCTTCAAGTTTTATTTTTAATAATAATATTAGTAATATTTGAAGACTTCCTTCTCTATTGTCTTACGTCGTACTCCACTACTTTCACTCCAATTATACAGGGTGAGTTGTCTAAGAGGTAGAATTAGTGTGTGGCTTAAACACCACTAATTTTGGGATATTTCATTATTTTCCCTCCGCTTCATTAAGTTTCTCTTTATGGCGAGGATGGTTAACTTATTATAAAGATAAACTTGCTCAAGGATGTGGAGAAAAACGGAATTGTCCGACTAATAAGTCGTTTTAGGCCATACACCAATCTTCTATTTTAGACGACTCATTCTGTATATTAAACCTTTTTTCTTGAAATATTATTTCTTAGTAGATTCTTTAAATTTTTGTACTATTCCATACTTTTTAATTTCAAAATTTAAATTTATTCTTCAATATATATGTTTGACGATTTTGCTATATTTTCCTATTTCCAATTCCTATACATATTCACATACATACACATATTTTATTCACTTCCGTATCTCTTTCGTTTTTAATACTATATTAATAATTCGTACGAGTATTTAAAAGTCCATCACATTTCTCGATTAAAAGAAGGGTCTGCAACGGTCAAAGTATTATCAATAGTTTCTACTTGCAGTTAAATTACGAAATTTCATAGCGAACATGTTGGTCTGTTATATTAAAATTATTACAAGGTCAAATTAAAGAGAGACGTCGACATATTTTTATTTCTAAAATATATTACGTAATTACTGTTATTCTCCCAGTAATTCTTCGTTTTATTTTCGTACTTCACGAGGAAGCATGCATTTACGTTCCTCTCACAATACCTGCCCCCGGTTACCACGTGTTTTTCTCACTTTTTATATTCAAACTACGTGTTTACCTACTGATGATGTTCCGCTAAATATGTGAAAGAGCTAAGTCTCATTGGAAGACAGCTACTGCAGTCGATTACTATTGCATAACGCAGCTGTATCCGATCTTTATACGAGGAGTTCCATTTACTGAGGAAATTCTGAAAATGTTATAAATTGAGTTTATTTGTTTCAAAACAGAAGATAAAGCGCTGGGAAAATAATTCGCTCCGTGACAATATTTGTTCAGAATGTCAAGGATATCCATGTCTTCTGAAATGAGACTATATTTTTATTTCTATATTATCTTATACACATGTGTACATCTGATAGTAAAATAATTCGACAAAAACCTTCAAAAGTATTGATATCCAAATGTAGTGCCAAGTGCCTATGTCAAGTATAATTTTAAGGATGGGTGACATAACAGGCACATAAATGCGAGTGAGAACTTCGATTAATCCTTCACATATCTCCTGTTGCCCATTTTGTAAATCACTCGATATAATCAAGCCCAACAAAAGTAACCGGGATCAAAATGACAAATGACTATGTCAGAGCAGGCCACCAATGTTCAAAATGCTACTTGACGGGTCCGTGCCTCAAGGAATTGGTGAATATTTGGCATTAGGTTATTATAATACTGAATTGATTGTAATAATTAAAAAATACAGAAATCGACAAAAACAAAGTTAAAAATGGCAAGTATGTTAAAATCCTTCAATTACACTACACAAAAGCGGATGTTTTAATTTATTTACCGTATAAATTATTTTTTCCATTTGGTAGGTATTAGTTCTGATATTTACACTCCCAGAAAATACACTTGTATTAAACTCAAGACTATTGTGTAATCTTGAGATGTATAATTGATCCATACTAGAATGGATGTAAAAGTTACGTACCTAGCCAAAGTAATTGTGACGTACATTTTACGTATCCTTCATATAATTTTAATCCAGCAAATATACATGTCTCAAATTCGAGGCTGTTATATAACCTTGAAATAGTATTGATCCATATTAGAATGGATGCAAAAGCTATGTAGCCAATGTAACTGACGTACATTTTACTTATTTTGTAATTCTAACTCAACAAATATACCTACATGTATCAAATCGAGACAGCTAAACTGTTAAAAATGTACTTTAAATTAAATGCAAATATATTGGAAGCAATTAACTTGTACAATTTTGCATTAAATGTGATGTACTTTTGTGTATTAAATGTAAAGTATTATAATTATATTTATGAGATTTAAACAAGTGTACATTAAATATACTGTATTTTTACTTTGAATTTACGGTATGTGTGTAGGAAATATCAAATTCAAGTACACTAAATCTCAGGTATTTGTCTTAAAATTCAAATATGCATATATTGTATTTGAATTATATAAATATTTTATTTCAAATGTGTAAGGTAAAAGTCCCTATTAGCGACCCCATATGAGTCACATCAATATTTTTTGATGGGTTTTAGCATATAAGTAATCAGAAATTATTAAATATGTATCATAAACAGGAATATTAAACCTTATTGAAGGATAAAATGAAGTTTTAAGATAACGATTTCACTATAAATCAATGATTTATTTCAAATTAAAAATAATGTGCACATTTCCACTTTATTGAGCCCTTCATTGAGGCAACGTGCCTATCAGCGATACATATTTGGCCCCATTATTGACCCGCATGCAATAGCATTAGTAATTTTAAATTTACGCAATTATTGCACGTGTTTTCAAAATTAGTAATATGTCTTATTGTTTAGAATAGAAAATTATTTATAAAATCAACATTCATGAAAGTGAGGTTAGACTAACCGCAAATGAGTAAATGAAGTACTGATTTAATATATGATACATAAAGTATATTGATTTAATCTCGATATTATTGTATCGTTAAACTTTTCAGTCTTATCTAAGTTACTTAAATATGAATACTCTTAATTATATCAAATTACACTTTCACGACTTACCGGACTTCGTATAAACATGTGGACGAGGCAACTACAGCGCATGTTTCTCGGTGTATTATATGATTCCCCCCCCCCCCCCCCCCCCATATTTAGTCAAAACCGATTATTTTGGCGTTATTCATTTCTTTGGCGATTTCTCACATATCTATACCGCATGTCCTATGGCCAACCGCGCAGGTGAGCTCCGACCTGAATTCTTGACTTCGGTAGTATTTATGGTACAGTTAGAGTGGGATTCAGACGAGTGCGCTGCATAAGAATGAAAAGTGTCGACTGTTCTTCTAATAGCTGTCAATTCGGGAGATCGAAGCGTTTCGTGTAACCTCAAAATCGTAAAGTTTTGAATTAGTAGTGAATAATTTGTAGAAGTGATGAGAAATAATCATAAATAATCTTTTCCGAATTGTGACACCTTAGGTATCGCTCACGCCACTTCGTAAAACTACTTCTTAGACAAGCGCGGTGCTAGCGCGGAAATAATTTCTGAAACAAATAGGCATGAGGCGTGTAATTCGGTTGGACATCGAAAAAACCCGAATGACTGTTAACTCTCACTTCTGAACATTACTTACCATTTATTCAAAGATTCACGATTTCGAGCTTATACTTCGATCTCCCGAATTGATAGCCATCGGGAGATCAGACGTTTCACACTTTTCGTAAGAACGCAGCGTAAGAGCGAATATCATCGTCTGATTTCCCGATGGCTGTCAATTCGGAAGATTATTTATGATTATTTCTCATCACTTCTACAAATTATTCATTACTAATTCAAAACTTTACGATTTTGAGGTTACACGAAACGCTTCGATCTCCCGAATTGACAGCTATTAGAAGAGCAGTCGACACTTTTCGTTCTTATGCAGTGTACTCGTCTGAAGCCCACTCTAACTGTACCATAAATACTGCCGAAGTCAAGGATTCAGGTCGCAGCTCACCTGCGCGGTTGGCCATAGGACATGCGGTATATTGAAATGTGTTAAATCAGTTGTTAGCAGCATTATTGTACTTTACATATTTAATAATTCAATGTAATGAACTCACTAGCGTAACCGAAATCAATAAGAAACTGCTCTATAATCCGCCAGCAGTAAACACAAATTACAATATTAGTGGATTGTTGTTTCATACTGTCTGATATTCATTTAGAGTAAAGTTATAAAGCAACTTTAATAAGTAACGAATATAACGGAACATTCATTAGATTAATTAGTGGTTAAAAAATTGTTAATTAAAAAAGGATAGTGGGGTCAATAAATGGGAGAGAGTTGCTAATAGGTACGTTTACCTTAGTCCATTGAATTTATTTTCTTCAAAATATAATTTACTGTTCTGTAAATTTAATATGTTTATATACAGGGTCTTCAAAAAGTCCCGGTACGGCTGATTATCTCAGCGGGAAATCATTTTAGAGAAAAATGTTTAATGCAGAACTTTTAGGATTTTTCCTTCAGATTCGTGATCAGCGACCCAAAAAAACCCCTATACCGAATTTGGTTTAAGTTGAATAAGCCATTAAGAATGTTGTCCTTCTAATTCAAGGAAATTTCCCACTGTGCTCCGCTGATCATAAAGATCACATGAAAAAAATGGTCAAGGACATATTTGAATGTGAAACTTCCCGCTCTTTTCATTTCCGGTATCAAAAATAGGGGTTCGCATTTAAAAAGATCAATTTGACCTTGATATGACCTTGGAAGTCACGGTCAAGGTCAAATCCAATACGACCATTGGGTAGCCAGAGAAAAATCCTAAAAGTTTTGCATTAAACATTTTTCTCTAAACTGATTTCCCGCTGAGATAATCAGCCGTACCGGGACTTTTTGAAGACCCTGTATATTTAATGTAAATAAAGGAGAATAGAGAATACAATATTTTCTCTCTTCCAAATCACATTTTATTTATTTGTTGTTTGACAATAAGTATATAATTTTATTAAATTTTAATTTTAATGAAAAAAAAACATCGCAACTTGAACATACATACGAGGGTGTATCAAATATAAACGGGATTCGTTTTGTAAAAAATTCTAACTTTACTTAATTAAGCTTAGAAACGTATATTATTTTTCTACATATTCTCTCGCCCTAGAAATACATTCTTCCCATTGGATTTGGAGCTTTTTTATTCCATCGTCGTAGAAACTCTTCGGGCATTCTTGTAGACATTGGAGCACAAATGCTTCCACCGCGTCGTTGTCGTCGAAACGTTGGCCTCCAAGCGCTTCTTTGAGGGGTCCAAAAAGATGGAAGTCACAAGGGGACAAGTCGGGACTATGTGGCGGATGTTCCAGCATTTCCCAGCCTAAAATGCATCCAATTTTTGCCTTGTGGCGTTGGCCGCATGAGCAAGTTGTCATGCGAAAGAATGACATTCCTGACCGATTGCTTCTTCCTTTTCCGTCGAAATGACAATTTCGCGGCATCCAGTAATTCACAATAATATTGCGCATTAATCGTGCGTCGATGGCGGAGAAAGTCAACGTGAAAAGCACATTGCCGATCAAAAAACACTGCTGCCGTTATTTGGGCAGCGAGCGTGGATCTCGTTCTCGAACTTTTCACTCCCTTCAGAAAATTCTTTGTGCCCTGCAAATATACGGGTTCTTGACAGGGTGTTATCCCCAGGCCGTGCCTGTAATCGCCGCAAAATTTCGGTTGGATTCACCCCCTCCTTGACCAAAAACTCAAGTTTCGATATACGTATATACGAGGGTGTATCAAATATAAACAGGACTGATTTTTTTAAAATTACGTTGGGGTCCGTGACCTTCAAGGAGTTGATGCGCAGATCGCCTGTACCGTTAGAGCTCTTTCACACGATCCGTTTTTTTAACGGACGGTGAAACTAACGGAACGGTGAATCTACCGGATATTGTAGAAACACATTGAGTTGCATTGGAGCGTTCACACGTATCGACGTCCGTTAAAAAAACGGTCCGGTACCGTCGCACTACCGTCGCACTAAGAACCCTTTCACACGATCCGTTTTTCTAACGGACAAGTATGAATATGTGTTTCTACTAAACGGATCCGTTGTTTTCACCGTTCCGGTAAAGTAGAAACCCATCCGTTGGTGCAACGGTACTGGAACGTTTTTTTAACGGACGTCGATACGTGTGAACGCTCCCATGCAACTCAGTGTGTTTCTACAGTATCCGGTAGATTCACCGTTCCGTTAGTTTCACCGTCCGTTAGAAAAACGGATCGTGTGAAAGGGTTCTTAGTGCGACGGTAGTGCGACGGTACCGGACCGTTTTTTTAACGGACGTCGATACGTGTGAACGCTCCAATGCAACTCAATGTGTTTCTACAATATCCGGTAGATTCACCGTTCCGTTAGTTTCACCGTCCGTTAAAAAAACGGATCGTGTGAAAGAGCTCTTAGGGAGAGGGGAGAACCACCCGCAATTCGCTCGATTCCCTTTATTATGAAAAGAAACCATGAGCGAGACAGAAGTGCATATCTCCGTGGAGCAACGGATTATAATTGATTCGAGCGACTCGCGTGGACGGTTCTCCCCTCATAGACGGAGAGCTAGTGACATTTTTCAGTGATTATTTTGTTGAGGCCTATTTTTTGAGAGAATGTTGTGGGGGGCATGTTGTGCCATCCGTGAGGATTAACCTTGATAGCGGTATGGGAGGCTGGTGGAACGCCCCCAACTTGTAAAAAATAGTGCACAAAATTATTATTTAGTTAAGGCTGAAATTTTGTTTACTATTCATCTGGTAGTCCACAATTATGAATATAAATTGGCGGATCGATTGGCCGGTATTAAAAGGGTGGCGGATCATCCTAAATACGTCGTGTGAACAATAAAATGTTTATTATTTAGTTAAGCCTCAATTTTTAATATGTTATTGAGGCAACTGTTTCAAGTGGAAATTTAAATTGGCGGAACGAAATATCGGCATTAACTACCTGGCGGAACGGTTTAAACATCCATTGTGCGCGCCTCGATTTCGTGTTGTTTGCCGCAGAATTTTTTGTATTAGGAATGCTTCTAATATAGATAATGATTTTGTTTATTTTCTGGAATCTTTTTAGTAATAATAGTAATTTAGTTTCCCTGGAGTTAATATTTTAGCGCTCATTCAATATTGATAAAGAGCTTCAATATATCAATCAAACATCAGTCTTTTGTTAGGACACTCAACATTTTATTTGTGATGTCAGATATTTTAACAATTTTTTAAACGGATGAATGATATCATTTTTTTTTAGAATACCCTTTTGGCATTTGACCAACGATACAGTGCTTTATACAAATATAACAAGATGCGTGAAGTGAAAGAATATTTTTAACAGAAATTTTTTTAAAGCGAACTAATTTCTTAGAGTATTTATCGACTTACAAATATATGGTAGGTACTTCGTATAAAGACAATTTTAATACCGTCAGTTGTTCGATCATCTAGTCATCTTCTGTGTCCGGCCAATCAGAATCGTCACCTTCGTTAACTGAATCCAGATCACTAGATGCTCGAGAGCCTACGTCTATAAATTTAAACAAATTGATTAGAAAAATGTAATATTTTTGTTTATATTTACTCTTAAATCTGCATACCTGATTCAATGTCACTGTTGCAATCATTGTCGCTTTTATTGGAATCTTCAACAAGTACATCTCCAAGAAATTCAGGCAATTGATCTCTTTGAAACCAGACGAATTCGTACTTGCCGTCGTTGATGCACCAGCCATGGTTTTCTAGAGATTTATCCGTTGGTTGTTGCAAATTTGCATTTAGCCAGATACTGGCAATGTACGAGCTCCGCAGTAGTTGCTGTTGCACTTCAGTTGAGCATGATGGCAAGTACGTAGTGTCTGCAACTTTATAAGCTTCGTGAAAGTACCAAACGAGCTTCATTAACGGTGTCTGCGTTTTTGACACCATACACATCCAGCAGATAAATTCTTGCAAAACAGGAAATACTGCTGAAGTATCAACGTCATCTTTGCCTAGGTCTTCAAATGCCTTCTGATAATTATCGAACGCCTTCAATAACTGATATGGTTTATTTTTTCCTTTACGGAAAAATGAAGGGTTGTAATCACACCCTGTAAGGACGTGGAAGCCAGGCAGAGCTCTTTAAAATGTTGTTCCTAATTTTTCATATAATTTTGTCACGTCGAGATATCGCTGTGAATTGCCAACACTCATCTCCATCCATATTTTATGTGACTGATTAAAGTGCACCATATTGCCCAATAAAATGACCAAGACATCTGTGTCTGAACATCGAATCAGAATATTGGAAGGATGATCAATTTTTGAGGCATGATAAATAATTTTTGTGTCTGCCTCTTCGTGAGATTGACATGACAGATGATAATTCGGGGTGCGCACGACTTTATCATTTTCACTCTTGAAGCTGTAGCAAATGTCAAAATTAACGTTAATAGTTTTGTCTCCTATATAAGAAGCAAACTCATCACTGGCTCAGTGATTTATGAGGAACTGAACTACGGCTTCTTTGAAATTATCATTCTGTAGCTCTTTCATAAAATCGGTAAGTCGAGTTTGTTCTGGTCCTGAGATCGCGTAATTACTTGAATACGCTTGGCGCAAATGATGCTCATAGTCTTTAATGGATGGATGCGAATATCTGTCAAAGAGTACGTCGATTCGGTGAGCTTTGAAGTTTGTGATGATCTGCATAATTTTCTTCTCTATGTTTCCAAATAATCTAGGCACTAAATATTTATGTGCGCTAAAAACGAATCTGACTATCGTCGGTCGGTCAAATGCCAAAAGGGTATTCTAAAAAAAATTAGTCAGCGGTCGCCCTGCGTCACCTCACTGAACTGCGTCTCAACGTTCGCCCGGCCTAACGATACAAGCCATCTGCGCATCAACTCCTTCAAGGTCACAGACCCCTCCGTAATTAAAAAAAAATCAGTCCCGATTATATTTGATACATTCTCATATGTACCTAGATTGAAAGTAATAGTAGATGTCTATAAGTAGCTTTGACTTTCTAGCTAAATTACAAAGCTAAAAACAACCATCTGATTAGTGTGTGATGAGGACGTTCATGTCTTTTGTACGTGTAACAGAAGTAATAACAACTTTCCATAGTTTAGAACTCTATAGCTAATAATAAGCTAAGAAAACGAAACGAAAATGAAATACAAAAAACTCTCAATAGTGGCACATGAATGTTTAGGATTCTTTCTCAGCATTCTGTAGGTACTCACGAAGAGAGTCAATTAATTTTTTATAGCTGGATCATAAGTCGTGGAATTTCGTTTCGATTTTCGAAACTATTTGCTTCCAGATCCCGAATTGATCCAACAGAATTCTGTACTTTTCAAAACGTATTATACAAAATAGATCAGTCATTTTTCTACTTAACCCTTCGCGTGTAACGTCTTTTTCGGCACCCGTAACTGGTAACGTCTGGTCACTCGTGTCCGACGCCTAAAAAATACTTTAGTATTCTAAAAAAATCTGAAAAAATTCATGTTACCTTATTAACTATCCTACTTTATGGATCAATCGCTATATTGCCGATTTTTTCAATTGTTTAAACAATATATTTATATAAATACATAAAAACATGAAGAATGGACCATATTTTTCAAAAAATCGTAACTTCGGCAAAAATTAATATATTTTTAAAACCCGAACGGGAAATTAAAGTTTAAGAATAGTACTTTAATGAAAAAAATATTAGAAGTATGTATAAATTAATGGGATGCTTAAGTTTTGAGCATCAAAATCACGTTTTTTAAAAGTATGTAAATAGATACAAATTACAGTGTAATACACATTTTATTCATTTTTAATCCATTTCATTCATGAAAATGCAATCAATCACAATTATTTATTACAAAATTATAAAAAAGTACAAAAATATGAAAAAATTATAGTAATAGGAAACTCTAAGATAGATTAATAGATTGATATTTATAGATAACTAAAATTAATCTATCAATTTCCAACGAAAGAATATGAATTTTTAGTAAAAAAACATCCAAATTAAAATAAACATTTTACTCACCTGCTATTTATAATCAACGTAACTTGTAACGTCGGGTCACTCGTGCACTTTCAAAATTTCGTCTGGCTCTCAAAACGGCTGTTTACGTACTAGACCGTCGGCGCTTGGGGAGCTAGTAGCTTAGTAGTATACAATTTTTTTCAGTATAGTTTGGTCCCCCCCTCCCCCCACCCTTAGGGCTACAGGGGGCAGTCCCTTTCGCCAGGGCACGAGTGACCCGACGTTACACGCAAAGGGTTAATAATGTTTCAGAAAAACGCTTACTTTTGAATTAATTCCAGCGTCTTCTTTAAATCTTTCTTGTAATGAAGCCCGAAACAATAGTAGCTAAGAAATATAATCAACATTTCTTCCACAATATTTCTTGGCACGAAGAGAATTCTATATTCCAGGACAATTACGCTTTTTGCATTTTCTGCGTGCTTTGAATCACCTGTATCACAAATCTTCTATATAAATAAAAATATAACTGTTCGTTTGTACAAAATCTAAGATCTCCGAAAGTTCTTCACGATTGCATTGACATTTTGACACAACGTTGCTGTCGAATACGAGCGTGCTCTTATATACCTACTATTTATATACATACTCCCTTTAACACTTTGTATACCGATGGTACCTATAAGTACATTATTTTGCAACCCTTCTCGAATACCAAGCAAGGAAATATTCACAAAAGAAAGAGCTGATTGGAAGTGCGAGTATCGAAAGGCTAGTAAAATATCTACAGCGCCATCTCTATATCGTCGTATTCTTTAAGAGTGACTTGAAAGTATCGTTGGTATTCCAAATTACTAGTATTCGTCCAATAAATTTTCTAAAGGTTTATAAACTCCGATACTTTTACATACCCGTGGGACAATGTAACAGATTGAAAAAAAATTGTGGCTGGTAGATAAAGGGTTAAGGGGGTAAAATAGAGAATGAGATTATTTCGTGATTCACGTGGACGAAGTCGCGAAGGGAAAGCTAGATGTCGTACCTGTGACAGGTAAAACCATGCTTTTAAACAATTTCTATATCTGCACAGACAATGGAATAGCAAAAAAAAATGATCGTGTGTAGCTATCAATAAAATCGTTTAACTATTGTCCAAAACACTTTGAGCAGCACACATTTCACTAATTTCTGCTACACCTCTCTCTATTATATAAAATAGTTTTCGAATAAATGCGTGGACAAAACCGTGTCGCCAAAAACCCCGGCGACTTCGAACCGGATGCGCGAAGCACGGGCGGTTGTTGGAGGAGGAGGAGGAGGATAAGGACGAGGATGACTAGGACGAGGACGACGACGGCGAGAACGACGAGGACGAGGACGAGGAGGACGGCGACGATGAGAACAACGACGAGAACGGCGACGACGACGACGACGAAGACGGTTACGATGAGGACGGCGACGACAACGGCGACGACGACGATGACGGCGACGACGACGACGACGACGACGGCGACGGCGACGACGACGGCAACGACGACGGCGACGACGACGGCGACGACGACGGCGACGACGACGAGGTCGAGGACGGCGACGTATAGGAGGGCGACGATGGCGACGACGACGAGGACGAGGACGGCGACGACGACGAAGATGAGGACGGCGGCGGCGGCGACGATGACGACGACGAGGACGACGACGACGACGTATTGAACGGAGAAGACAGCAACGATGTGATACTGCTGCAAAAGCTTGCCTAACTAGAAATCTCGGGATAACCATCTGTAAAAAGTTATCTTTTGCCGGTTAACTGAAGAATTTATCCAAATGTTAACTAGAAGATAACATATTTTCTGTTCACCTGAATCGGATATCTTGTAGATATCTTTTTGGGTTATCTCTCAGACACAACTAAAAAACTGTCAAAAAGTAATTGGTTAGCCATTTTTGAATAGACGATTGACTAAAGTTATCGAAAAGATAACTGCCTCTGATTATCTACCAGTTATCCTGAAAAAGTTATCTAACAGGTGGTATTTTGCGGTTATATTTGAAAAGTACAATAAAAGTCGCCGCAAACTTATCCATAAGAGACTATCTAGAAATGACTGATAAAAGCTATCTATTATAATAGTTAACTTTTTTATGCCATTTATAAGTTATCAGGAAAAAGTTAACTCAAACCTGTTACCTTGTGGTTAGTGTTTAGAAGTTCAAAAAGAGTCATCACAAAGTTACCCACTTAAAGTTATTTACAAGATGACTCCCCAAAGTTATCCATTAGTTAAATTTTTTCTTTCACATAAAAGTTATACCGAAGTAGTTATCTGAGCGATGAAATTTTTCGGTGAGAGTTTGGAGTGATTTTTAGGAACATTAAAAGGTCATCCATCTCAAGTCATCTGTCAGATGAATCATAAAAGTTACGAATAAGATGACTTTTTCATAACATTCAAAAGTTATGTGGAAAAAGTTTTCTAAACGATGTCTGTATTTGCACTTCAATTGACTGGCCGGTTTAAATTGACTTGAAGTCGATGCATTTCGGGTAGGTTTAGATAGGGTGAAAGCACCGGTTAGCCGGACACTACCTGTTGTTGGATAGAGAATGAAATAGATAACGTACCGGTTAGTCGGACAACTTACCTGTTGTCGGACATTTAATGAAAGAGATATACCGCATGTCCTATGGCCAACCGCGCAGGCGAGCTGCGACCTGAATTCTTGACTTCGGCAGTATTTATGGTACAGTTAGAGTGGGCTTCAGACGAGTGCGCTGCATAAGAACGAAAAGTGTCGACTGCTCTTCTAATAGCTGTCAATTCGGGAGATCGAAACATTTCATGTAACCTCAAAATCGTAAAGTTTTGAATTAGTAGTGAATAATTTGTAGAAGTGATGAGAAATAATCATAAATAATCTTCCGAATGGACACCTTAGGTATCGCTCACGCCACTTCGTAAAACTACTTCCTAGACACGCGCGGTGCTAGAGCGGAAATAATTTCTGAAACAAATAGGCATGAGGCGTGTAATTCGGTTGGACATCGAAAAAACCCGAATGATTGTTAACTCTCATTTCTGAACATTACTTACCATTTATTCAAAGATTCACGATTTCGAGCTTAGACTTCGATCTCCCGAATTGATAGCCATCGGGAGATCAGACGTTTCACACTTTTCGTAAGAACGCAGCGTAAGAGCGAAAAGCGTCGTCTGATTTCCCGATGGTTGTCACAATTTGGAAGATTATTTATGATTATTTCTCATCACTTCTACAAATTATTCACTTCTAATTCAAAACTTTACGATTTTGAGGTTACACGAAACGCTTCGATCTCCCGAATTGACAGCTATTAGAAGAGCAGTCGACACTTTTCGTTCTTATGCAGCGCACTCGTCTGAAGCCCACTCTAACTGTACCATAAAAACTGCCGAAGTCAAGAATTCAGGTCGCAGCTCACCTGCGCGGTTGGCTATAGGACATGCGGTATGAAAGTATCCTTGAACAGAGGAAGAAAGGGATACGTCCGAGAACTGGAAATATCGTCTGCTTAGGAGTCCGACAACCGGTGTGTTCGCCCTATACCTACTCTTTTCATGAAAATGCGGTTAACTTTTAAATGAAAATCACGGGATGGACAACAGTTGACTTGTAAAAGTGATCGAAAAGTTATTATCTCCGTGTCTTTCTGGTGCCGGCGTGTTGCGTTATATTTCTTCTCGTGTATTTGTGCAATTGTTGGCTGTTTTTTAATGTAAAATACGCGACAAAAATCACGAAACTAATTACTGGTAAGTACCTTTTTTATTAAGTATTCAAATTAAGTACAACTGGGAACGTCTTATGGTTTTAGCGGGGAAATTTGACACTCTGGGTGCGATGCAGGTTAGGTTCGTCAAATTATTTCCACTCCCAAGTAGAAATTTGCCGTCTAAAAGTTAGCTTTCAGTTAATCCGAAAATATTCTGGTCAACTTTTGGATATTCCAAAAGATAACTGACAGTCAATATAAGGACGTCTTAATGTCTGTCCCGACTGTTAACTTTGGTTTTCAAAAAAAAACGATTACATGACCAACTTATAGTTAACTTCAGTGGATGTCTATTCGGCAATCGTTTGAAGGTGACTAAATAACATTATTACATCACCAACTTATAGTTAACTTTAGTGGATGTCTATTCGACAATCGTTTGAAGGCGACTAAATAACATGATTATAATGATGTTATTTAGTCGCCTTCAAACGATTGTCGAATAGACACCCACTGAAGTTAACTATAAGTTGGTGATGTAATCGTCTTTTTTTGAAAACCAAAGTTAACAGTCGGGACAGATATTAACACGTCCTTATATTGACTGTCAGTTATCTTTTGGATTATCCAAAAGTTGACCAGCATATTGACTTAAAGTTAACTTTTAGACGAAAAATTTCTACTTGGGTTGGGGGAGCGCCGCGATAGCCTCCCGGGGGTTGACGAGCGAAGCGAGTAGGGGGCAGAGCCCCCTAGTACTGCTAAATTTGAGCTTTGTCGTATTTCTCGACCGGTCATCTATTGGAATTCATCATTGCTCCCCTTTACAAAACCGACTTAGAATTCGAAATATAGTGGCATCTATTAGCGTGGGCACTGAAGGAAATACCTCATTATGACCTGTCTGGTAATTGACCTTTCGGGAAAGATGCGGGACTGCGAACGCATTCGAAACCCACGTTTGCCGAAACATACCGCCCGCTTCGCCGCTACGACTGATGTAGAAATTAGATCTAGATTTGTGCGCGTTACTTAGGTTGCGTCGATAATGAGCGGTAAGAAATAACGTAGAAGACGCCTTGCGACGGAACACATATTAACACAAACTTAAGTCACTTGATATATTGAAGTGAAACTTCTTTGTTGAGGGGGCTGCAATTTTCCGGAGGACAGTGGTCCCTCTATAACTCGCGCGTTTCAGGGCTGTATATTCGCAGAATTATGAGTTAGAGAAGCTTCGCTTCAGCCCCCACTCATTTCAATGGAGGCGTGGCAAAAGAAAGAGACAGCGTGGTTTTTAGACAGAGAACACGATAAGTTGCGCGCGGCTCTGGTGAAATTGGGACCGTGTGCAGCTGCTTGGAGGGGATACGGCGAACGATCGTGCGCAACTAGTGGTGAAGCTTGAAGTTAGGTAGCACGTCTCTCCATACATACCGGCTTCTCCTCTCTATATTTTCATGCACACCTCTGTGCGCACTTCATACTATGGCAGCAGTCATGGCGTCACTGGAGGAGTGGGGGCAATCGCTTCCCCTCTCGCGCGAGTTATGGAGGGTGCGAGTAAAGGTTGATTCTCACTATACGTTCCGTTTCCGTTCCATATCGGTTCCGTTCCGTTTACATAAAATATTATGACATGAAAATAAGTGTAGGTATACACACTTTCCGTTCCGTTTAGATACCGTTTCCGAACACTTCCGTTCAGTTTAAACGCAAACGTATTTTTGACGGATAGACTGAAACGTGCCGGAAGCGGTAAGGATAGTGGGAACAAAGTCTTTGCGGGTCAGTTACATATTGTTTGGTGGACAGCGCGTTTGCTTTTAGTTTTGAAATATGAATGACGAGAAACTGATTGAACTGGTGAGGCAAAATCCTATCCCTCTGAAGGAGTGCTAACGATACATAACTCGCAGAATCGACTTTCCTCAACAGCTACCGTTTCTTCATCATTATAGGGGAGCGAGAGGTCACAATGATCTCGCGCGTTCTAGGTCTCCCTCGACTTCTATTCTTCCACATATAATGTAACATATTCTCCATCAATATTTCTTTTTTTTAACATTTCATGCACCCAAAATCTTCGTTTTTTTCTTTTTAAGCAAGCTTCTTCATCTAATGCAATAGCATGTATGATTAGGTTTTCATCGGACCACATTTTAACACCATTGCATACAACACCCACTATTTTGATGGAATGGAAACTGAACACTAACGGAAAAATGTGAACAGACTAGAATTTTACTGAACGTATATGGAACGGTTATGGAACGGAAACGGAACGTATAGTGAGAATCGACCTTAATAGAGGGACCACTGTAACGAACATTTCACATCGCTTGAGGGGAATATAGTTAGGTACGTGGTGGGGGGACCGACAGAGAAAGAGAGTGCGTCAACGGCGACACTACGGCCCTTCGTATACTACGCTACGCAGGTATCCGATACTCGACGACTCAAGCACGCTTAGGCCCAGTGCCCATGAGTGTATTTTGAGGTGCGGTAACGCTGCGTAAAAAAACGTGTGGCCGCCACACGCGGAAGAAGTAAAACTTCGATATCAGTTTCTTTGAATTTGATTCCGGTGGTATTAGTTTCAATTGACTCTATACAAGTCTTTTATAATGCTTCTTCGTAGAGCCAATTGAAACTAATACCACCGGAATCAAATTCAGAGAAACTGATATCGAAGTTTCACTTCTTCCGCGTGTGGCGGCCACACGTTATGTATTTTTTGTTGAATTCAATATGCATTTTTTATGATCACAAAATGTAGTGAAAGGAATATCATATTCACTGGATGTATTTTCACCGATATTGGATCCTCCAGGAACTTGAAAATCTGTTACGTTCTCCAGGGTTTGGGACTGGTGTTGATCTGCATTAGCAGATATAGCAATATTTGATTGTGTTAATTTAATTCTCTCTCTCCATTTTCGACTTCGTTTTGCATCAGTTTTAGGTAGTGTCTTCGTCATTGTTTTCTTTACACGGTGCCTGTCACGAAACTCTTTTGCCCGTTGTTTTCCTGTTTTTGCCATAATAATTTTAATATAACACACACGCGAAAGAATGTTCAGTGTTCGTTGACGTTAACGAAATTGAAAGTTTATTTTACACGTTGCCTGTAACTGTACTCTTTTGACCATTCTGTTGTTTTTTTGCAAGAATAATTATAAATGAATACACACACACATACACATGCACGCGCGCGCGAAAGAATGTACAGTAATGCATGGTGGTTACTCGAGAAAGGTCACGACTCCGATCGCAGACTACACGAGCTCCGTATAGCCGGCCATTCGACGCGGTAAAATCCGGAAAACTGAAAATGTACAAACGAAATACAAACATCTCACAAGAGTAATTCTACGCCCTCTAGTCTGGCTTCTCATATCATCTTACGGATACGCCCAAAAAAGGGTTCTAAACGCTAGATTTATGGTGAGACTAAACAGTCCTCTTAGTGTGGAGGTGCGACACTGCGTCGCCTCATAATACGAACAATAGCTTTCATCGCCCGAAGAAACCCTCTCGAGCAACACAAACCAGACCCCCTCTGCACAGTCGAAACAGCGATTGATTTTTGCGTCATTTTTCTTCAGTTTCAAGTTAATAACTATAACATCTGCGATCAAGAGTAGATCTCCTCGAGGTCGTAAACCCCGAAGGCACTATTGCGTGACACAAATAGTGACTGAAAACGTAGAGTGGTGGATTTAAACCGTATCGGTTAGTTGAAATGATTTAACACTGCACTCACAATATTACTGGTGATTATATTTGATTCAAAGAGATACAGTAATTCCGTGATGTAGCCGTGGTTTACAATTAGATATACTGAGAGGTAGTTTTGAGGGAAATGTGTGGAACTGCGAACGCATTTGTAACCCCCATTTTCACCAAAACATACCGCCTGCCTCGCTGTTGCGACCGATGTACAGATGATATCTAGATTAGTGCGTTACTTAGGTTGCGATAATAGTGAGCCTCGCCGCGTGAGTGACAGTCGCACGACGGCCTGGCGCTCCAGCCTCGCAAAATCGACACATGGCTTGCCTGGCAGAGGCGATAGTCTACGTACGGTAGAGAGCGGTGGAATGGGGCAGAGGTGAGAGCGGTGTATTGGGGCAGGGTCGAGAGCGCTGTATGAGTGAGGCACGGTCGGAAGCGCTGGAGTGTGTGGGTTTCGTTACGGTCCCTCGTGTCGGCGCGCGCGATTTTAGTACCCTCAGCAAAGAAGTTTCACTTCAATACGCACATCTCAGAAGTATAATACATTGACTCCAATGGAGCAGTTCACACGGGACGTCGACGTTGTTTCACCACCGTGCGGTGCCGCTGCAGCAAAATTCTACCTGCGGTGTCCGCTGCACCGCAGGTCCGTTTGGGTCGTCCGTGCGGCGAAGTAGTATATTGGCGTAAATGGAGGACTGCACACGAAGGCAGTAGAATGCACCGCTCTGCGGTGAAACAACGTCGGGCTACGTCGACGTCCCGTGTAAACTGCTCCATTGGAGCCAGTGTACTTCTGAGACGTGCGTATTTTTACGCAGCGTACCCGCACGTCAAAATACGCTCATGTGCACCGGGCCTCAGCGGTACCGCAACGTCGACGTTTTATGGCCGCACCGTCAAAATACGCACCGTGGGCACCGGGCCTTATACAGGCAAACCTGAGTGTACGCGTGACCACATGTACACTCAGATTTGCGTATTTTTGTTTTTTTTCTTCTCGACAGCAAATGCTAGTACAATTGCTAAACACGCTTCTTCGATTATGCAGTGAAACGACATTTCGACTTCCTTTCATATACTGACAAAAATACTTTCAAAATGTACTGACCATCTAAACGCTACGAAAATATTGATGGAATGATTCAATACTTTTAACATCAATACTTACTGACTGTATTACTGATCGTCTAAACGCCGCTTCCTGTAACGGTCGGCTGGGGAGACGGCAGGGGAGAGATAGAAATGACGTAGCAGTAATGCTACTGAATTCTCATAACACTGCTTGTGTTTGTTTACTCCTCAGTTTTCAAATCGGTATGGTGGCAGTAATCTGATAGAAGATTTAAAAAGAGATAATATCGGCACATTGAACCTTGAATACAGTATCTCCTGTTGGTAACGCAAGTATTTCAATTTCCCTGACATTTGACTTTGATAGTGCTTGGAACGGTGCTGTAGTCATTATATTAGAGTTGGCTTCAGAAAAGTGTGCTGCGTTCTTACAAGCCGTGTTTCGAGAGCGAAAAGTGTAAAACGTCTAATTTCCCGGTAACTGTCAATTCGGGTGATCGAAGCGTCTAACCTCGAAATTAAATTAATTTGTAAATAATGGGAAATAATGTGTAGAAGTGATGAGAACTAATCATACAGGTTTCTTGGTTTAGATTTCCCAAATGTCATTTACACTAGCAAGTCAGTTTACAGCGTTAAATGTTTAATATCAACTTTATCTCTTTCCGAACACCCATCACCCGAGCATTATTACGATTACGTTGACGTTAATCGCAGAATAGACAGTGACCTCGGGCGATGGTTGTTCCAAAAGTTGCTATTAAATCATCGGATGCTGGAAACTCACGTGCTTTGCAACTGGCACATTATCGCAGTAGTAGTTCGGCACACCGAATTGCCTCTTAGTTTTAATAGACGAACTTGTCTATGACCTGTCGCAATTATCGATCGTTGCCTCCTATCACGAACAGTTCATAAAAGGTTATTAGCATGAAAGAAGTAAAACTTATTTAACGCTGAAATAGTTGAAACGGGAAGCGCGTATGAAGTCTTCATGAAAATCTTCTAACCTACTCGTTCTGCAGCGCTACTTCATATCATTGTAAGATGAAGCAATAATCACTGGCAAAAATCGGACACCGGTTTTTGAACACTTGGGAAATCTCAACCAAGAATCCTGTAAGATTATTTCTCATCACTTCTGCACATTATTTGCCATTATTTACAAATTAATTTAATTTCGAGTTTAGACGCTTCGATCTCCCGGATGTGATAGTTACCGGGAAATCAGACGTTTTACACTTTTCGCTCTCGAAACACGGCTCGTAAGAACGCAGAGCACTCTTCTGAAGCCAGCTCTAACTATAATGACTACAGCACCGTTCCAAGCACTACCAAAGTCAAATTTCAGGGAAATTCAAATACTTACGTTTTATCAACGGGACATACTGTAGATGTAACGGTGGATTCAGAAACTTTTTTCGAATGTCGGAAATTGAATTTGAATACTTGTTGCAAAAAACAAAAACGTGTACAGGGTACACGCAACAGAAGTGAAACTGCATGCGTAAACCGATGAAATACTAAGATTCAAAAACAAAATTAGAAAAAAATTAGAAATTAGTAAGGTAAAAAACAAAATAAAATGTAATCATGCAGTCAAGAAGGTGACGAGAAGTTTTGCGTCTTTTTATTTATTGATGATTATACCAATCGTCTGTTTATTTATTGACGATTATACGCAAAACTTCTCGTCACCTTCTTGACTGCATGATTACATTTTATTCTTTTTTTTCACCTTACCTTTTTTTCTAATTTTGTTTTCCAATGTTATTTTTTTCTAATTTTATTTTTCAATCTTAGTATTCCGTGGGTTTATGCGTGAAGTTTCACTTCTGTTGCGTGTACCCTGTACACGTTTTTGTTTTTTTTTTCTTCTGGTGCGATCCGTAGGTATTTCTCGTCGTTCTATAAGAGTGTGTGTTGTTGAGTGGTGAGAGAATCTTCAATGGGGATATCTTCACTGACATCATCTTGTCTGATTTGTTGAAGATTGTCAGGGGCAGTGAAGAACGACTCATTTACGGTAACATTATATAATGTATATAATGGTAAATTTACTAGATTTTGTAACCACAGTTTAATTGTTCGTTTATTGATCAAGCCATTCACATAACTTGATCGATGGATTTTTCTTCGTTTGATATGAACATTGATGTAATGATCATCATCAACATCTCGCGGTTGTTGATGAACCATTGTGTCCACAGATACTGGTACGTTAATTCCGTATCGACCATGTACATGTCTCAATCGACGAATCTGCATAAAGGGGATTCGTGGAGATATAAGTCGCTCTGATACCAAATCTAGTGGAGGTAAATGGTCGGGTATCGGTGGATATTTGAAACCGTTGTAAGTGGTCATTGCAGGGATAGTATTCTTTTTGAGTGCTTGACGACAGGTGTAGCAGATTTGAATGATTTCCCCATCAATCCGAGGGAGAATTACGTTCAAAATATCCTCGTGTTCACGAACGGAAATTTTTAAATCGTCTTGGAACCATAACCTATCACAAATAGAACACGTATGACCGAAAGAATTATTTATCGACATTTTATATTGAATTCCCTATGAGCGATTTCATTTCGGTTATAAAGACTATATGGCAAGTCCTGACATAAATTATGTTCACATGGTCCTGGTTCATTGCGTCGTAAATTGGATGGTCCTGGCTCGTCGCGGATATTATTGCCAACAAAAGCGTGATGAACCGAAGATGAATTGTTAGGAGCTAAAATGTCATTTTCATTTTGCACATTATGATTTTCAAGTTCACTGGTTAATAACTGATCGTCGGAAATTTGACTCACTGGGTTTCTCAGTTGTTTTCGTAACTTACTTTCCCTCATGCGTTGGGCCCCAGACCTTTCACTTCACCTTTTCACTTTTTTTACACTACTTGCATCCTTTTTACGTTGTCTCTCATGATATTCCTTACATTTCTGCGTATTTGATTTCGCCATTATAAATTAATTCAATTAAATGTCACTAAAAAATAGCACAAAACAAAACAAATGAATATCATTTACAGCACGCACACGAATGAAGACGCCATACTGGTCCCCAGTCAGCTGTATACGCAAGCGCCAAATTTATTCGGGGGGCCAGTAAGGTCACCTAACTTACTAGGCTAAAGGCCCGTTTAGACGCTCATGCAATTTGCACAAACCAATTTGTGCATGCAAACTTGAGAAATTGAACTGAATTTTAAAAGCTAGATGGAAGATATGTTTACACGCTCATGCAATTTGCGCCAATTGGCTTGTGCAAGCCATTTGCACAAGTAAATCGTTGCGTTAGAACGAAAGCATGAAGTTAGGGCAAGCCAAAAGGCTTGGCTTGAATAATATATCTGACCGGATAGATATTTTGCATGAAGTTGGTGCAAATGCATGAGCGTGTAAATGCTACTCCAACTCAGGGCATGACAAGTTGACATACGACGTACTATGCACGTGCTTTCGAGGTTGGTAGGTTAATTGTTTGTGTTTATTATTTGATATCTTCTGAATATTTGAATTTTGAATATTATTATTTTGTTGGCGCCGGTATTACGTTTTGACATTTTTCTTTTGATTATTTTCCCGACAAACGTGTTCGCAGTCCCGCACCGTTCTCGGAAATTAATTAACCCATTTGCATCAAAGCGCAGAATATTCCGCCAGCTGCAACTGTCTGCTGTCTGCAACATGGCACTATTAGAATAAAATAAAACAAATTTAGAAAGGTATCTATATCTATATATATAAAAATGAATGTTTGTCTGTCTGTCTGTATGTCTCGTATGCCTTCCTAAACCGTTCATCCGATTGCGATGAAACTTTGGGGAATGGTTGGACGCATGCCCGCGAAGGTTTCTGAATTAGTAAATCTTATAAAAGGTGTTCAAAAAGTACCGGTACTGATGATTATTATTCCTTCCTAAACCATTCATCCGATTGCGATGAAAAGTTGGGAAATGGTTGGACGCATGCCCACGAAGGTTTCTGAGTTAGTAAATCGTATACAGGGTGTTCAAAAAGTACCGGTACGGATGATTATTATGCCTTCCTAAACAGTTCATCCGATTGCGATGAAAATTTGGGGAACAGTTGGACGCATATCCGCGAAGGTTTCTGAGTTAGTTAATCTTATACAGGGTGTTCAAAAAGTCGAACTATACTTGACCTAAATTTGACCTCCGCTGACAATAAAGGTAATATGAAAAAAATGGTCAAGGACACATTTGAACGTGAAAAAAAATTAATTTGACCTCGATATAACCTTGAAGGTCATGGTCAAGGTCAAATCCAATATGACCATTGCGTAGCCCGGGAAAAATACTAAAAGTTTTGTATTAAAAATGTATTTAAACAATGGTGGACGGACAAAATCAATCCACAATCTACCCGTGCGAAGCCGGGACGGGCTGCTAGTATGTATATAAAACAAAGTCGGGTTAGTTACATTATTTATAACTAAAGAACGGCTGGACAGATTTTTATGACCTTTGATTCTTGAATTTGTCTCCGCCACGAATAGCAGAGTAATTATTAAAACATCTGAAAAATTTACGAAAAAAAAAAATTATTAAGAAATCAATTAATTTTTCTAGAGAAGTTTCCTCGCGTATTGGAAAGTAAGAAGATACAAAATAAATTTGAATCAGTATCGTATATCACAAGGTGCTTCAATGATGGGAATCGACCCGAGTGCAATCCATCCAGCAAATAGTTTAATAGAAAGTAGTGCAATAATGCTACGCGAATCATTTCGATTCGACTCAATAAAGCAAATGCCTTGCTGCAAAGTGAATTAAATTAATTTAAGTGTAATTAAAGTACATTTCGTTTTTAAGTTAACACAACATTTATTGATTCTGAGGCAGTACGAATTTCGCCGGGTCAGCTAGGTTTTTAATAAACTTGAACATATATTTAAATATTTATGGAGCAATGGGGCTGTATCGATGATACTCCATCAGCATTCCTGGCTTGTTCCATGGAGGTACAACCGACGCGTGCGGTAATAGGGGGAGTTGTCAATTGACCTTCCATGATACCTGTGTACGTACGTAAGTAATTTTGAATATTATTTTGTTGCTCATTAACTAGCGAGCCTAGATTCGGCGAAATATACCCCCGCAACCGACCTGTGCAATTGAGAGATAGAAGTATTTGCGTGTCTTGTCGCTCCGAAATCGGTCGTAACGGCGAGGCGGGCGGTATGGGATAGCCCGAGTCGACCCGAGTCGAAATCCGAGACATGAAAAAGCCCTGACAGAACTGAAAAACCCATGAAATACCACTGACAGAGCAGAATTATTTTCGTTGAAGTGACCGCGCGGCCATGGGTCGACCCATGAATTCGGAACACCTGAAAAAGCCATGACAGGCTTGCATAAATGCATTTTCATGCAGGCTAGGGGTGTCAGTTCTTTTTCAGGGGTATCATTTTCAGTGCTTTCAGTTCTTTTTCAGGGGTATCCCGAGTCCCACTGATACAGCCGTGATTAGAGCACTCTATATATACTACAATAATTTTCTTTCCGACGGAGAGGGATAATTGGGAATGGTGGGGATATAATACTGAAATATATATACAATATATATATATATATATGTCTAAAGGTTACTTTGGGGACACGATATATTTTGGGTTAAATCGATGCAGGAAGGCATTATATATATATTAGGACTACGTAGAAAAAATAATAATGATAAAATGTCAAGATATTTTGAATTTTACGTAAAACAGCTACTATGAGGACATAGCATATATCCGCGAATATGAGGACATTATATTTTGTAAGGAATGGCGACTATGGGGACATTTTATATTAATAGAAAAAAGTATTTGAATCAATTGCGTTTGACGTTCTAAACAAGTAAACACTACTAACTGCTTCTAATTTCCTCTAAAATGTCTAAAACTAGAGACATTTAGAGTTACATATATAATGGTGACTTTGAGGACATCCGCTTGCTGAAATATATAAAATAGAACTAATGGTTCCTTTGAGGACATAAACAGTTGTTTTCTAAGTATTATATATTTAGCAGATACAAATCTCAATATTGTTACTTAAGCATGTATAACGTATCCGTGTAATATGATTTTCCCCGACAACAGGACAAAACGACAAAAAGAAATTTCAACGCTTCTCTCCTTCACGTCTTTTGAGGAATGAATATATCGCCATATATATTTTCCAAAAGAATAATGACGCAAGTGCAAATTTTGAAATTTTTTAATTAAAAAAATTAAATTAAAAGTCATTTTTAAGACTATTGAGGGATTTAACTAAAAAATTTCAAAATTTGCACTTGCGTCATTGTTCTTCTGGAGAAGCGATATATTATCTGGGATGTCACTTTACCGACCACTAGCGGTTCAATAGCATACATACGTCCGACCAGCCGCCCAGGCCGCAAATCCTCCGTGGCAGATTAGTGCAGTCAAAATAACATATGAAATACAAATTAATCCGGATAGGATGAAACCTATACCAATCCATAGGGAAAAATCCCCTGAAAAACATATCAAAAGTTCCCAAAAAACTTTGGTCGGGAAATATGTTTAATTAATGAAAAAGTAACAAGAATCGCGGTCGAGCGTCCTTTGTACGCTAATATTTCTCGTTCAATGGGCTCAATTAAAAAAGTAGAACTACCATTTTGTAGCGTGAAAAATTTACTATAGAAAACAAGCGGAAACCCCTAGCTGGAAATGTTTCGTTTTAGTTTCATTAATGTTTAATCTTCTGAGCGTCTTAAACGCCGAACGATCAGCCGATTATTTGGCGTTTACGACGCTGCAGAAGCTTAAAACATTAATAAAACTGAAACGAAACACTTTGAGCTAGAGGTTTCCGCTTATTTTTTGTAGAAAATTTTCCCCGCTACAGAATGGTAGTTTTACTATTTCATTGAACCCATTGAACGAGAAATATCAGCGTTCAAAGGACGCTCGACCGCAATTCTTGTTACTTTTTCATTAATTAAACATATTTCCCGGCCAAAGTTTTTGGGAACTTTTGATATGTTTTTCAGGGGATTTTTCCCTATGGATTGGTATAGGTTTCATCCTGTCCGGATTAATTTGCATTCCATGGAATAAAATCGCCTATTTTCACTGCACTATACGTCCACTCGACGTGTGCCAAACACTTGCCAGAGCCGTCCTCCAAGTGCTTCGAAACCCGATATGTTTCAAACAGCGGGCATTATACTCTATGTCGGCTGGTGCCAAGACTGTATATGTTTGGTCATTCATTCTTTTATTTAAAACAGCAAAAACCCAAAACACGTCTAGTAGAATCCACCCGCCTAACGGAGGGTTAACCCTCGGTTAGTCGATTATAGGTCCAGCGGACCTATTGTCATACTACCTACCTACCTATTGTGCATAAGAGAAATTTGACGCGTCTAACGGAGGGTTAAATATGTTTTTGAAGGAAAATAAATTTAAAAAGTAAACATTTACACTCAAAAAGTTAAAAAAAAAGCTAATTTTATTCCAAAATTATCAAAGCAAAAATTATAACCCTCGTAGAAGGCATCTGTAAAAAAAAACACCCGAATCAGTCTCAAATACTCATAACGCTCATAAAGTTTTCAAAACTACAGCAAAGAGCTAGGTATATACGTATGTCGAGTTAAGTAACTTTGGTACTTGAACTTTGTTTCCTCATAATGAACGAAAGAATGACGTTAGAAATATTTTCTCAATTTCTGTAATTTCGTTCGGAGAAAGTTTGAAAGTAAAGGGCGTGCGAAAGACTCCGAGAAGACATCAGATGCGTCGACGTCCCGTGGTGCGGTCCAGGGACGAACGTACGCGCGTCTCGATGACTTAATTTATGATAGGGCGACGCGCGTCTCGTTTATAGGCCTTCATACACGATACGGTTTACCGGAAGGCAGGTCTTTCGATATGCAAGCCGGCAGGCAAATCGTAGTGGTCATATTGGCTGGAAGGCTCGGCCTGAACTCTCGGCTTTCCGAAAAACTGCGGGCGCTTGAAAATTTACCTCCGGCCATGCTTTTCGCCTGCCTGTCGAAAAGTGTATGGGTGCCATAGAAATATAGGCCAAGAGTTTGTGTGACGGAAAGTATAGCAGAAGTAGGTACACCCGGGGACACGGAATCTGTCGCTGGTGACTTTTTTTAATGTCATTTTTAAACGTACTAAACTAATGACCAATTATTTCTCATGCCCTCATTAGCTACGGTGGCGTCTACTCTCGTTAATGAAAGTATGAGGATTATTAATCATTGGTTAGTACGTTTAAAAATAAAATTTTAAATAGTCACCAGCGACAGATTTCGTGTCCCCGGGTGTACCTAGGCAGATATTGCCTAATTTCGATAATAATCAAGTTCCAGTTGTAATTTGTTGATTAAGTGCATATGCAAATACACTTCTCGATTTATTAACCACTGTTTTACCCATTTCGAACATTTGCGCTTTATCTTTTTCTTTTTTTCAGACAACAAAGCAACTGTTAGTCCTATTAACATAAGATCATATTCCGAAATCATGGGTACAACTTTTCGCTTTGCATTAACAAAACCCTGTTAACTGTCCGTTAGTTGGTAATTGTTGAAAAACTATTCCATGGTTTCGTTAATTAAATTTAGCCGAGTCAGATATAATGCTGTATGATTTTCCTCGGTACATAGAGGCATTATTTTCCTTGTTTCAAAGAAAAATTTACATTAGTTACAATGTCGCATCATATAATTTTTAAAACATAAGAGTGTTCAAGTGACGATAAGAGAGAGGGCCGGTATTATAAAGTCCGGTTAACCGAAGGTTGAACTTCAACCGGCGGTTAGACTGCACTTTCCGAATACGCTAACCGCCGCATAAACATCGACACGTGCGGTCTCTTTCTCGCTCGAGAGAGAAGTCAGGGCCGCTTAGTCTCTTTCTCGCTCGGGGGAGAAGTCAGGGCCCGATTATAAGAGAGTAGGTAGTTGTTTCATTTTACAAAGTGTGTACAGCACCGCATTTTTGAATTTGAGAATAGTTTCTCTTAAAAAATGAATGCACAACATGTAGAAAATATGTCACCTAATTAGGATTATGATTAATATGAATACAATACCTAAATGGGATTATTAAAATAAAAAAATGGAACTCTTTCTCGGAATAGATAATTAAGTTGATATTGCTCAGGAAGAGTAAAAAACATTTGGATGTACATGTATTTTTTAGTTTTATAGCCTAGTATGCTTTCCTATTTTATGTAAAAGTCCGAGTTCCCAAATAACGTGCCGAACAATTTTTTTAACAGTTGGGAATAACAATAAGGAGTCGAGCATGTAATAGTTTCAGATAACATGTAACTGTATACAGGTTATAATATGTTTTTTGTACTTTTTTACCTACTTATGTACCAATTAATGTATAATATTTTGAAAACAAATTAGGTAACTTAATAAATATAATTTCCTTTAAATGTTTTTACTCTTCCTCGGCAATGTTAACTTAATTACTTATTCCCCGAGAAAGAGTTTCAATTTTTTATTTCAATAATCCCATTTAGGTATTTTATTCTTATTAATCATACTCCTAATTAGGTGACATATTTTCTACATGTTGTGCGTTCATTTTTAAGAAAAACTATTCGAAAATACGGTGCTGTACACACTTTGTAAAATGAAACTACTACTTTCCGTAATGTGCATATTTCCATATCTAGCAGTGCCGTATTCCTTACTGACAAACAGATGCAAACAAATTTTAGTCAGTTTTCGTTGAAATTTTGAAGTATGAATACGATGTCGGGGGAAGGAAAAGTAGAAATCGTCCGACTCTTACAAATTATAAATTACAATTACTTATCATTACACTAATCAATGTAGGAATAACAGAATAGAACACTTGGAAAGACTTGGTCACTCATTTTCAGTTCGTTGATACGATACTGTAGAAGCACCGAGGGTCCGAACCCCTGCTGAGCCCCCTTTTTCGAGTCACTCGCAAGAGAAACGTACCAGGTCTTTGCGTATGTGTTGACATAGGAATCGTGCGAGTGCGAGTGAGAACGTGGATTAACACTGGTGAACCCATAAGAGTTTCTCTGTCGCACATTCTCCGTCCTTCTAGGAGTTGTCCAGTTGGAGTATGCGACAGAGAAACTCTTATGGGTTCACGAGTGTTAATCCGCGTTCTCACTCGCACTCGCACGATTCCTATGTCAACACATACGCAAAGACCTGGTATACGTTTCTTAGTGAGTAGGCCAATCAGGATCCCCACCACAACGGAATACTTGGTCCTGATTGGTCTATTGGCTAAGATGCGTATACGTAACTTTGCGAGTGACTCGAGAAAGGCCCCCTGCTTTTTTTTCACGCTTTAATGAATCCGCACTAGCGGAAATATCCCCCGAGCTAGTGCGGGGGATGACTGTACTTATAATCGGGCAATGACTTCTCTCCTGAGCGAGAAAGAGAAAGAGGTTAAATTTTCGACGTCTAACACTTTAAAGGCGTCGCCGGAGAGTCAGCTAGCTGTTTAAACTGTAACTGTATTGTAATTTTTAGAAGTGTACGTTATTTCCTCCTGGAAATGTATACTCACGACAGAGTTTTTTATTACAGTAAAAATGTCTAGAATCGTTGTTGTTTGAGATGTTGCTTAGTGATTTCTCAAAGAAATTTTTTCCCAACGTTGGTAGATAATTTTACAAGAATTTAAATAAAATTGATTTATTTTGAAATTATAAATTCTTGAATATATTGCAATATTATTACAATTTTGCAATAATATATTTGAGCGCAAGTATTTATAAAATTAAATTTAAGCAAAGTCATTGCAATATTAAATACTTTCTGGATAGTTGCTTTCAATTAAAAACGTAATTAAAGTTGCCCTTCTTATAAATTGTTATTTCAAGGACAGTCCTCAAAGAAACCGATTAATGTATTGTTACTTTGGGGACTGTCCCCAAAGTAACACCAATTTTGGCTGTCCTCGAACTACACGTAAGACTTGCGTTGATGATTTCGGGGACTGTCCTCAAAGTATACACTTCATGAGTAAAAATTTCGGGGACTGTCCTCAAAGTACACAAATGTCCCCGAAGTAACCGATCAGTGCACGGAAATGTCCTCGAACTACACGTTACGCATATATATATATATATATATATATATATATATATATATATCTTTATTTCCGGTCCAGCGACCTTGAAAAAGGACTTGGTTATAGGGTTAGTTATGGTTAAATGGCACGTTATATTGACGAACTTCCAGAAGGACAAATACGAGAATTATGTTTAAGAAAAAGACGACAGGTCAAAATAATTGAACAAATTGGAGACCAAATGTATTCCGTTGGTACTTACAGAGCTCTTCCAGAAGTACCGCAAAATGTTCAATAGGCATTACTAGATAATGAGCTAGATGTTGAACGATATACAATGTGGAAATATTTTAGATTGCTGAAAAAAAAATTGTTTATGTCTGCACAGTATGGAAAAGTTTTACAAACATCTTCATCTGTAATACAATATATTGACATGACTGACAATCAGATGAAATATGGAATCGTAGAACATTATTTAAAACTAATCAGTAATCGGTGCAGACATAATAATTGCAATTGTGAGTATTCACATTTGGCCATTATTCGAGAAATCATCTGCGATGGCATGTTTGAAGTTGACGGAAATCAGTATCAATATAATACGGCGGGATTTATGTACAAATATCATACAATAAATAATATGAAAGTTATCCCGATAAATGTAATACAGGCTCCATGTTTTCATATTACGATCAATGGCCAGTCATATGTATCAATACCAACTAATGATAAAGAATTAGAATAAATTGTAATTCATTGTACTTTTTTTTCATTAAAAATATAAAATTTTAGTTCATGTATATCTGTGGCTGTTTATTTTGTATTACTGTCTACCACAAGTATATCAGTAATTAATGTACCTATAGCTAATGAGCGTGCCAGTCGAAAATTTTTTAAGCCCATCGGGCGCAACAGTCGAAAATTTTCTAAGTCTATCGAGCGCGACAGTCGAAAATTTTCTAAGTCCTCTATAAGTGGAGGGGACAATTTCAGGGCTTTAAGGTCTTTTTCAACGCTAAGTCAGGCCTGTCAGTGCTATTTCAGTGCTACGTTTTGAGAGAGGTGGGGATATTCAGGGGTAGCAAGGCTATTTCAGTGGTCTTTCACTTCTGTCAGTGGTATTTCAGGGGTTTTTCAGTTCTGTCAGGGCTTTTTCATGTCTCGGATTTCGACTCGGGAGGTCAGAATGAGTCATTTCCTGCAGTTCCCACGGTAATAAATACCGCTTTATTTCAAAGCTCCTTTGACGCGACTCAAATTTACCGACTGAAGCCCGAAGGTGGCATGTTGTTAACACATGGCCGTTTCGGGTCAACGGTACACTTCTCCGCTAGATTCGGAAAATACCTGACGCCATCCCTTGTTCTAATCAGGGGACGTACGTACTCAGGTATCACGGAAGGTCAATTGACAACTCACCCCTATTACCGCGCGCGGTCGGTTGTACCTGCAGGTACCGTATGCTGCAGGGAACGAACCAGAAATGCTGATGGGATATCATCAATACAGCCCTATTGCTCCATAAATATTTAAATATACGTTCAATTTTATTGAAAAATACCTTTCTAAATTTGATTTGTTTTATTCTAATGGTGCCATGTTCTTGACGCCATAAACCCTGATTGGCTGGAGGAGGAATGTTGGAAGATGACACCGGGCTGACGCGAAGTGCGGGCTTACGCAATATTCCGCGCTCGGTGACAGCAGATAGTCGTGGCTCGCGGAATATTCCGCGCTTTGATACAAATGGGTTAATTAATTTGTGAGAACGGTGCGGGACTGCGAACACGTTTGTCGGAAAAATAATCAAAAGAAAAATATCAAAACGTAATACCGGAGCCAACAAAGTAATAATATTCAAAATTCAGATATTCAGAAGATACCAAATAATAAACATAAATAATTAACCTACCAACCCTGGAAGCACGTGCATAGTACGCTGTATGTCAACTTGCCATGCCCTGAGTTCGAGTAGCGTTTACACGCTTATGCATTTGCACCAACTTCATGCAAATTATTATCTATGGGGCCATTCATATATTACGTAAGACGTTTTTGGCCTCTTTTTGACGCCCCCTCCCCCCCAGTGTAAGACATTACACTGGGTTTACACTGTATTACATGCAGTGTAAGAAATATTCATACCCCCCCTCTCTCCCTCAAACGTCTTACGTAATATATGGATGGCCCCATCCGGACAGTTTTTACTCAAGCCAAGCCTTTTGGCTTGCGCAAACTTCAGGTTTTCGTTCTAAAATGCAATGATTTACTTGTGCAACTTGGCTTGCACATGCCAATTGGCGCAAATTACATGAGCGTCTAAACGGGCCTTAACGTCCGCCGGTAATGGTAACCGCGATGTTACCGATCCTACATTCCTCCCTTCGCTCTCTAAATGCTCGACCCATGAGGCACAGTGATGACTCATGGTATCGGATTTTTGTCACATACCTGACTCCGGCAAAACCGATTCACGCCCAAGGCACCTATAGAAGTTTCACTTCAAAAATCGGTCGAGGCTCTTGATCGATCATTGCAAGATTAAGGTGCTGCACACGCAGCTTATCGTCATAGACACGTATTAGATGCTACGTATGGAACGTATACGCTTTTTTGCTGCTCACTTGTATTTTTATGGAGAACTATACACGAGGCGTCAGCAGTGGGAATTCGTCAAAGCAGACAAACTGCAAATTATCGGCCGTACAGCGGTGTCAGTCGCTTAGCTGCATGTGTAGCTTATAAAGGGCCTTATTTTACATAAAATGGCCGATAAAACCGTGAAACTTGTGCAATTAATTGAAAATCATCAGTGTTTGTACAATAATATCTTACAAGACTATTCCAGAAATGATGTCACAGAAAAAGCTCATGGCTAATCTCCTATTACGATTTCTCTGGATATAGGGATGTACCCAGAATCTCCTTTTTTTCTTTTTATTCCGACGACGTAGGTACCAGAGAAGCAATATATCTTTTTCGTCACTAGATATCGTTTCAACTGCCATTATATTTGAATTTCATACGCGATACCTGTACATTTCATGTACACCCCGTGTACAGTCTTCTGGCGTATAGGAATAGTCACTGCAGGACGAATCTTGTACGCGTCTATGATGATAAGCTCCGTGTGCAGAATGCCTTACGTGGAAACATCAGACCATTTGGGAACGCATTAATATTACTTGCAGGGGATTTCAGGCAAATATTACCTGTAACTCTCCTCGATCGACACCAGCGGACGAAATAAATGCTTGCCTGAAATACACTACTTCGTGGCGATACGTAAAGACGTTAAAATTAACTACAAATATGCGTGTCCAACTGCAAAACGATCGATTAGCTGAGATATTTTCACATCAATTGTTGGAAATTTTAAATGAAAAGGTACCGATTAATCTGACGTCAGGACGAATTTCATTGCCTCGTAACTTCTGCAACTTAGTGACATCAAAAGAAGAAAATTGGTTGAAAAAATATTTCCTAATATTCAAACCAATAATTATAAGAATCACGATTGGCTGAGTGAACGAGCTATTCTTGTGGCCAAGAACAAAGACGTCAACGCACTTAACAATATTATTCAGTTTAACATTCAAAGCGAGGCAGTCACATACAAGTCCATCGAAACTGTTGTGAAAGCAGATGAAGCGGTTAACACATTCGCTGCTCACCTGTAGAGGGACACTCAGAGTAACTACAGAAATGATGCGGATCCGCGTTATGCGCAGCGAACGTGTTAATTGAGGAGCAAGCATTCAGAACGTATTAAATCCTGATAACCCATTTCGGAGAAAATCGCCAAAAACACCTAGTGGGCATAAGTGGACAGTGCCTGGGACAAGTGAAAATTGTTTATGGGGCATTCGATTCATCTCATTGTCAGTTAGTTGACAATATATTCCAAAATTCATGAACATTGGTCCAAAAATCTTTTAGATGCAGAAACCGTGCTTAACTCAATTTCGCTTAATAATGGATTTAATACGTTTTGAACGCTTGCTCCTCAATTATCCAACAGAATGTTTGAATTCACTCGATCTGCCAGAGATGCCGTCGCATGTACTGTAATTAAAAATCGGCGTACCAATAGTCATGTTGCGAAATATCATCCACCCAAAGCTTTACAACGGCACGCGGCTTGCTGTACAAAAATTAATGAGCAGCGTCGTAGAAGCAACAATCTTGACAGTACTTTTCAAAAGTGAAGATGTCCTCATTCTTCGCATTCCTGTGATTCCAACGGATATGCCATTTCAATTTAAGAGATTGCAATTTTAAATTCGATTGGCGTTTGCTAGTTGGCTATCACCATCAACAAAACTCAGGGCCAATCTTTAGAATCGTACCTACGGTTTAAATCCTGACATGAATTGCTTCTCACATGGACAATTATATGTTGCGTGTTCTGGAGTCGGCAAACCAGACAATCTCTACCCACAAACATCGCCCGAGCATAACCACGATTACATTAACGTTAATTGCAGAATAGACCGTGAGCTCGAGCGATGGTTGTTCGAAAAGAGGTAAAGTTATTGTTAAAACATCGGACGCTGTAAACTCACATGCTAGAGGTCCATGCTTTTCAACTGGCACATTATCGCAGTAATAGTTCGGCACACCGAATTGCCTTTCAGTTTTAACCTTTTAAGTCCGGGGAAATTTCAGTTAAAATCGCCCTTTTTTTAGACGTGAAGTTTATGAATAAAATCAATAAATTTCCTATTTGGAGTCCCCGACCTGACTGCTGGTCGATTTATCGACCTCCCCCGGACTCTAAAGGTTAATAGGTGAACTTGTTTCTGATTAGTCACGATCATCGCTCGCTACCCCTACAGATGAACACTTCTGGGAAGATAAATAGCTTGAAAGAAGTACAAGTCATTTAACACTGGAATAGTTGAAACGGGAAGCGCGTATTACAATTGTTAATGTACCGTGAGTGATAGGCGCTCAATGACAAGCCTGACATTGTCCGATCTCCATCGAATCATCTTTTTACGAATAGAACACGAATTAGATCCTCTTCGATTGCACCTGTGGAAGAGAACATATAAGAAAACCGCCAAAGACAACATGAAAATCTTCTAACCTACTCGTTGTGCAGTAACACTTACTACCAGTGAAAGGGGAAGCAAAAGTTATTAGCAAACCGGATACCGGTTTTTAAATACTTGGGGAATTTCATCGAAGAAACCCGAATGCTTATTTCTTATCAGTTCTCAAAATTACTCACCATTATTCACAAATTCACAATTTCGAAATTAGACGTTTCGATCTCCCAAATCAACAGCTAATGGGAAATCAGACGTTCGACACTTTTCGCTCTTATGCAGCGCACTCTTCTGAATCCAACTCTAACTATAAATGACTCTAGCACCGTCCAAACACTGCCGAAGTCGAATTACAGGGAAATTCAAGTTTCGGCACCTGAGCGGTTTGCCATGGGACATCCGGTATAGCTATTTTTACAATGCGATTTAGTTAAAAAAAACTTCCTACGTGTGAAATTGTAATCCTTGCAATTCTCTTTTCTCCATGCAAAAAGACTTGGTAGGTATTTAGGTACTATGCACATTCGGATATCATTACTTCTTTTTGGATGGAGGGGGGAGAAAGAGATGAAAAACGGAATTTAATTTTTATTGGGCTGACAATTTTTAGTGGTCCATTTTTTGATGGATCCTACATAGTCGTTGGTGTATTTTTTACACTTTTTATGCACTTTGATGAATATTTTAATTTTTTTAAAAACCATTTACAGCTCGACTATGGATCGACTTTATCATTTTTATATCTATTGACGATTCAATATAATCTGCACTATAAGCATTTTTCTCACTTGGCCATATCTATCGCCATTTCCAAGATGTTTGCATCAATTCATTTTCTCAATAAAATATTGATTCACATTTTTCGGTAATGCCGTCTCGATTGAATGTTCGACCCTCTATTAAATTGTTGCGAAATCTTCTCCTTCTCATCGTATTTCTGGTGATTTTTGAGATATTTATATATAAGTTCATTATTAAACAAATTATAAACTCGTATTGTTTGGTAGTTTCATTACGATTGAAATTTCGAATCGCTACATGTATCCGCAGAATTTGTTCTATTTCATCGTATCTCTTACCGTTCCTGAGATACTTACATGAGTTATTTGTTTAAATAAATTACTAAATCTCGCTATTCAGTAATACCATCGTGACTGCAAATCTAGTTATACCTTCATTATTGAAGGTTCGAAATGATTAATTATGATGTAATGATAACCAACAGTGCATTATTTTCATATCAGCCAGTGTATGAATGTGGTGTCATATGATGAAGAGAAAAGCCAGACGGATTTCATGATATTAGCATTGAGTTTCGTACGTAGTACGTGGTCTGGAAATTGGCGTACATCTCGTACAGCAGGGCGTACTGATAGTGTCCAAAATGTCAAGATTAAGGTTTCCATAGGGATAGCACTGCGAGTTCAGGAACAACTTCACGTCTCTGAAGGTTCGAAATTATTAATTATGATGTAATGATAACCAACAGTGCATTATTTTCATATCAGCCAGTGTATGAATGTGGTGTCATATAATGAAGAGAAAACCCAGACGGATTTCATGATATTAGCATTGAGTTTCTCTTGAAGGTATGAAGACAACAACGGACGACAATTGACGAGGGGGACAACGATGACGTTTGTGGACTATTAGCAATGCTCATCTTCGAAAGAACGTATCTCTCGAACCCGTTTGCCGATTTCATTCTGTATAGGCTTGATTGAAAACACGGAGGTTAAAAATTACTTGTGAAATTAATTTTGAAGTTCAAAACCTCTTAGTTACTGAGAAGAAAGGCCTTATTGCGGGTACAAATTATACGCGGAGTAAGTACAGGATGTTATCCTTGAGACCGAATATAGGGCGATGTGCAGTAAAGGAATGGGCTATGCGATTAGCTGCATACTGGAAAGTGTCGATCAACGGGACTCATAATATGGAACCCTCCGTATGATTGGTTCCTTCAATCGATACTTTTTCTAGTATGCAGCCAATCGTATAAGCCTATCCCTTTACTGCATATCATGTTATATCTGATCTCAAGAATAACACCCTGTATAGCCTCTTCAAGCCTCGTGATGGACGCTACACTTTTTAATCAAGGCTCTTGATTACTTCTATGACTCGTTTATATAGTATAGGATCGACAAAGAAAGAATGCTACCTTATCTCAAATTTACCATCAACATTTTCACAGTGTCTCGTTGTTTGAAAAGAAACAGTTACAATCATTCCGACAGTAGATATTAAAATACGATTTCTCTGGTAGCTAATGTTAGACCTTGACGCTGTTTTCATTTCGAGTCATCACATACAATGTTATTCATCTTAGGAACAACTTCCGTTCGATAATGAATCCCTCGCGCAACGGCTGGTAATTTACATAACACTTATTCGCCGCAATATTCCTACCAGGGACCCTTTGTTAGTTCCTTTTCCATTCAGATCTTTCGTTACATCGCCAAGTTAAATGAAGCTTTCACTAAATGCTCTTAGTCTCACGTGTAGGGACAAGGGATCACTGTTACTATATCCACCCTAATGTATTAACCCTTCGTTGGTCACGTGGGGTATAGGCTACACCCCATCCTCCTTTTCTTGCATGCCACGCCTAGTTTCTTTTTTCGAGGTTGGCACTTTCAGTACCTTTCGAGAACATTTCATTAAAGAATTTGGCACCGAAGGCGCAGGACAAAACCGATTTGTCTCTCCGACAGAACGCTGCAAAGAGTTAAATAGTGATTTTTAACAATCTGTAATTAATTTAATATTTAATATTTTTATATAAAACTTGTTCCAATTTGTTAATTTGTCCTTCGTTAATATAACGAGAGTATGATAACTATCCTCAGTCTATTATTTATACTATTTTTTTTATAAAAATCGGCAGGGAGACCTGAGCGTCTGAAAACCGATACCTCATGTACCGTGAATTCGAGTTTTGTTTTCAATTAGAAAATTACGAAATTTATTTCAAAAAATGTTGGATCATTAGGCAATATCTCAAGCATTAAAATAAAAAAAAAGTATTAAAAAATTTCAATTTTTCACTAAGAAAACGTTAAGTTTTAACTAGGGTGTAGGATACACCCCAGGTGAGCTTTTATGTTTCAAAAACACACGTGAGTAACGAAGGGTTATATAAGCTCTAATTTTATCCCAATGATCCTGCGTACGTAGCAACGTCAATTCTAAGAAATTACACTACAGACAGAAGTATAACTTATTCCTTCGCCCAGAGATACGTTACTAATTGAGATAATCGCTTTTTAATATTCTGTGATTATTAGCGTGAAACAATTATCTAAACTGAATAAACTATTTCTGCCGAAATTTCACCAACTGATATAGTGCTACCCATGTTTTACACTTACGTTATTTTGTTTTCAAAGAGAGTTTCTATTACAATCTTAATATCGTGGAATTCTTTCAGTATAGGTTTATTGAATTATCTCCTCGTAATTCATCTATATCTCTATATACGAGTACATAAAAATGAATGTTTGTCTGTCTGTCTGTATGTCTCTTATGCCTTCCTAAACCGTTCATCCGATTGCGATGAAACTTTGGGGAATGGTTGGACGCATGTCCGCGAAGGTTTCTGAGTTAGTAAATCTTATACAGGGTGTTCAAAAAGTCCCGGTACGGTCGATTATCTCAGCGGGAAAACATTTTAGAGAAAAATGTTTAATACAAAACTTTAAGGATTTTACCTTGGCTATCCATTGGTCGTATTGGATTTGACCTCGACCGTGACCTTTAAGGTAATATCAAATGCCTTCCTAAACCGTTCATTCGATTGCGATGAAACTTTGGGGAATGGTTGGACGCATGCCCGCGAAGGTTTCTGAGTTAGTAAATCTTATACAGGGTGTTCAAAAAGTACCAGTACTGATGATTATTATGCCTTCCTAAACCGTTCATCCGATTGCGATGAAAATTTGGGGAACAGTTGGACACATATCCACGAAGGTTTCTGAGTTAGTAAATTTTATACAGGGTGTTCAAAAAGTCGAACTATACTTGACCTAAATTTGACCTCCGCTGACAATAAAGGTAACATGAAAAAAATGGTCAGGGACACATTTGAACGTGAAAAAAAATTAATTTGACCTCGATATAACCTTGAAGGTCATGGTCAAGGTCAAATCCAATATGACCATTGGGTAGCCCGGGAAAAATACTAAAAGTTTTGTGTTCAAAATTTTTCTATAAAATGATTTCCCGTTGAGATATTCAGTCGTACCGGGACTTTTTGAAGGTCAAGTATAGTTCGGCTTCATACCATGAAAACTATGGGCCCTATAAAAATTCTTTTTGATAGTAGGGTTTAGGATTTTTCCGTAGCTAACAATGTGTAGTAGTTATATATAAAAATCATCTTCTTCTATCTTCTTCTACATAAATAAAAATGAATGTTTGCCTGTATGTCTCTTACGCCTTCCTAAACCGTTCATCCGATTGCGATGAAACTTTGGGGAATGGTTGGACACATGCCCGCGAAGGTTTCTGAACTAGTAAATCTTATACAGCGTGTTCAAAAAGTCCCGGTATGGCTGATTATCTCAGCGGGAAATCATTTTAGAGAAAAATGTTTAATACAAAACTTCTAGGATTTTTCCCTGGATACCCAATGGTGATATTGGATTTGACCTTGACCATGACCTTCATTTGGAATTTCTTACATCTGACATAATATCCCAAATAAGTTACACGAAAAACCCCTTAGTGCCAACCAAATTTAATCGAGGCAGCAATCATCACTGGCAAATTCAAAGGCGAAGACGTACTCATTCACGCATACCTATGATTTCCAACGATTTAACATTCAAATTCAAGCGGCTCCAGTTCCCTTTGCGTCTTGCTTTTGCTATTACCATCAAAAAGCACGAGGTCAATCGTTGACTATTGCTGGCTTAAATTTAGAAATTCATGTTTTTCACACCGCCAATTGTATGTGGCTTGCTCCAGAGTTGGCGCACCCAAAAATTTACACGTTTTTACTCCAAATAAAAAAATAAAAAACATTGTCTATCCGCTGGCCTTAAGATAAATTAATAAAAGAAATATACTTTCAAATTTAAATTAACCCTCTATGGGCCCGTGTAACACTTTCAGGTAACATGCTAATATATCCATATTTCACCAAATAATTTTAATTTTTTCATGCGATAGCGCTTAGGTACGTCTTAATTTTATAATGCCTCTGACAATGAGACAACCAATAGGTACCAATATTGATGACGATTAGGAGTGCCATCAGCCTGAGATAACAAAACAAATGCCGTGCGAGTTCTAGAAAAATTCGGCCCATAGAGGGTTAAATACATGTGTTTTTTAGCGTAGCATGGCTCCCTACCTATAGATATCTGCTAAAAATTCGTCAAATGATGGCCAAAATCAATCCACAATCTACTCGTGCGAAGCCGGGGCGGGACGCTAATCTAGTATAAAGCTTAAATTGCTCCGAATGATTTAAATTATCACAAAAGTACGAGGAGCTGAAAATAGTGTCATACTGTTTTAGAAAGCCCAAGTATTACATTTTTACTTCAAACCTATGAATTACAAATGATAATGATAAATGATAATGATAATGATTAGTTGTGAATTGGCAAGTTCATAAGTAAAAGATAAACAAACTTATATTAACGTGTTGGTTTATTGAATGTAAACAACGTAACCTCAGTCTTTTAATTTCTCATTCCATTATTTATTTCTTGCCGTTTACAAAATATAAAAGATAGATGCTAATGCATTACATATTAGAAAAGGCAGGATAGCTACAACATGGTCCATTTCCTCATCTTCTAACTCAGTCTCACAACACGCAGTTAAACTATTGTTAAAAAGCTTTAAACATCAATTTATATTAATTAAAACTTCGTTCAGTTAACACTATATTTCTATATTTTGTATTCAATTTTTTATCTTTTTTCGAAATGCTTCCAACAGAAACAACTGTACCAATGAAGTGCCCATCTTAGACATCTATTTTTTATAGTTATAGGTAGTCGTGAATTTAAAGTAAGTACACATATTCATTTCTTAGGAAAGCTCTAATTCAAATTCACTTTATATGTACCTAGCTGAGCAAAGTGTTGTATAATTCGCGAAAAGTCATAGTGAGGAAATGACATATTATACAGTCATATGCTGCAGCTCATTTGCGATAAGCTGTACTCCAATAGTACTTATTTGGCCGTATATTCTATTAGGTAACAATTCAGAACCTCGACTCCATTGTAATATACTATACTCGTATATTCCTGTATTTTACACTTTTCATCTATCTCGCTTCTTTTCGGAGATAGCTGGAGGGGCGTCGAAGTTCAAGGGTCAATTTGACCCCCTAAAACTAAAATTGGGCCGCTATAAAAAATAGGGGTCTCTTATTTTTCGATAAACTTTAAATTTACGGAGTTTCATCAAGATCGGAAGCGGCGGGAAGATCGGAGGTTTCCTTGTCAGTCAGTGACTATTTTACGAGATAACATAACCACACATTTTAAGAAAAAAATATTTCTAACTAGAGTCATTTAGTATTGAGGGATATGTATGATATGTATACCATAATCTTGATAATACCACTTATTAACGAAATATGGAGGCCACACTCATTTTTTTAAATTCTTTTAAAATTAAATTAAATATTATTCTTTTCTCAACATTTTTCTAAATTTATGATTACATCTTTTGATAAATATTCTTGCATAAGTGCAAATTGATATTAATAAATAAATAATTATACGAATGTTCATTCATCCTACATTAATTGATTGCCTTTGATTTACTATAAAAATCTGTGCTTTTTAATAAACAATATAATTTATAACTTGCTCGACATACTCTGGAGACTCAAATTCAAATAATTTATTGATTTAATAATTGAACAAATTACATTTTTTGTCCATTTATTCACAAATAAATTTTCAAGCCCCTATATGCAGGAGACCGAAATTTTTGTTCGTCATGTTGAAAATATTCTAAGTCCGAAACTCTGACATAGTAAAGGGGCTCTGGCAATCAAAATAGAAGCAAAATTTTAATTCGCAACGAGGCCCTATTTTGAATGCCATAGCTTCTACAATCTCAGTGGAGGTGCTGTGGCCATCAAAGCAGGAGCAAATTTTACAGATAGGTTCAAAAAGCATCAAAATAGGAGCTCGACAATCATATAGCATCAAAATAGGTTTGAAAAGTCGCTCTAGCCATCAAAATAGGGGCAAAATTTCGAATCAGGTTGTTTTCCATAAATATGGGTGATTACGATACAAATCAATCAGTCCACTAATAAATTCTTTTGATGCGATATTACAATTTGTAGTATTGAATTAACCGACTTTACACATCCCTCAAATATTTCATCTAAAATGAACTAACACGCAGACGACATTCTGTAAAATATCGGCCGACAATTATTCTTGCCTGCTAAGGTAAAACAGTACCCCCACAAAAACAGATTCTCTGTAAAAAAAAGGCGGCATGTTCATTCAGTGCCAACAAAAATTGATACGTAAAATACTCTCCCAAAAAGATTTGAAATCAATTAAGATCGCCATGTTCAAGATTTATATATAAAAAGTAAAAGGCATCATTTTAAAGGAAAATTATTGTAACTCGTTACTAAAAAATTTGACTAAAAAAATTTAGGTATAAACAAATTTTCATAAAAAAGAACTTGCCGCGTTTAAGTTTTCATATTTTGTCCACTATACCGAATAATTTGCAGTGCTTGGACGGTGCTAGAGTGATTCATAAATTGCACTGCCGAAGTCAAATTCAGAGAAATTCAGAAGGCCCCCGCCTGATCGGTTTCTCGTGCGACGTTCGGTATACTGGTGGTATCATATAAGTGTATGAATTTATTTAAAATCATAAGTGCATAAACATCGAGTATAATTCTGTCTGAATTTTTTATTTTGAAGGAAAAAACGCGGCAAGTTCTTTTTTATTAAAATTTTTTTATAACTTCTTTTAGTCGAATTTTTTAGTAACTTGATTTACAATAATTTTCTTTTAAAATGATGCCTTTTACTTTTTATATATAAATCTTGAACATGGCGATTTTAATTGATTTCAAATCTTTTTTGGAGAGTATTTTACGTATCAATTTTTGTTGGCACTGAGTGAACATACCGCCTTTTTGTACAGAGAATCTGTTTTTGTGGGGGATTTCACTACTTTTTGGAATTTATTCATGAGGAGAATACGTACATGTAGAAGAATAGCTTTTTATTACCACAAAATTAAAATCTTCCCTTTATATTTTTCACTTTGCCTTAGTATTTTGGAGAAATAAAACATATACCGCTTCCGAATTTACAGACCATCGGATTTTTCTTATATTTTGGTCGTCTACAGAAATCCATGAAGACGTTAGTAGATAGGCTATGAGAGTTCGACGCCACCCACGTGACCAGAAGTGGCGGGAAATTTGAATTCGCGCATCACGTGACCCAGCGGAGCGCTGTGATTGGTCGAACCCCCACTCCTCGACCCAACAGAGCTCAGCCATTGGTCGAACCCCCACCAGGTGGCGCCACTGTCGACGCTAGGTGTCGCCACCGTAGGCAGCGGCCATTTTGAATGTTCCTCCAACGGAGCTCTGTCATTGGTCAAACCCCCACTCCTCGACCCAACGGAGCTCAGCCATTGGTTGAACCCCCACTCCTCGACCCCCACCAGATGGCGCCACCGTAGGCGGCGGCCATTTTGAAGTGCGCATGCGCCGTGGCGGGAAATTTGAATGATACACTCCTCGACTCCCACCATCAACGCTAGGTGGCATCACTGTCGGTGGTAGTCAACGCTAGGTGTCGCCACCGTAGGCGGCGGCCATTTACTCCGACGGAGCTCAGCCATTGGTCGAACCTCCACTCCCCGACCTGAGCCATTGGTCAAGGTCAACGCCACCATCCCACTCGAACAGCCTTATCGCGTGCAGGTTTCGACTTGTTCCGAGCAATCTTGCTACGCAGTTTACCACGATGATGTTCCTGGATTTGCGATGACGTCATACGTACATTTAAACGCTACTGCGCACATCCGATTCCTGGAATTCGGGGAATCGACCAGCCTCGTCGAGCTGCTATTACGTAGTTCCGCCCGATCCGCGCGCATCACATTCCTGAGCGATGACGTCATACCTTATCACGTCGCTACTGCGCAGTTGACCGGCCTTTGAATGCATGCAGGTTCCGCGCTACTGTACAGTTTCGACCGATCCGCGCGCGTCACATTCCTGAGCGATGACGTCATACCTTATCGCGTCGCTACTGCGCAGTTGACCAGCCTTGGAGTGCGTGCAGGTTCAGACTTGCTCCACGCTACTGTACAGTTTCGACCGATCCGAGCGCGTCACATTCCTGAGCGATGACGTCACGCATACAGGTTCCGACTTGCTCTCTTTTCCGAGAACTGTTTACTGCGATGATGTTCCTAGAATCGTGGTGACAGGTTCCGACGTTAACTATTCTACCGTTGGGGAATCGCAGTTTAAATAATGAGACAACTTTTTATTCGCCCCCTTTTTAGCCTTTATTAGTACAAAATATTTGTATAAAAGAGAAATTAGCCTTCTTGACAATAAACGCAATCCTTGATCATGGGTCGCAGACCGTCGTAATCGTCTCGGCCTCTCGGCATCCGGTGATGTCTGCGACATCGACGACAATCGACGATACTCTTATCCTCGGTATATTTAACCGGTAGCCTGTCCCACGCATCTTCGATCGTGTTGGCGGCAAAGACCGTGAGAAAGTCTTTAGGGAGCTGGGCGATGTCTTCGGCGGTCATCGAGGTGAGGCTCCCCGTTTCGAAGAAAATCCTCAGGGAACGTTTCAAAGATAGCGGATTACCCTTATGCTTCAGCCAGGTTTCCAGGCGTTTCACGTTCTCGGCAGCACAGCAATGTACATCAGAGTAGTGACGCTGACATCTTGATGTTGGCTCGCTGTGGAATTTCCTCAGTGAGGGGCAACCCAGCTCATCCAAATTGACAATGGTGCACTCGGTGTACTCTCGCAACCAGGCTTTCTTCTCCGCACCTTTCACGTACACCGTGGAGACACCATGTAGACGATGTCCGAGCACATTTTCAATCATGACGTACGGCACATCTCCAGAGTTCCACGAAAGTCTATGGAAGTTACGTTGCAACCAGGAATTTCTGTGGTGATAAATCGTGGGCAGATCCCACCAAGGAACTGGCGGCTTGAATAGGAAAGTCGTGACCTTCTGTGAGCCAGAGTTGAGTGTGAGCACAGCAAGTTCCTTCAGCGCGAATCGGTTGTGGGGCATCTTGAAGCCCTGTACGTCGACCACGGCTTCCATGGTGGAACTGAGCTCCTCGGAACTATGTCAGCCTATTTACCACACCGCTGATCGGTCGGTATTCCATTATGCGGTCATGCAGGATGAGGCAGTACGCTGCAGTGTCAGCGGGGAAATTTGCACTCGCTTCAAACTCCAGACGCACGTCCACCGGTCCCGATTTCACCGACTCGTTTTGCTTCGAACAATCTATGACGATGAGGGGTGCGTAATCAAGGAATTCGTCTTTGCTCAGCAACGGTTGGGGCTCCTTGCCGTAGTACATGGTCTGGAAATTGGCGTACATCTCGTACAGCAGGGCGTACTGATAGTGTCCAAAATGTCAAGATTAAGGTTTCCATAGGGATAGCACTGCGAGTTCAGGAACAACTTCACGTCTCTGATGCCGCAGTGGTCGAATCGACTCGCGTTCTTGTTCTTCGCGTTCTTTCGACCGGTCTGGAAGCCCAGTACGACGTAGCGTGGTTTCTGCAACTGCGTCGAGGTCTTCACGGTCCACACGTGCTTGGAGGTACGTGGAAGCATGGGATACTCATACAGTTCCCACGTGCAAAAGCTCATGGAGATGGATGCATCGTTGGCGATAAAGTTCAGCTGCTGAATCTTTCGCTGATCCGAGACCCTGATGTACGGCATCATGCACTCCAGCTTTAGTACCTCGATCTTGAAGGCTTCCTCGGTCGATTGTACGACGGCATTTGCATCACTGTTTGACCTCGTGAGAATCAGCTCGTGCTTGGCGTTGACGACCATTCGTCGGTAGTCTTCGGCGAAACCGAGCATCAAGCTCAGCGGTATGGCTACGTCAAAGTAGCCTTCGTCGTTGGTCAGACTCTTGCTTTCCTCGACATCGAGCCAACCTGCGTTCTCCAGCAGTGAACGTTGACCGGGGCTCAGGGACACGAAGCCCTTCATGAGGCTAGTCAGTCCGACATTCTTGCTTCGATCGATCTCGACGGCGTTGATCTCGTAGCGTATCTCCTTGAAGAGATGGCAGATGCCGCTGTTTTAACGAGAGCGGTGTTTGCAACTGCAGCGGATCCGTCAGCCTTCAAGAGCCGACCGGACACGTGCAGCGAGCTCCTGCTCGGTAGCAAATACGCATCCTGGTGTTGAATAGCGATGCGAATTTCGTCGCTGTTATTGAAGGTCGACGAGGCGTACGGTTGGTGGGCGTGCACTTCACAGAGGGCGATGGACTCGTTGAAGGCAATCGGTGCATGAACGGTTATGATCTCCTCCTCCATGGTATTGGGTAGACGACGAGTATGCAGCAGCAAAATCGTACTTTCACTTCACCAGTCTTCCGCTGGTTGCTTTCACTCGTAGACCCAGACTCGTCAGTAGCTCCACGTTCGGACGTGTTAGTACTCTGAGAGGTACTCGACGACTGATGGTGTTTCGGCATGCTGGTTCGCTTTTGTATCCTCTCCCGTGGTAAACGATCCCCATCACGGTGACGACGATTTGACGTGCAGTCTCACGGTTATGACTTCCCCGCGGAAATTCACCAAGTCCCCGTCCTGATCGACCAATCGCAGCTGAATATGGTGTATCGCTTGGACGGCGATCGGCAGGTAAATGACGTGATTCGGCACTTGCACGATCTTATATCCAGGCGGAACGGTGGGGAAAAATTCGTGGATGGTGTGCACTCTGAGCTCGTTGATGAAGGCGCCCGTGGTTATGTTGCACTCGACTCTCAGTGCGTTGACCTTGAGAATGATCACGGGTAGATCAGACTGATGAGTGACATTTGCCTCCAGAATGCGCGGTGTGAAACCCAACAGCCGACCAATGCTGTCGTCCGGTCGAAAGTCCACCTCGTGACTGCACTTGACTTCGCTGCGGAGCGTGTTGTTATTGGGCTTGATGTGGACGACGATATTCTGGCCGAAAAGTGCCTTTTGCACGTAACTCTCGATGTCCTCGATCTCGTAGCTGCCGGTGGGTATGACGATCACCTTTCCTTCGCCGATGTGCAGCTTATTGTTTCCAACGTCTATGTTGGGTATCGAGTTGAATGTCAGCAGTTCCACCGACCCGAGTGTATAGCTCTTGAAGGGTGAGAGTTCGATGGGTGGAAAGTACTGAGCCTCGAGCACCGAGGACGTCCCCGATAGAGTCAGCGTGAACGATTCCGCCATGACTGTGAGCTATCAATGGATGTGCGAACGTTTTATAGCAGCTGCTCGCTCAAGAACTTGAGACACAAATGTCCGCACTCAAAAGTGCCATAGTCTTGATACCGCTCGTGATTGTACTTGACACTGCCGGCACCGAGGTACGTCATGAGATCCGGCGGTGGACGTAGATTGCCGAAACTGTCAAAGTACACAACGTCGTTGCCGATCTTTCGGTAGGTGACCCAGTGAGTTCCGGGACCGCTCGCATCGTCGAGGTTAACGATGGCTGATTCGCACCTTCGAGGTCCACTTCTGGGTAGGGCGTTTCGCATGAAAACTCCGCGAAAGTGCGGAATCTTCCAGATTCTCGAGTATTTTTGTAGGTCAGCATCGGTCAGCGCTTGGCGGGGCAGTGTCGCGATTAGTTTTTTGGATGTGGGCGCAGATGAAGTCCCAGGCCACGTCTATACGGTTTTAGGTGAAGTCCTCGGCCCAGAGCGATGGCTTCCATCGTCTGGTTGTGTCTCTGACTTTCCTCAAGCTGTCGCTTGGCTGCACTCGCGTCATTCACAGCCTTGACGATTCCGGCAGCACCGCCTGCCAGCGCTCCGATTGCACTGAGACCCGCGAATAGCGGTATGAGGAATGGCAGAAAACCACCAATTTTCGAAGGCACGGGTAGAATGCGCGGAGATCGCACTTTGGATCTTCCCCCGGCTCTCTTGACAGCCTCGCGTGCACCTCGAAGGGCCGATCTGACGACTGTGAGCGCATTATTGCCGGGGAGCATGGACCTCTTCGCTGCGTCGACGATCTTCCTTAGCGCGGTTGAAGGCTTCTTCTTCTTCTTCTTCTTGAGACCCATTCCGAGTTTTCTCTTGACATTCATGGTGTTCGATACAACCAGAGCTCCCGCTTTCTCGGCAATGCTCGCGTCTTTGGCGAATACGCGTCGCAAGGCTTTGTCCTCGAGCACCTTGTCCGCCCGACTCCTCGCTTCGAGATTCTCCCGATTCCTCGAGTAGGCGATGTCGTGCTCCTTGCAAGCTGCATCGAGGGGATTGATCCCTGGGTCACCCCGCGCGAGCCTCTCGGCCAACCTCATGCCCGGTCCGCAGTACTGGTATCCCGGGATGTGCAGCTCGACGGGGAGTTTGTTGATGAGGCTGTTGACGAGACCCTTACCGCGTCGTTTGCGCGATCTGTGCACGATCATGTCCGGGGTGTAACTGAAGGACCGGTCTATATAAACGTGGTACTTATAGCTTTCGCACCAGTTATGACTGAACTACGATTCGACCAACAGTCCACCAGACTGCCTGTGATAAACTTTGACGAGCTCGCACAACGGAGTGCCGAGAAGAAGCGGCACGGTGATATGCTGCTAAATAGCGTGCGGGCAGTATTTTGCGGGCCATCCAATTGCGGCAAGACGAACGCGCTGCTCACCCTCGTGACGCATCCCGATGGACTGAGATTCGAGAACGTGTACGTCTACTTGAAATCGCTCAATCAGCCCAAGTACAGGTTCCTGGAAAAAGTGCTCGGTTCGGTGGACGGTGTTGAGTACCATCCCTTCAACGAGCACGAGCAAGTGGTGTCGCCGGAAGAGACACGTCCAAACTCGATAATGATCTTCGACGATGTCGCTTGCGAGAAGCAAGACGACATCAGAGCCTTTTTCTGCATGGGTCGACATAGGGACGTCGACTGCTTCTACCTCTGTCAGACGTACGCTCGCATTCCCAAACACCTGGTACGCGATAACGCCAACCTGCTGGTGCTCTTCCGACAGGATGACATGAATCTCAGATACGTTTACAACGATCATGTGAACACGGACATGTCTTACGCGAGGTTCAAGGATATATGCTCCGCTTGTTGGAATGCCGACAAGTACGGATTCGTTGTCATCGACAAGGACCGGGAGCTCAACGAGGGCAGATACAGGAGGGGTTTCGACTGCTTCGTGAACCTGATAAATGTGCAATGATTGATGAAGCGTTGATCAGTCGACTCTCGCATCCGGTCGTGTCAACATGCGCATCAAGATACGCAAGGAGAAGAAGGACGTTTTACGTCAAATTGCGAAAGCCAGTGACGCGATTCGACGAAAGCATCGAATGATAAAACTGGACAGAGAGAGCACCGAATGCGTGATGAGTGAAGTCTTCAAACCTATGGTGACTTCCCTGGAGAAATTAACTCAGTCCGTGGCACCCGTCAAGATCGAACCGAAGCGGGAGAAGGAGGAACCCCAGTCGGAGGAGGAGGAGGAGGAGGAGGAAGGCGATGCATCTTTCCGGACGATAACGGGTGCCGTTGAGGAGGAGGAGGAGGAGGTGGCGGATGAAGAGGAAGACTTGGGGAAGGAGTACTTGAGGAAGCTGGAAAAGAAAGATCAGGACACGATTTACGGTGTGCGCGAGCTACCCGGAGGGCGGTTGATGATTGGCAATTCTCCGATAGTCTTCGAACGTAATCTCATTCGCGTGGGTGACGCAGTTTATCCGAGCACCAGAGGTTTGATGGAGCTACTGTTCAAGAAGACGCCCGACGAGACCCTCGTGAGTCAGGATGATATGAACAATTGTGGAAAAATCATCCTCGCGACGAATGCGCACAGCAAGTATTATACCGAGAGTGGACTGATACGCGATAGCATGAGCCTCAAGTTCAAGAACATTATCGCGAGTGTTATCGGCTACCACGCTAAGTCGCCGAAACGCGGAGGAGCGAGCCTGCCACGATACATGGTCGCCGAGAGTGGTAAACGAGTGGATTACACATACTGGGACGATCCCAACGAACTCGTGGATCATCTTCGTCTGCTGCTGGCGTCTCAGGCTGCCGGTAACTCGGGTCACTCCAACGAGATCATATCCATCATCGAGGAATTGCGCGAAGCCGACATCATTTATTAGTGGGATCGCATGATGTCTCTTCGTCAGTACCACCATGAGCATCGACGTATTCGGACGACAGTTGAACAGCAGGAATGGACGCGGTCCTTCGGGACCTGCCGGCGAGGGATTCAAATTTGCCATTGATGGACAGTACGACGTGGCGGACAAGAGATTGTGCAATGTCGCCCATCCCATACAGCAGAACGATGCAGTTACCTTGAGCATCATGCAGAGTCTGATACGACAAGAAATTCGTACCATATATACCAGATCACGACGGCCATGCGAAGCGAAATCGACAGTGTCAATGCAATCGTTCAAGTTCTCGATTCCAACTTTCGGGAGAATTTGAAGAAACAACGTGTGGACAATGAGAGCTTTGAAGAGTTGACGTTGCGCAGTTCCGAGCTCATTAACCAGTTGGACGCCCGATTAGCTGTGGTGACGGAACTTCACAAGCCGGCAAGAAGAAATTTCCCGCGTCGGCGCGTTGACATTCGCGGACTGGACGAGACCTGGCAAGCAGATCTCGTCGACATGTCGGCTTACGCGAGAACTAACGGCGGACACCACTTCCTGCTAACGGTTATCGATGTGTTTTCGAAATTCGCCTGGGCCGTGCCATCCAAGAGCAAGAACGCCAATGACGTTACGGCCGCTATGAAAACTGTTCTCGAGCAAGGACGTACACCGAAGAACCTGCAGGTCGACTCCAGCAAGGAATTCTACAACAACAAGTTTGAGGCTCTCATGCAGCGACACGGCATCAACCTGTACTCGACCTTCAGCAACCTGAAAGCGTCCATCTGCAAGCGTTTCAATCGCACCCTGAAGAGCAAGATGTGGATGCAATTCAGTCTACGCGGAAATTATAAGTGGACGAATATTTTGCCCGACTTGGTGTCCACCTATAACGACAGCAAACATCGAACCATCGGGATGAAACCGCGCGAGGTCACCGCTCGAAACGCCCAAGAGCTGTTGCTATGCGTGTACAAGAATTATAGCACGGGAACGCGGAAGAAGAAGCCAAAGTTCCGATTCGGCGACAAAGTACGTGTCAGCAAGTATAAGCACGTCTTCGAGAAGGGTTACACACCCAACTGGACAACGGAGATATTCACCATCGCTGGAGTAAGAAACACCGATCCAGTGACGTATCGGCTGAAGGATTACCAGGATCAACCCATCGAGGGTGCTTTCTACGAGGAAGAACTCGCCGCGGTCAAACATCCCGACGTCTATCTCGTGGAGCTGGTGCTCAAGAAGCGCGGAAATAGACTATTTGTAAAGTGGTTGGGTTTCAATGATTCGCACAACAGTTGGACAAATGAATGATTCGTTTATTCCTCCACAAATCCACGTTTATATTCATTTATAGGGGTGAGAGGCGACACGCGTCACTCTCCTGGCAAATACGAAGAGAATCTTCGGATGGAGCAGAGCAATCGATTGGAAGTCTTTAGTGCTGCGGTACTTGAGGGCTCTCTCTCGTAATGCCGCTTAGTTTTACTTAAGTATATCCACACCTATATTTATATCCACACACGCACGCACACCTATATTTACATTTGTAATCCTACCTATATTTACAGTCGTAACCCTATTCCATACACACACCTATATTTACACGTCCACATCCATATTTACATCAGTTATTCTGCAGTGGCCCCAGGGTAGAGTGTCCGTGGTGTCGGGCTGCAGGCACCTCTTATCGTCGTGCGGACTTAGCGCGAGTTTGGTCTGCTGCACAGTCTGCACTTCGTGTAGCCTCGATCGAAAGAGGTACTGCGAGCGATACTCTGTTGTGTTTTGCCTCAAGCAGGCGACGTAGTCCTCGAAATCTATGGTTGTCGCGAGCACCGACGACTTAACGCCCTTGGCCTTCTTCATGCGGTCTTCGCTGTTGACCCGCACGCTGTACATTTTACTGCGGAGTCCGACGAATTTCGTCATGATCTGGCCGTTGCACTCGTCCTTCATGAGGCCGACCACCTTCTTGTTCACCAGCGGCATCTCGAAGGCGTTCTCGGTGGGGTAGTCGGACGTGTCGAAGCGCCCAATGTGATGCTTCATCACGTCATTGACGTCCCCGCCTCGCACTTCGTAGATGAGGCTATCGGTGTCCGTGTAGAGCAGCTTGCAATTGCTCTCGAAGGTCGGCATCATGAAGTCGTAGTGAAACTCGTAAACGCAAGTTTTCGACAAGTCGAGTACGCAGAACCCCACGTAGATCGGCTTATTCAGCAAAACCTCGATCTTGCTGAGTTGCACGGCTACGAGGTTTTCCGCGAAAACGACTCGGTTGTGGAAGTTGGGTTTGGCGATGAGTGCTTCAGCACCGTACCTACCCTTCCACTTGGTTACGAGTTTGACGTCAACACGTTTGCGCACGTTCTCCATCGTCTTACCGAACACCGCATTGTTCATGAGTTTGAACAAGTTCTTCTCAAACTCATTGCGGGCTCGTTTCCTCATACCGCTGTTCAGGTCTATGTAGCTCTTGAGCCACGGTGACTGGTCGAATTTAAGGGCTCTGTGGATGTTGGTGAGCCGTAGACCGTGCTCAAGAGCTTGTCTGAGGTTGCGGTAGTGGATAATGTAACGTGATTTCGAGTACAACGTCGTCAGAAGCTTGGACTCTTTCGAGCCCGGTGGCTTCATCTGCTCGGGACACAGCGGCAGGTCTCGGTGGATGTCGTGGATGGCTTCAGGATAGTCCAAGTCCACCTCAAGTATGTATCCGATGGGCGAGTCGTCGGACACATTCCACTGGAAGTCACCGGCGAGGTTTTCCACCCACTCGAAGCCACCGTACGGGAGATGTTGCGTCATCGCCCAGCCGTACAAGTTGTTCACGTCATAGTACATGAGGTACTTCGTCTCCTCTTCGGGATTGTAGTCCCTCATGTACGCGTTGTTGACTCGGGCGTAACGGTTGCTGCACTGACTGACACCGCCTCGGATGCCCCGTTCGACGAAGATGAGCATGTCGATGTCGGTGAGCAGTTGCAGCTCGATTGCGGTGTACTTCGACATGGCGTTTCATGTGAGGCCGGGTGTGGTGTAGTAATGGGCTGGATCCAAACCGTACGCTTCGATGCAGTTGTCACGAAAGTTTTCGAAAACGTCGGCCAGCAGCAGGACGTCGGTCTTGAGGTAGAGGTCCGCGTACTCGCCCAGAGTTCCCACGTTGAACTCACGCCAGACCCTCTGGGCGTGTTCGTAGTCCTCGTCGGAGATGCCGCAGCCGTTGAGACGGCTGTGAAATTGTTGCTGGGTCGGCAACTCCGTCACGTCCAGTTTGGCCCACGCGTCGAGAAACTCGTAGGGGAAGACACCTTTCCGCCTCAGCAATTCGAACTGTTCGGTCTGGATCTGCGGGAACTCGCTCTTGGTGATCGGCGGCTCCGCGAGGTAAGACGCCAACTTCTCTAGCGACGATGCCATGAAGCGGAAGGAGTCGAGGAACCGAAGAGCGATGTCGCTGCCCTTTAGATGTTTCGTGAACGAGACGTATCGCTCCATGTTCAAGGGCAAGAGGTCGATCCGGCCGTCGAAGCAGGTGGATATCTCCTTGATGATGAGGTGGCTGTCGTAGCCGCTGAGATTGTGGAAGACTACGGGAATGGTGCGCGAATCCTGATAATTCAGGTTACAGTCCTGGTGCGCTGCACCCCTGTATCTGCCGGTGAGATGGCAGTGGTCCCGAACTCTCTTCACATCCAGCAGCGACTCCACGCAAATGTGACACTTCTCGGCCATGTGGAAAGCCCTCTCCTGTTCCTGCGTGAGCGGTTCTATGGGTACGGTGTGCTCGAGGACTCCTTCGACCTGCTCGACCAGCTCAGAAAGTTCACGCGCGAACCATTCACCGGGTTTCGGGCCCCGAAAGCTGTTATAGCGGGACAGCGTGTGGTCGTAGCTACACCTCACGTAGTAACCCACGCTGAACGGTTCGTGGACTTGACAAACTCTCGTTTTGCTCGTCTGCTGCAGGTCGACGTTCTTCAAGAGACACTCGATGTCTGCGTAGACGACAAACGGCACCCTTTCCTTGAAGTTGAAGTTCTTAAACTTCAAGGTGCTGTGCTTCGGTGCAGGCATCTTGATCTTCCACCGATTCACCTAGACGCAGTCGACTTCGTGGTTGCTCAAGTCTTCGAGGCTTCCGAAGTAATGGAGGCAACGATCGTAGATATACTTCTTTCCATTCCATCTCGAGAGTTGTGCGCTGACCAGCCGAGAGAGGTCCTTTATCCACACGTAGTGGTAGATGGTGTGAGTTTCGTCATCCTCGTTCACCTCCTCCTCATTTAATTCCTCGTCGAGACGTATCGATCTTGAATCATGAGGAGATTCACATGTTTGGTCTTCTTGTGCGAGGTGACGTGGATGGGTGCGACCGAAAATTTTTCTTTGCGTTTCAACAGAATGTAGATGTTTACTGAGAGCTCATTCTGCTTCTCAAACTTCGGGACCTCTCTCGGTGTCACTGGGAAGTCTATGTCCGCAAAGTTCAACTCGTTTTCGTACGGCTTGTACTTTAACATACGGTTGGGATGGTCACGCCAATCAACAGGATGAAGCGCCGAAAGGAGTGCCCACTTAAAATACTGGTTGTCGGTGTTTTTCACGTTGACACAGGTCTCCTTCCTCTTGATAAACCCGGGAAGTTCCAGGTAGGAGCTGCCTCTCATTGGGTTATACCGGTTCACGTTGACGATCAAGTTGATGACGACTCGCAACGTCCAACCCGAGTCCCGCTCCTGGAATTCCTCCATTTGCCGGAGAATGGGGTCCCGCACATTCTCGACGAACAATGGCTTCAAATCTGTGATCTGCAGGATCGGGACGTTCTTCGTGGCAAAGTTCTTCAGTTCGACGATCTCTTCGTCATTCTTGAAGATGTTGTACTCGCCCTCCAGTACAGCATTCACCTTCAAGGCGTTCTCCCTCTTGAGCGCGTTCTTGATGCGCGGTGTGAAGAGGGCTTGGGCATCCTGCAGGAAGGCGGTGGGATCCAGATTTCGCAGGTTTACGATCACACCCGTGCGGATGCGTCCGTCGAACGCCGACTGGAGATCCTCCCACGAGACACGATCGCTGCGTCTCTGCCCGCGCTGATCAAGACGTCCACCTCTCACGAGCAAGCTGTTCAGTTTTCGATTATAACTCTTCACCCCTGTCGAATGGCGGCCAGGTGTCGTTGTTTGGCGGCGACCGATACCCCCTCTCGGCGCATCAATCGTCCGAGTAGGCGTACACTCTCGGTCCCACGTCGGATCCATTGCGTGATCTCGATGGGATCAACTTTTTTGCGATCGATCAGCTCGAAAGCCTGTCGATGGATGTTCACAATATTCCGGCACTGTTCTGAAGACATGTCGTTTCGTGAGCACGATGTGACTAATGACGTGAGCGCGGTGACGCGCGGTATTTAAGCAAAGACGTTGTGGTGGTGGTGGGGGTAAACGTGTTCGTGCCTGTCGAGAAGCTATGACGTCATCACTCAGGGATGTGACACGAGCGGATCGGTCGAAACTGTACAGTAGCGCGGAGCAAGTCTGAACCTGCACGCATTCCAAGGTCGGTCAACTGCGCAGTAGCGATGCTATGACGTCATCGCTCAGGAATGTGACGCGGTCGAAACTGCGCAGTAGCGCGGAGCAAGTCTGAACCTGCACGCGCCTGTCGGAACCTGCACGAGAAACGATGACGTCATCGGACGCGCAGTAGCAAGATACCTGGCGTTGACTACCACCGACAGTGGTGCCACCTGGCGTTGATGGTGGGAGTGGAGGAGTGTATCATTCAAATTTCCCGCCACGGCGCATGCGCACTTTAAAATGACCGCCGCCTACGGGGCGCCATCTGGTAAGGGTCCAGGAGTGGGGGTTCGACCAATGACAGCTCCGTTGGAGGAACATTCAAAATGGCCGCCGCCTACGGTGGCGACACCTAGCGTCGACAGTGGCGCCATCTGTTGGGGGTCGAGGAGTGGGGGTTCAACCAATGACAGAGCTCCATTGGGTCGAGGAGTGGGGGTTCGACCAATCACAGCGCTCCGCTGGGTCACGTGGTGCGCGAATTCAAATTTCCCGCCACGACGCATGCACACTTCCGCTAAATTCAAATTTCCCGCCACTTTTGGTCACGTGGGTGGCGTCGAACTCTCATAGCCTATCTACTGACGTTTTACCTTCAACTCTAAGTATACTCTTCCAATGACCATGATGAATTGTTTCATCACATGTAAAGATACCACTTATGACAGTATATATGTTGTTACATATATTAACTCGAGCCATTGGTATAGTTTTAAGAAATCCTTTTGCATGCACCGCTGAAATTTCGTCCCCTTACTCGTAAATAAATTTCCAGCACAGCATCGATATTTTGCTGCACCTGTATTCTTCTGGGAGGTCCTAAAATAATTATAAAAACCCCATATAGTTCAGCCCTAACAAATACAATCTTATCGAGCTGTACCTTATCGAGGAGATCTTTCGACGTAATGATTCTGAAATGCTTCTATAATGTTTTGCAACATTCGCGAATTTATCGAGAAATACCTACATATTTTGAGTAAAGGAATGTTTCTAACATGCGGTAGTGTTCACGAATATTGTAAAATATCGCAGGAATCGTACGGAAAAGTTACTTACAAAAACGTACTTTGTAGGGTGTAAATGGTGATATTTTGTAATTTCCATCGTTACACCAGAGGCAAAGAAGAGATTAAATAGAAGTGAGGTACATGTATACTTCACGTTTGACAGGTCGGTATATAAATTGAAACTTGTGATAGTATAATACGAAAGAAAAAAAACTTATATCGATAAAGAAAAAATAATAATAAAGTAGTTACTCCATTATTGTAATCCAATAACATTGTATCACTTATTTTTCTGCCACGACTTTAATTGCTGATGGTGAAGAAAAATCAAATTTATTGGTTGATCCATCCACTATCAACAATCAAAGTCGTGGCAGAAAAATAAGGGATACAATAGAAATGGATTACAATAATAGAGAGTAACTACTTTATTATTATATTTTCTTTATCGATATAAGCTTTTCCTCTTTCGTATGACAGTACATATCGTCCCCTTCCTGCAAAAAGTCACTAACTAACATATTTTGTAAAATTCACCTAACTGGACCTAGTGGCTTAATTTTATTAAATCTTTAAATGGTAAAACTCACTAAGTGCTAAATGCGTTGGAAGTGAGCATGCGCGCATCATAAAAAGTCATTAACCGAAATATAATACCGATATTATAGAGCAGAAACTACCTACTAAGTCAGTTGATGATAAATGTTAGTTAGCGACTTTTTGCAGGAAGGGGACGATTGTTGTTACATATATTAACTCGAGACGTTGGAATAGTTTTAAGAAATCCTTTTGCATGCACCGCTGAAATTTCGCCCCCTTACTCGTAAATAAATTTAATTTAATTATTACCACATCATTTACAGCTTCGATGCTGACCTTACGACTCATTTCAGTCCGAGTAGAACATTAATTGCAAATATCATCATAAACATGCCAATGCGAATAAAAATCATCTATTAACTGTTGCAGATCAAGTATTCCGTTGTGGTGGGGGTCCTGATTGGTCTACTCGCTAAGATGCGTATACGTTTCTTAGCGAGTAGACCAATCAGGACCCCCACCGCAATGGAATACTTGATCCTGATTGGTTTCTTCGCTGAGTTGCGTGCACGCAAAGATACCAGTGACTCGAGAAAGGCCCCCCTGATCTCCCGGTAGCTGTCAATTCGGGAGATCGAAGCATCTATTAACCTCGAAATCAAGTGTACAAGTGATAAGATAATAATTATTCGGGTTTCTTCGGTGAGTTTCCCCAAGTGTTTAAAGTAGTTACTCCATTATTGTAATCCAATTCCATTGTATCCCTTATTTTTCTGCCACGACTTTGATTGTTGATAGTAGATGGATTAGCTAATAAATTTGATTTTTGTTCACTATCAACTATCAAAGTCGTGGCAGAAAAATAAGGGATTCAATGGAATTGGATTACAGTAATGTAGTAACTACTTTATTATTATTTTTTCTTTATCGATATAGTCCCTCTTTCGTATTATACTAGCCCAAGTTCGAATTTATATACCGACCTGTCAAACGTGAAGTGTACATGTACCTCACTTTTATCTCATTAAGTATTACTGCAGACTCTGACATATCATCTCGTACAGGTGCAACCGAAGAGGACCTAGCTCGTGTCCTGTCCGTAAAAAGATGACTCGATGGACATCGGAGAATGTCAGACTTGTCACCGAGCGCCTATTACCCACGGTACATTTATTGCAATATGCGCTTTTCGTTTCAATTATTCCTGCTTTAAATAACTTTCACTTCTTTCAAAGTATTTACCTTATACAAACTGTTCATCGTAGGGTGCAGCGATCAATGATTGTGACTAATCGTAGACAAATTATTCCTGCGATGATGTTCCAGTTGCAAAGCATACACTAGCAAGTCAGCTTACAGCATCTGATGGTTAGTATCAACTTTACCTCTTTTGGAACACCCATCACCCGAGCATAATCACGATTATGTTAATGTTAATCGCAGAATAGACCGTGAGCTCGGGCACATTATCGCAGTAGTAGTTCGGTACACCGAATTGCCTTTTAGTTTTAATAGATGAACTTGTCTACGACGAGTCGCTAATATCGATCGCTGCCTCCTACCACGAACAGTTCATAAAAGGTTATTACCTTGAAAGAAGTAAAAGTTATTTAACGCTGGAATAGTTGAATGAAACGAGAAGCGCGTATTGCAATTAATGTACCGTAGGTAATAGGCGCTCCGTGACAAGTTGGACATTCTCTGATGTCCATCGAGTCATCTTTTTACGGACCGGACACGAGCTAGATCCTCTTCGGTTGCACCTGTACGAGATGACATGTGAGAAAATCGTGAGTCTTCATGAAAATCTTCTAACGTACTCGTTGTGCAGTAATACTTAATGAAATAAAAGTGAGGTACATGTACACTTCACGTTTGACAGGTCGGTATATAAATTCGAACTTGTGGGATAGTATAATACGAAAGAGGAAATATATATCGATAAAGAAAAAAGAATAATAAAGTAGTTACTACATTACTGTAATCCAATTCCATTGTATCCCTTATTTTTCTGCCGCGACTGATTCTTGATAGTGAATAAAAATTAAATTTATTGGCTGATCCATTCACTATCAACAATCAAAGTCGTGGCAGAAAAATAAGGGATACAATGGAATTACAATAATGGAGTAACTACTTTATTATTATTTTTTCTTTATTTATATATTTCCTCTTTCGTATTATACTATCACAAGTTCCAATTTATATACAAACCTGTCAAACGTGAAGTGTACATGTACCTCACTTTTATTTCATCTCTTCTTCGCCTCTGGTATAATCATTTACACCCCACAAAGCACGTTATTGCAAGTAACTTTTCTGTAACTTTCCTGCGATATTTTGCAATATTCGTGAATACTACCGTATGTTAGAAATATATGAGGGGGTCAGTGGAAAAGTGGTACAAGTAACAATTTGGATTATTTCAGTTAACTGCAAAAATGCGGTAGTTAAAGTAAATATCTGTTTAGAAAAAAAAGTGGTATTAGTGGCAACCATATCATTATACACTTATACCATTTTTTTTCGAAACAGATATTTACTTTAACCATGCATTTTTGCAGTTAACTCAAATAATCCAAATTGCGACTTGTACCACTTTTCCACTGACCCCCTCATATATTTCTCGATAAATTCGCGAATGTTGCAAAATATCATAGAAACATTTCGGAATCTTTACATCGAAAGATCTCCTCGATAAGGTACAGCTCGATAAGATTGTACTTGTCAGGGCTGAATTATATGGGATTTTTATAATTATTTTAGGAAGTCTCAGAAGAATACAGGTGCAGCATAATATAGATCTGTGCTAGAAAGAATAAGGTATAACCTTCGACGAGCATTTGGGCTGTGGCAACAGAGGTTAGAATCAGCAAGACCATGGCAGTGAGGATATTGAAGGATGGACGCACGTCCATGCACTCGAGGGAGCAAATCTAACTCGCGGAATGAACCAATGCAGCTGGTTCTTGGAACAACAAGTGGACGATCCCTCGTTCGAAAGAAACCCCCTCGGGTTCGCACATGATTTGGAGTCCTTCTGGGTGGAATTGAATAGTAGCACGTTTATTTCTGTAACAGATTATAAATAACAAAATTATATCCAGCATTTCACTATTTAAAATAGAGTACGAAGGAGGAAATATATCAATAGAGAAAAACTAATGTTAAAGTAATTACTTGATTATTGTGATCCAATTCAATTGCATCTGCTATTCTTCTGCCACGGCTTTGATGGAGAAGAAACATTAAATTTATTTGTTAATCCGTCGATTCACTCCATGCTCGCATGACGCTGAACACAAAAAATAGAATGAACACAAAGATATTTGTCCTTCCATCGAAAGTGAGGTTAAAGTTGTCAGATGGCAATTAAACTTATCTGATGGGAATTCTTCTGAGACCATCTCCTTTCCTGCTCTTCATGCACAGGCAACTAGAGAAAAATACCACTGCATCCATTCATTATCTCGATTAAACGAAAAAAATACAAACGATTATTAAACTATACGGAGCGTCTGTCACATTCACCACTATTGAGATTCATTACTCCGATGGCACTGAATTATCACTTTTTATTAACAAGCGCGTCCGAGGATCGAAATAAACGCGAGGGAAATCGTTACGCGAATGGAAATATTTTATTCACTTTGAAAACCATAGCCAAACATTCAAGGAATATATTCTCTCACACACTCTCACATACATTTGAGGGCGTATGCGTGTACCCACATCTGTGTAGACATTTACGATCATGGCCGACTATCGCCGAAGATAGGCGGAATTAGAGTGACATTCTGACATATATATATATTGCCCGAGAAATCGGATTCTCGACTTTCAGGCGGCAGGGGCGTGGCTTAGCGTTGCTAAGGGCGAATCTCTGTTAATATTTAACTTATAACATTTATTCTGGTCCCTATCAATAGAGAATAGTCGATTTATATGGCGTAACTAAGCATAGTTTTGGTTATAACCGTATATTTATTGAGAAAATTCGATGTAAAATTTGAGGGGTGAAGGGGGTAGAAATTTTTCCTGTAAAGATACACGGGTGCTCGCTCGCTGCGACAGCGCTGTCGGCGTCGTTCTGACGAACTTGAATGAACATGCCGCGAGATACTACCGTGTCTCTTGATACGTGAAAAAATGAGCCGAGAAAAATTACTTTTTGTGTTTTCTTAGTGCCCTTTAGCCATTTTTAGAGATAGATAAACGACACTTGGAACATAAATTGAGCAGAGTATTATCAAACATTGTGCGACAAACTTACCTAATTTTCTTTTAAGATTCCCGATAGCCAAGCGTGACTTTCACCCAAGCGTCACGCGGTGGCGTCACTGAGTGACGTTACTGTGATGCCACAGTGAGGATCCGGAGTGCGAGTTTTTGCCACAACGGAATACTTGATCTTAATTGGTCTATTCGCTTACGCTTACGGCCTTACGGAATTTTTATTCGCGTCGGACACCGCCGTATGGTGGCGATTCGTTCTTCCTAAGATGGCCGTCGTTACGGACCGAATGTCAACATAACTACGTAACATAAACAAAGTATTTGTAAATAAAAGTAGTTTTAAGAGTGCAAGTGCAATAAACCCAATTCATAAGTGATGAATATCGGTATCGAAGATATCTTGTCAATTCTAGGAGAGTCAAAAACGCCGCTAGTGGAAGGAGAAGCGGTATTGAAAGCAGAGTTTATATTTTCCTGCGGAATCAAAAAGAGAAACCAAAATACAGTGAAAATCATCGCTTCTTGCGTACAATCATCACATGTAACAAGTGCTCCTCACGAAGTTGAAGTGAACATTTTAGTGCCGTTTCACATGGGACCGATGATCGGCGCTGACGATCGGTCGCAACGGATCATTAGTTCTATTCAAATGCTTTCACATGAATCGTATGGTCAGTCATCAATATGTATCTGGAAAGTGAAGAGTATCGCATCGTTGTCGCTTTGTGCGTAAAAAGGTTGGTAGGGAGGCGACAAAAAAATCGCAAAATCGACAACGTTGTTCCTCCATACGCAACCGAAGATCTGCCTGCATATGAACAACTCCGTTTGTTAAAGACCCTGATGACAAACCGACGATCGGACACGCCACGGGCCGACCGATGGCCCGAGCGTTTTTAATCAGTCGACCGATGATTCGCATTCATGTGAAAGCTATGTTTGAAACAATAGACCCTCCTGATCGTCAGAGCTGAACATCGGTCCCATGTGAAACGGGGCTTACTGGTAAACAACAATAAAGAAGTAACGTGCAAGTGCAGCTGGGCCAGAGGAAGATGCAAACACGTTTTTGCAACGCTTCTGTACATAAATCAGTAGAACAAATAGTACCATGTGACGATTGTACGCAAGAAGCGATGATTTTCACTGCGTTTTGGTTTCTCTTCTTGATTCTGCAGGAAAATACAAACCCTCTGCTTTTTCAATACCGCTTCTTCTTCCACTAGCAGCCTTTTTGACTCTCCTAGAATTAATAAGATATCTTGGATACCGATATTCATCACTTATGAATTATTGGGTTTAATGCACTTGCACTTTTAAAACTACTTTTATTTACAAATTCTTTGTTTATGTTACGTGGTTATGTTGACATTTATTTTGAAAAAGAAAAATATCAAATTATTTTAAAAAATTTAATGAGAACCTTCGAGAGCAGTCACTGTCATGTCCGGTTTCTATATTATGACCGGAGTGGACCGACACCGCTTGAAGAGTCGGTGGCTCAATTGATAGAATGCGAAAGCATTCTCAGTTTTGAAGCATCTCGTATACTAAAGAGCGCAGGTTCGAATCCCGGTAGGGTATGAAAAAAAAAGCGACACCACTAGGCGTGTGGCAGGCGGCGGCACTGCACGGGCACACAGTGAAAAACCTCGGTAAAGTTACTGCGTGCGTTCCTTTTTTGCAAAATCCTACTTTATCTACTGTGTACACTGCGTGATGCCACAGTGGTACCCCATTGGGCACGCACCAAGAGATCACTGTGATGTTTCTCAAAGTCACCGCGTGGTCTTACAGTACCACCACTGTGAAGTCACCTGGCTATCGGGGATTTGCTGAAAAAGTATCATATCAAGAGACACGGTAGTGTCTCGCGGCATGTTCTTTAATTAGTTTCGTCAGAAACGACAGCGCTGTCGCTGCGGGCACCCGTGTATCTTTACAGGAAAAATGTCTGCCCCCCTTCACCCCTCAATTTTTACATCGAATTTTCTCAATAAATATATGGTTATAACCAAAACTATGGTTAGTTATGCCATATAAATTGATTATTCTCTATCGATAGAGACCAGAATAAATGTTATAAGTTACATATTAAGAGGCCGACACACCCCGCCTGGAAATGTAAAGCTATATTTTCAACATGGTGCATAAGAACCTTTTGCATTTTCGCCACCATACTTAAAAAACATAAATCTAGAGCCCTATAAAAAAAAAGAAAATAACAAATTTCTGATTTTGCCGATTGATTACAACAAAAAACAATTTATTTATTTTTCTATAGGGCCCTAGATTTATGTTTTTAAGTGTGGTGGCGAAAATACGAAAGGTTCTTATGCACCCCATGTTGGAAATATTACTTTACAGCCGCGACAATTTTTGGCCATTTTTGTCTCGCGGCTGTAAAGTAATACCCCCCACAAAAACAGATCCTTTGTAAAAAAGGCGGCATGTTCATTCAGTGCCAACAAAAATTGATACGTAAAATACTCCCCAAAAAAGATTTGAAATCAATTAAGATCGCCATGTTCAAGATTTATATATAAAAAATAAAGGCGTCATTTGAAAGGAAAATTATTGCAAATCAAAAGTTACTCAAAATTCGACAAAAAATTTCATAAAAAAGCGCGTTTTTTCTTCAAAATAAAAAATTCAGACAGAAAATTATATTCGATGTTTATGCACTTATTATTTTAAATAAATTCATACACTTATATGACACCACCAGTATACATAGAGTGGAAAAAATATGAAAACTTAAACGTGGCAAATTCTTTTTTATGAAAATTTTTTTATAAATTTTTTGTCGTCGAATTTTTGAGTAACTTTTGATTTACAATAATTTTCCTTTCAAATGACGCCTTTATTTTTTATATATAAATCTTGAACATGGCGATCTTAATTGATACTGTTTTACCTTAGCAGGCAAGAATTCTCGACAGATTTATCTGCCGTTTAGTCGTTGTATTAGTGTACGTGACAAAATTATCGCACCAAATTATTTATCAGCAATTTATTGGCGAAAATGTTGGTATTTTACACATTTTCTTGACTACAAAAACTAGCAGTTTTGTGTTTACAATTTCTGCAATTCAACGTTCGTGTGTACTTAGCTAATGCCGAAACAGTACTAGCCCGTGTTACCAATGTCGGAAGACCCTACCTGGATCAATATGAGATTTTTTATATCGTAACTCTCTTTATTGTCAAGAGTGTACCAATTTACGTTCACATTCAACTGCCTTCTCATCTTATCGCATTCGTGTAAATACATAAATCAAACTTTGCGCGAATATATTAGATTCTATTGAGTAACTTATAATTTTATGCGGATAGCTTGCAAAACATTGGTATAGATTTTCATAACATACAGAAAGATACTAGAGAGATGATAGCTACTGCGAGAAAACTGACTACAGAAAAATCATAGTCGAGACTGCCATGTCGACAAGAAATCAACCTTACCATAACGATGGACCGCCAATCCTCGGAACTGGTGCGACTGTCTATTTTCCCCGTATGTATATATATATATTATGTAAAAGACAGAAAAGATGTAGGTATTTAAAGGAGCTTAAAAAACGACGTTAGCATAAGAAATTAAATGTATTTAAAGTTTGCGTGCTCATTCTTTGCGAAACAAAAGTCTAAATCGAATACTTCGAGGACACCGTGATTCTCGGCTACCTATATCGATCCTCATGAATCACAATGTAATTTGCACTCCTAAGGAAGTAACAAATCGTCCAGTTCTACCTCGATTTCCACCATAAAGAGAAAATGTAGTCTCTCCTTTTAATGCTTCTCGGACTCTTTTTCAAATGGAAATCGACTGATGGGATTACATAATTTTAGACCATCGATATTGCAGGATTGAATAGCAGGGCATGCTATAACCTTGAACGATTTAAAGTTTCAAATTCGGACTGCTATATTCAGCGGCTATCCAATGTCAAACATATCGCTTTTCAAATCACGTATTGGGAGGAACTAATGGTGAATTGAGGTCGATGACGACCTATACTGGAAGGCATATTCTTAATTCTCTGATAATAATGAAATACAAATCTATATTATACAGGGTGGGAAAAATTATGGAAACCCGTGAATAACTTTGAGGGATAAGTTTCCGTGAAAAGTACTACAAAGAAAAGTTGTAGGGCTTAGAGAGGTGACCTTAAATTTGGCCTTGACCTTGACATTCAAGATCACTTTAAGGATAACTTAAACATTTTTAATGGAGCCCCCTTTTTCACCCCTGATTCTGAAAAAGCGGGTAATTTTACATTCAGATTTGACCTTCGAATGATTTTAAAGCCGAAGATCAAGTAAGGTAATGTTAAGGGCAATGCTGAATATTTAATGGGAAAGGGTAGGTATAGCCCGATAAGAATATGAAAAGTGCCCCCGCTTTAATTTTTTTCCCACTCAGGTATATTTTGTGTTTATGTATAAGTAAGCTCTCAGTAAATTTTTAGATCAAAATATTGATTTAATCAAAAGTTATCGTCAAAAAGTCAAAAAATGAAAATATTTTTTATCTCGAGAACTACCTGCTCAACTGATTTTGCACAGCAAAATATATATTTCGTTTTTTTTTTAACTGGAGGGCTCCAGATTTTTTTCAAATATTGTAGGAGCTTCCTTAGGCTTGAAAGTTAACTGCAATATTTTTCATTGAAGTGAAACTTCTTACTGCGCGGTATATACGTATTATATATCAAATAGTGTTTGAAAATGTTGAAAAATATAAAAGTTATCAACTCAGTAATAGTGTCGGGCACCTATCAAATTCCAATCCTAAATTACGACCAGGTCTGTTTGCTGTAGGTATTCGTTATTAGTGTTTTTTAAAACTGCAATACACACGAACGAAGTCGCGGGCTTTGCTAGTTATTATTAAAAATTATTCGTTAATTATTATACTGATTGATTTTCTCAAAGAAGTTTTCCTCCGACTTTTCGATTATCTTTACTTTGGACCAAGAAGAAGTAATTTATCTTTACTCGTTGCCGAGTTCTCGGTTTTGTTTATTTCTATTGTTATCTGTAAAAACAGAATTTATTAATATTTTCCAGTATTTTATGGCGATATGTAGAGAACGCTTTAAGGATTTCCCTCAATTATTTATGATTTATTGAAAATATACATATAAGGTTCACTTCGCTTATCTCAGCATATCACTTCTGTCGCTTTCAGTATTAGACAACCGCTGTACCGAGGCCCTAGAGTTTAAGGAGCTAAAGTTCAGCGCCCTCGTGGCAGAATCTGGCACTATAACGCGAGGAACAGCGTGCTGGATTTCGGCCAAATCACACTGATTACTCTCTGTCATAGTTGAATGCAGATCCCGCCGATTTGGGGACATTTTTCTTTTCGAAAATTTTCGTTCTATGACTCCGGTCAACAAAAAAAAAAGTTTTTTTTTCTGAGTCTTGATTTCTATAACAATCTTCTGTTTTTCTATGTCGAAAAATAATAAAATCATTCATTTATTTTTGAAAAAGTTTGCTTTTGTGCATTTCACAATGATCAACCCGTATATGATTATATAAGGAGATACACGTTTTGGGAAGTAAGAGTGGGGATGAGCGAGAAGAAAGCAAGTGTTATTTCACTTATGTGGTCAGTGTGCATGTCAGGGCATGTATACTTGTAGCGATACAACGTATTTTATAATATAATACGTTATTAGGTTTACAAGGTCTTGTAGAAGAGCGTAATATCAAATGGGAACCAATTGTGGAGCCTAAACTTATATTAAGGCCTCCATTGCATATAAAATTGGGTCTTATGAAACAATTCGTAAAGATTCTGAAGCCTTTAAATATTTAATACATTTTTTTCCTAAGTTATCCGAAGCCAAAATTAAAGCTGGTATTTTCGTCGGACCACAAATAAAGAAAATAATAGTCAGTGACGAATTTCCACGGCTACTCAATACTTGTGAAAGAAATTCCTGGAACAGCTTTAACCCTTTAAGGGGTAACGCCACTCTAGCGACCGGAAAAAAGGCCTAAATTGTACAGTGTTTTACGGGAGTATGAAAAAAAGGAATCGAATTTCTGTTTAGAGGGTTTATTAAGCATTTAATGAAGTATGAAAAACAATTTTGTTATTAGTAATTAGATACAAAATGGCGGCTATACAGCCAGTTACTGAATCGCCTTTTTTTTAGTACAAAAACGGGCGGACACATATCTCGGAAAGTATAAGACCTGGAACAGAAAACCAAAAAGATTGTTAATCTACATACTATTGTCTATAGAAGTACGTAGGGATTTTTCGTTAATCTAATTCTTGTAAAAATGGTGCACGCTTGAAAGAAAAAAATCGAATTTTTGCCAAGAAATCAGCCGTAAATTGCTTATAAAAAAAGTTTACATTCAATCAAAAAACGGCTACGTACTTCTCTAAAGAATGTATTTGTGAAGTTACTGTTAAAATTTCAAATCGATCCGTGCAATAGTCTAGACGTAGCGTGTCCGCCCGTAAAAAAAGGCGATTCAGCTGATTGGCTGTATAGCCGCCATTTTGTATCTAATTGCTAATTAAAAAATTGTTTTTCATACTTCATTACATGCTTAATAAACCCTCTAAACAGAAATTCGATTCCTTTTTTCATACTCCCGTAAAATACAATACAATTTAGGCCTTTTCTCCTTCCGCTAGAGTGGTGTTACCCCTTAAGTGACAGAAGACTGGGACACATTTTAAAACACATTATATGAACTCTTTTTATGTATATAATATTTCTTGCCATGAAAAAATTGTTTTCATATTTTTTAAAATTATAGATAAGTACTTATTCATATTATTTTTTCATGTGTATTAGAGAATTTACATTTATATATCTTATGTAGTATTAGTTTCCCATTAAAACATCAGCTAGGAGACTTAGGCCTGGTGAGAATCACAGAAGAAGTACGAAAAATATTCATTTCTAAACTATCCTATGTATTCTGTTGCATTACTAGTTTGCACTACTAGCTTGTATATATTTTCTTTTGTGTAAATAAACGTGATTCCAATCCATAACAAAAGTTTGTTTTATTTTTACATACAATGAACATATGAAAATAGGATCATTTTTTTAAATTCGTATAATTTCATTCTGATTGCTACAAAAGCAAACTTTTTCGAATAAAACTATTTTTTCTGTATTTACTTAAGTGCAAGAAAAAAAAATCAGCTATGCAGAACCCAGACTCAAAATTGCTGTTGACCGGTGTTATCACTATAACTTAAGGAAGGGTGCTTATGTCCATATGTATGGCTAACTGACACGAAATTTTATGTAAACAAATGTTTTAGCAAAGATACCGACATTTTCCAAGGGACGATCTACTTTATCCATATTTAATTACATTGAAATTATTCATTACTGATGAATACTTTTACTAATGCGATACCCAAGCACCTTGGTCAATCGTCCAAGGATTTCATTCTATCTATTAGGATCATATTAGGCGTGCAACTTTGCTTCCGCCGTTTTCCTATAGATGGCTTTAGCGGTAAGTAGTGGTCGAAAAAATAGATCATAGACGTCATGCAATAAACTTGGGTATCTGTCAACATAATCCCATAGAAACATTAGTCGATTTATGTTTGCATCATAAAGTTATTCTCGATTGAAGATGTCAGTATACGAGCCAAATTCTCGTAATTTGTGGTAGGTTTTAATTTTCTGCTTCAATATGAAGAAATCTGCGGCTGAGGCTCATCGAATACTCTCAAATCCTTATGATGAGGCTGTTATTAGTGAAAGAACGGGTCGTATGTGGTTTCAACGCTTCAAGAATGGTGATTTTGACATCGAAGACCGGTATAGTGGTGGAAGAGAGATTTTCCAAGATGCAGAATTGGAGGCATTACTTGATGAAATCTCGTGTCAAAGTCAAGAAGAATAGGCACGATCACACATTGGGAGTGACTCAACAAGCAATTTCAAAACGCCTTAAAGACGTGAGAATGATTTTTTACAATAAAATCTCGAATTTCAAGAGAAAAAAACGGCGGAAGCAAAGTTGTACACCTAATAATTTCTGTTCCCATTTTAAAATTATTTCGATCCCCGGAATTATTACCGATAAAACAGTGCTGTGCCGATAAAACAGTCATGTTTTTGAAGCGTCTTAAGTAGTACAGATTTGCAGCTTGTCGACGAAATAAGTATTGGTAACTACTACTTTCTATATGCTGACTGGGGTATATTCTAACTATAAAAATTAATATGATATAATTCGATAATATATTATAGTACTTATTATATAATCTATAATACATCTCTACAATTTCTTCAGGCACGAGCCCGCCAAGTACCATTTTGAATATTGGTGACCTGCTTCTGTACAGTCATTTGTCATTTCGATCTCATTCATTTTTGTTACGTTTGATTATACCAAGTGATTCTCGGCAACATTTTCGTATCTCCTATCTCGCTCATCCTGAGAAACACCTGGTAGGTAGGTACTTGGTATTACATTCAGATATCAATGCTTTTTGGGAGAGGCGGGATGAAACACGGCATTTAATTTTTGTCGGGGTGGATATTATCGATACAATTTGGAGTGGATACATATTCGAAGGAACTCTTTTGCGGACAGAGGAGGAGGCGAAACACGGCATGCAGTTTTTGTTGGGCTTTCTAAAGCGAAGACAATATCTGGTTTTCCCTAATGTTTTAAGGAGCCCCGCATCGTTCTTGGCGTCTTTTTTTTTACATTTTTAACCCTTTCCTTACTACGGGCGACTATAGTCGCTCTCCATAAGATGCCATTGGGGTACTACAGGGGACTATAGTCGCTCTCCATAAGATGTCGTGTATTGTAAAGGGTTCGGCAGGGAGGTATGGTGTTTTTTAAAAGAATTACATACGCTTATATTTTAGCGAATTTTAAAACCTAATGTTTTTAGACATCAGTCGCATATTGCGAAAAATCACCGCGGCGGAAAACCCGCCCGTAGCGAAAGGGTTAATGTATTATGGTAACATATGAATTATAAAAGTTATAGAATTCGGTATGCGAACCATCGAAGCCGGGTAAGATGGACTGAAACGAGGAATTCTAACATTTATCGAGCACCGTCAGTTTCAATTTCTATCTTGGGCATCAGTAAACTTCCGTTATTTTTCTTAACACGTTCCGTGCCGAGTGGGGCGTATACGACCCCCGCTGAACTTTCTATTCAGGCCACTTGGAATAGGGAGATTCAGTAATTTTTTTTTTAATGAAAATCGATAGAGTTTGGGTCAGAAAAATGTTAACCGAAGTTGTTGCGCAAAATATTAAGAGTTAATCGTGCTATGAATATTTAAAAATCATGAATTGACGCGAGGCTAGAAAACGGGACCTCGACACGAGGCTACGTTGCGTGACGTCAGTTGCCAGACACCCCCGCCACAACGTCCAAACTATGCTCGCAACGAGTAGATTTACCGTAGAAAACGCAACAGCCAGCAGTACGTATTAAGTAGTAGTGGCTTCAGCGCGGCTTTTAACGTCCCCACGTCCAAAAATCACATACGCTTCGTTGTTGCTGTCTCGGAACTAACTATTTCTTATTTAGTAGACGCTGCAAAGCCCGTTTAGAAGGGACAGAGTGATCAGAAATCACTCTGTATCAAGCTACACACCACATGCTCAACTGGGCCGCTAGGCCCGCCGGGTTTTTTCCGGTTGTAAAGTATTGGAAACTTTTTAGCAATGGTAGAGTTATAAATCTGTACCCTCTCTCTCTCTCTCTCTCTTACCTTTCCTTTGCGATAATAAATCATATTCTAAACCCTTTCACTCACGAATTTTTATTTTTACAGCCATACAGTTGGTAATGTATATTCCAGCTCTTCGATGCTTTAAATTTTAATTTGTTTTAATAAAAAAAAATTTTTTTTGCAAATTTAATTTTTTTAGTTTATTTATAAATTTAATTTTTAATTTGTATGGCGATATATGTCTTATACGTTCGTTACAATGTCCACGAATGTACTTCTTGTGAACAAACGGTAAAAATTCTAATTTATGACCTTATATATATACATTAATCCACGTGTCCACATTTGTGGTCACCATGAGCAAAAGGGTTAAACTTAGGATTATAAATATCTAACATCGACCAGTTTTTGCTTATTTCAATACTCTCACTCAAGAAGTACCTAATCGATTAAATTAATGTAGAAGCTTTCTTATCTATTATATAATTTGCTTTTGGGGAACATAACAATGGTCCAACATTTGTTGCTACGGATTAAGGAAAAACCCCAAAAGAAGACCTCAATCAGACCGAGTAATCGTTATCATTCAATCTTAAATCTATGCTGATACATACATAGTTTGTAGATACAAATTACTCTTATATTCTAATAAGATTACATAAAAATTGATAGTATCGTGATCAAATTTATAAAAAATTAATATTCAACAGTAATCTTCATCATATGATACGTTACGCAAATCTTTAATACGTGCACTTCGTCGAAGTTTGTTTACTTCAGAATCTTTTGAGGAATTTACGTCAATGTTATTGTTTTTATCAACTTCATCTGTCTCAACAATAAGCCTTTCCTCAAATAGAAGCTTAGCCCTTTTCCCTTCTGACCATCGCTGATTCACCCCCGAAACATTTGCCGATCTAAGAGAGCCAGATAGTTAAATCACGTTTGCGCTATATGCCTGCACTGCTCCCCGGGAGAAGGCGGAGCTTGTGTCTGGCAAGTGACGTCAAACCAATAAGAAAACGTTCTCGTCCCTAACGTTATCGCCGGAGTTACAATGTGCAATTTGAAGTAGTAAATTTTATTTTTTTTGAAAAATTCTTTCACGTACATGGTTATTTACACATGCATAATAGCATCGTTGAACCTGTCCGGGAATAAGGAGACGCGGGGTAAAAGTGACATCGAAAAGGAGGTCGCGATTAATAACACGGCTATTATAAAAGTTCAGCAACTAAGGACATTAAATATGAGGAACTTTTGGTAGAATTCGAAGAGGTTTTTAGGCAGGGATTAGGATAATATAAAAGGGAAAAAATAGAACTTAAAGTTCCTATAAAAACCAATTTTTGTGAAGCCTCAACTAACCTCGTAAAGAAAATAGAGGAAGAGTTGGACCGTTTCAAGGGTGCGAGGGTTATTACAAGAGTAGAAGCCAATAAGTGGGGAGCACCTTTGGACCTAGTGAGGAAGCCGGATGGAGACTTAAGACTTTGTGCGGATTACAAAACCATGGTAAACTAATTTTTGGATAACGACCCGCATCCCTTGCCAAGAATTGGAGATTGGAAACCTCTTCGCGCAGCTAGGGGGTGGACAAAGTTTCACGAAGCTAATTTCAACGAATGCTTATAATCAGTTGGCGTTAGAAGAGGAAATAAAATGGCTATTAGCATGGAGCATTCATCCCTAGTAGCAGAGGATATCTGTCAGACATCTACAAGATGCCTATATGTCTAGAAAATGATATCTATTATATATTTGGTATAAATGTGGTCGAAATCTAGATATAGACAGCGCGCGTATATAGATGTCTGACAGATATCCTAAGTTGACAAGAATCGATATTCTGTGGTAAATATAATGATTGTTTAAAATTAAGAATTAATACTATTAAACAAACTTAATTATAAAGCTCTATATTAGTCTTCTCATTCTTTAATAAAAAACTTTAAAACGAATTAGCAGCTAGCATTTTATTAGAAAACGAGAAGACCCTCTAGTGCTTTGTAATCCCTTTTTTTAATATTATTAATTTTATATTTTATGAAATTATTATATTTGCCACAGAATATCGATTCTTGTTAACTTAGGATATCTGTCAGACATCTATATACACGCTGTCTATATCTAGATTTCGACCACATTTATACCAAATATAGATATCATTTTCTAGACATATAGACATCTTGTAGATGTCTGACAGATATCCTCTGCTATTAGGGATAAAGGAGTTTATTTGCTTAACCGATTACCATTTGGTACTAAGCCAGTCTGCGAGATTTTTCAAAGGATAATGGCAAATGTTTGAATGATGTAGAAAAAGAGAGTGTTAGTATTTTTAGACGACGCACAGTGGGCGATTTCGTCAATCTAGAGGAACTTTATTCAATTTTCCGATCACGCGCTTTATCAATGAATACCTCAAATTTAATTAGCTAAATATCCCAGTTGAAAGAAATTGTAGATATTTGTACAATAGTCCCCTGTAATTGTAGTCAAATAGGGCCTGAATCAACGTGTAGACGTATGCTCGCTCAGAGCCCTGAGAGATCTGCGCATGCGTGGTATTAGTTCGTTCGACTTGTGTCGACCTGTGCGTACACAGAGTGATTAATGCTGCACTTCTATATTATTTCTGGTGTTGAAGGTAAGATTTTGAAAAGAGTGCATGCTATCGTCATGGAAAAATCTTGTTTTTTAATTACAAACACGGTTTTAACTAGTTGTTCCGCAGTGTTCCGGCTTCAAATTTATTTCACATTATAGTTCATCAAGTATGTTCATCAAGTATGTAAAAAACTTATTTTTTCAGAATTGTTCCGACAAACGATGGTCGGAATTCTGATTATCGATCCTTAGTAATTAGCATTACCGCGATAAATTTAACTCGTTAATCTAGGGTCAATCTCAACATAATGCGGGCGGTATATTTCAGCGAATCTGGGCTATATAAATGTACTTTCAGTCTTGCACCTTTCCCGGAAAGGTTTAATTACCGGATGGGTCGAAATAAGCCGTTTTCCGCAATACTTATTATATAATATCAGAAGAGACCTACGAAGCCAGAAATAAAGATAGTAGAAAATACAGGGAACTATTTACAAGAAAATCACATCCAGGGTTAATACTAACACTGACTTAGCGCATAGATTGCTGATCACATCTGATCCATATATTACTAGTATACGTGCTCCTGCTAACAATAAGACCAAACATTCAGAAATAATGCCCGAAGCTTTACAACTGTTAAAAGAGCCTTGTATTAATGATACGTCTGATCACTCAGATATTAGCAGTGATACAGACTGAATATAATTTTTTTTGTTTGCGTAAATTTTGCGTACTTTGTGACTGTATTACGTTTTTATTATATGGACTAAACAAACGTTATGTGCTAATTCTCGGCAAAGTTTAGTTTAGATATACCTGGCCGTATTAAAAGTCGACAAGAGCAATATGATTTGTTTTGTATTTATATTCTAACTCATAATTTGTATTAAAAATGTATTTTACTAATAATTTGTATTTAAAATGTAATATTTTTAAAAAATAATACAGATAAAGCCTTATTCCGCTTAGAAATAGTTAATTTTTTTCAAATGGAAAGTCAAAACATGCCGCAGGCAAATCTTAATTAAACTGTGAATAAAGTTCCCCTAGATTGACGAAATCGCCCACTGTGCGACGTAGTTGTCACGGGAAACAATGATGAAGAATACTTGTTGAACCTTAGAAAGGTTCTTAAGAAGTTTAAGGAAGCAGGGTTCCGTTAGAACTTGAATAAGTGCGATTTTCTCCAAATAGAGAAATTAAGTATTTAGGGCAAGCTTAAAATGAAAAAGAATTAAAAGCTTTCCTGAGGTTAGTAAATTATTATGGGAGATTTTCACCAAATTTATCGACATACGTAGCACCTTAATACGACCTGCTTTAAAAAAGACTTAATAAGCCAGTGGGATAAAAAGCACGACGGAGCTTTTACGCAAGTGAAAGAGATTATAAAGGTATAAGGCTTCGGAGAGTACACTAGTTCATTTTAATCCGGTAAGACCAATTAGAATATATAACAATGCGTCGGATGTACGGATCGGGGCTGTATTAATACACGTATACGAAGACGGTTCGAAGAGACCTGTTTCTTATGCATCCCGTGTCTTAAGCAAAGCAGAGAAAGCATACTCGGTCATACACAGAGAAGCCCTAGCGGTTTTTTTTGGGGCATTCAAGGATTTTACCAGTATTTAACCAAGCGAACACATAATATCCTATGGATGTCCACAGGACGCGTTTCGGAGATTAGACGTCCATGAGACATCCGTAGGATATTTTCTGGATATTTGTGCTATATGGTAATGGGCTGAAAGTTTACGATTTGCTGTAACCACAAGTCATTACTGGCACATTTTGGAGAAAAAAAGGGGTATCCCCCGGTCATTACAACTGGTAGATTGCGAAAATGGGTGTTGAACCTTTCGGGTTTTGACTATAATTTTTATCATGTAAAAGACACTGAAATATAATCGCAGGCGAGCTTTCAAGGCTTCCAATAGTTAAGAAACAAAAGAAATGTTTCGAAGTAGAACACCTGCAATTTATGGAGAAGATACTGAAAGATTTTTAGAGAGAAAAATTTGAAACTCATAGGGATAATTATCTGATGGATGTGGTATAGTACGTACAAAGCGGTTGGCCGAAAAAGATTAAGAAAGAGCTTAAATGTTTCATGGTCAGGAAACATGAGTTAGTTCTTGAATTGAGGGTGCTGATGTGGGGATATCGAGTCCCTAGAAATTTGAGGAAGGTCCTCCTTGATGAGTTGAATGTGGAACACCTGTTGATAGTTGAGATGAAGAATTTAGCTACATAGTTCATTTTTGTGGTGACCTGGGCTTGATAAGGAAGTTGAGAAACAAGCAAAGCGTTGCGAAAGTTTTATGTCACAAAGAACCGAACCTCCAAGAACGGCACAGGTTGTGGAAGGATGCGAATCATCAATTTGAAACAATTTGAAAGAGTGCGTGTAGATCTCGCAAGACCTGTAAAACGGGAGATGTTCCCAATTATAACCGAAGGCTTTTTTAAGTGGATCGAAATTTTCTTCATGAAAAGGATAGATTTAGGTGGAACGATTGAGAAATTATGCGAAATGTTTACTCGATTTGGTCTACCAAATACATTAGTTTCAGATAACGGGTCTCAGTTAATGTTGAACGAATTCATGAAGTTCTGGAAAATGAATAGCATCGAGCATGTAACATCTTCACCTTATCATCCTGCTACAAACGTAGAAAACGTCGCTAAGAGTTTTAAGAGGCGATAGGACCGGAAGTAAAGTGATTTATGCGCTCAATCTATCGGATACATGACATTCGGACCCCCCAGTAGCAGGTGACGCATAGTGGCAAGAGTGAACAGTTCCTAAACGTCCATAGCTGTCCATTGCCATAGCTAATTATTGAGTTGCGAGTGCAACAAAGGGCACTGCTACATTATAAGTATAGCCGATGCTCGGACAGAGCCGCTCTGTGCGAGCGAGGTCGTCAGAGTGATACGTTGCTGAGCATTGGCGAAAAGCATCGTAATACAAGATCTTTGTATTTCGGCAATAATGGGCTGCACAATCTAAAGGGCCGAGGTGACATTTTTGTTAATATTATAAATGGTTGAACTAATCCTAGTTCTCTTACATTTTCCAATAGCTCGTTTTACCTTTCACCCCTATGCTGAATAATTTTATGCTAAGATATAAAGTACACCATGCGCGTAAATAATATACCCTGTCAATACCAGAATAGTATACCTAAGAAACGTGTGAGTGCACGTGAGAACAAACGATGATGGAATAAGAGCCTCTCTGTCTTGAGCTTGCCCAGAGAATTATGTGCAAAAGAAAGGCTCTTAAGCTGGGTCTTCACTGCGCGAAACTGTCTCGCGAAACTGTTTCGCGAAACTAGTCTCGCCTCGTGTATACTTTGTACTCACCCCGAAACTTGCTTCGCGAGTATGTTTCGAAGTGAGCCAAACGTCAGTCGATTTTCGATCGCGCATCAAAGAGCTTCGCCTTCCGAGTGCCGCCAGTGTGAACGTGCACCGTGTGTTTCGCCGGCACCATTGTCTCGCGCAAACTGGCGGCTCACCTTATTTTCGCCTGGAACCCGAAACGTTTCGTCCCGACACTCGCCGAACATTTTCGCAAAACATTTTCGCGAAACAGTGTCGCGAAAGAGTTGCGCGCAGTGAAGACCCGGCTTTATGCCGTCACCGTGTTTCTCACTCGTATTCACACGTTCCCCAAGTACCCCATCTTCGTACTGTCTCTGTATAGGTATGATAGCCGGCGGCGTGCGAATACATAAGGGTCGATGTAATAATGTATTTCTTGAATCCAGGACACCTTCAACTCGAGAAACTAATCATAATTATTTATTGAAATTTTCCAGATTGAACAATGTAATTATGATATGTTTCTTCAATCAGGAATACACCGAGAGTTGAATAAATAAATTATTGGAAAATTTTTTTGATCCGTACGCATCGGTTGAGTCTCGTTACCTCAAGAGAAAGGGAAAACATTTGACGGTTTCTTTCCACTACTCAAAAAGAAAAAATTATAAAGCATTCACTGCGTGTCCGCGCGTGGAGCGGTTTTTCTCACTCGCTTGCTAGAGCGCCTGCTACGAGTAAACGAGATAAGATTAATACGATTAGTTTCAATATTGTATCAACAAACATTCCGTGTAATAATACGTATTTATGAAACACGAACATGAAACGTAAACTATTGTTCGTTCAATATTTGTATGTTTTATTTATTTTATCTCAAACGAAATTACTTCTCGTAGTGTTACTGTCCTGGAACCCACAGGAACACAACATCGTGGTCATTCCAGAAATCTCAGTGCAGTATGCGGGTGACATGCGCCTACGCTGTGTACGATTGGAAATTTCACTACAAGTTTTCTCCTTCAGTTTTCAAGTTCTGCTCACGTTATCCACGCCAATATAATTATTAGGGTCGTAGATTTTACCCCCCATGCGTATTTGTGACAAATGTGTGATTTCAGTGAAATAAATGTTTATTTACGTGGGGCCATTCAAGGTCGTGTGTCCTTACACACGTCGGTTTGACAGGCCGCGAGTAAGTAAAGGTTTCGGTTTCAGTCTCGATTTTAATATTTACACTCCGTTGCTTGATGAGCTGATCACGGGCATTATTTATTGATACGTAAAATATATAAATAATGTTTTAGTCCACGCCCGTTTATTTATCGCGATAATATTCGACTGCGTCGATGTAGGCGTAAGTGCATCACAGCGGAGTGTTGCGGTGAGATTTAAAATATGACCGATGTGGATGCGTTACATGGCTTGAGAGTGTATAAGTGTGCCCATGTGCAAGTGGCTTAGTGTATTCGTGTAAGTCCTGTCGCCTCTTACCACATGTTGATCGGTCTCGAGTAAATTCGTGTCGGCATGCCAAAACGTCGCTGACCGGCCACGAGTCAACTCGTGATCGGTGCGCTTTTGTTTCGCGTCAGCTTCGTTCGATCAGTGCATTCTTAAGCCTTGTACGCACTGCACATTCCAGTCTACGCGAGCCTTCGCACACAAGTACACTTCCCTTTGATGTGCATCAAATACCGACTTGTCGCGGGTCTTCGCGACAAAAGGAACTGTACTTGTGTGAGAAGGCTCGCATTCCAGTGTACGCGAGATTTCGCACACAAGTACACTTCCCTTTAATGTGCGTCAAATGCCGACTGGCCGCGGGTCGTCGCGATAAAAGGAAGTGTACTTGTGTGCGAAGGCTCGCGTACACTGGAACGCGCAGTGCGTACAAGGCTTTAGAGAGCATAGAGTATAATTGTTGTTCAGCATACTGCAAGCTTCTTTAGCTAATAAAACCCATCAAGTTGTGTCCTCTTTGCTATAAAAAAGAAATTTCAACCATGATGGAACGTAACGATGAAGAATCCTTCAATGAATGAAATAACTATAAATTCTGGTTATTTTAAGAAAAATGTTAATAATAAAAACCAGTGACGTACATTATGTTATTATACGAACATAAATCTAAAATTCGCGTTTTGTATGGTAAATCAGGAAAGATGGAACAGCACATGAACCTACATTACAGTTTCTACAAAAAATCTGGTTTCTTTTCTTATTTTTTTTCCACTATCACTCTTTCTCTTACAACAAACAGCGCAATGCATAGAACAATTCGGAACTGAGAGCCAGAATCCACGTGAATTATTTCATGCCCGAGTGTGACTTGGGCGCGTGGAAAACGAAACATCAATCAATCCCAAGCCAGACTCGGGCAGAAGCATAAAATCACTTTGAAGTTCATGAAAAAAATTATAATACTTTTCGAACAACCCAATATTTACGGAGCTAGGAATTCTCGATATAAAAAGATTGGTTCATTACATCATTGCTGTGAGGTTTTCGAGAGAAACGCCGTTCCATGAAAAACACACTCTTTATTTTCTTATGCTCTCAACACCTCATGACACAATATACGTGAAGCGCGTTTCTACCTCTCGCTATTATACACTATTCTCTATGCCCATCACACCATTTCCGCTGGCGCATGCGCCTGTCGTCGCTCCTCATCCTAATACATTATATCTGCTCCTCCCTTTCAGCTCCAAAAACAATCACAAAAAAAACGTGGCCACCATGCGCAGAAGAAGTGAAACTTCGATACTGATGGGTAGAAACAAAAATTATTTACCATAATAATTATAATTTTTGCCATAGTAATTATAAACTAATACACATATGATAGAATGTTCAGTGTTTATTGACGTTTACGAAATCGAAGAAGTTTTTTGTTTAAATATTGTTCGTTATTTGAAAGTTAAACATTCATTAAACGTTTATTTATTATATTAACACAAACTTAAGTTACTTGATACATTTTTTAAAAACAGTTTAAAAAAAATATTTAATTAGAGAAACAATTTTAAATGTCATGATATAAACATTAACATTAACTAAAAAAATCTACACTGAATATTTTTTCTATAAATTAAAGTGACTATAATAGTCACTTTAATTTATAGATTCTTAATGGAAAAAAGTTATTAAAAAACAGAGAAAAAATATTCAGTGTAGATTTTTTTAGTTAACGTCAATGTTTATATCATGACATTTAAAATTGTTTGACTAATTTAATATTTTTGTAATAATTTTAATAACTTTCAAATAACGAAAAATATTTAAACAAAAAACTTCTTCGATAATAGTCACTTTAATTTATAGATTCTCAATGGAAAAAGTTGTTAAAAAACAGAACAAATATTCAGTTTAGATTTTTTAGTTAACGTTAATGTTTATATCATGACATTTAAAACTGTTTGACTAATTTAGTATTTTTGTGTTTTAAACTGTTTTCAAAAAATGTATCAAGTAACTTAAGTTTGTGTTAAGGTATTTCCTCGAGTAATTCAAGTCTAAAAATTTCGGTCATGAGGACTTAAATAAGTAGAGGGCGGCATACAGCGTTCTAGAAAAAAAATTTAGTAGAGACTGTACTCTCAAACAGGCTCACTGTATGCATGGACGTACCTCTACATATACGCAAAATAGCGCGAGTGAATGTGTCAACATCGTGATCATAGTGAGGTTATGCGACGACAATTTGTCGTTACCCCGTGTATTTTTGTTAGTATTCGTTATTTCGAAATTAAAAGTGTTGAAACAATTAAGATACAAGGGTAATAAATTTATTAAAGCGAGCGATTTAAAGAAACGTATTTACGGAGTGACGATGATGAACGCATCGTACAGTGTTGCCACATCGCTACTCCTCATCCCAACCTCAATTGAATTTCAATAGTTTTTCGAATCTTTGAAAGCCCATCCTTCTTTAATTAAACCTAACTTTTCTGTTTGTTTTTGTTACAAAATTTCTAATTTTTTTCTCTACATCTCTCTAGTTTTTCAAAAATATTTACAATACAGTTTTCTATAAAAAGGTGAAAATGTGTCATTTTTACGGCTTGGGTATAGGGAACGCGTATAAAAGTGTCCTTTAACAAATATGAATAACAATTAAACTACACCTGAAAAAAATCTGAAAAAATTAGAGGAGGTGCAGAATACCTCAATCTCTATTTGACCAAAATTTCAAATAAATTTACAGAAAGTGAATTTGGAGAGGAAATAGCGTCAAGGCCATGCTTGCAAGCTGCCAGCACAAGGAGCTTTTTTCAAATGGCAATCGCATTTTTCACCCCAATGAAACTTGTCCGCCTTGATGAGTTGTTTTCAAATACCTCATCATTCATGTCAATTCCTTCGATTTTACTCGAAAAATGCGACGAAAATGAGTTCTGGTATCAAACTGAAGATGCAGACTTTCTTAGCATGACCCAGGATGCACCACGTGGAGGTAAAGTCTGCTCGCATCCCTTGCGCAAAAAAAAAGGAGAAAAAATAGCGCAAATATGTTCGGAGGTTCATGCGCTCATGAGTTCACGAGTTGTTCAATATTCCCACCGTTCACTTGCAAGAACAACTCAATTCGGCGGCGAAAATTTCCAACAACCCTTCGAAGAACTTGGGGCGTAATGCTTGCAATAGCCTCCCTGATACGTCTCTGTAAGTCTACCGAAGTGGTCGGCCGATTCACGTAAACAACGTCTTTGACGAAGCCCCACAGATAGTAATCAAGTGGCGTAAGATCCAGTGATCGTGGAGGCCATGGAATGTAAAGACCCCGACCAATCAAACGATTCGGGAAGGCACCATTCAGATGATTCCTCACAGCTCGAGCGAAATGAGGTGAAGCGCCATCCTGTTGAAACTACATTCTCTATCTCGTTTGCAAGTTCACGTTCTCCATCAGTGCTGGTAACTGATTACGCAAGAATTCCAGGTAATTCTGACCGGTGACATTACCATAAAAAAAGTATGGACCTATCACTTGCTCATCGACGATACCGCACCACACGTTCACTTTCCAACGATGCTGATGATCAATGTGTTGACTCCAGCGAGGATTTTCCCTTGACCAATAATGACAATTGTGTCGATTCAATGAACCAGTACTCTGGAACGTTGCCTCGTCACTGAAGAGAACGTACTGGAAAAAATTCGGATCTTCATTTAGTCTTTGCAATGCCCAATTACAAAAGTCGTCACGAGTCCGTCGGTCTTGCGCGGACAACGCTTGAGTCAACGTTATGTGATACGGATGGTAGCGGCCAGATCGGAGGATTCTTTGGACGTTGCTCCGCGGTACACCTAAATCTTGTTCGATTTTTCTCAAACTGATGTGCGGATTCATGTGAATCTTAGCGAGAATGGCAACAGCTCGAGGATCATTACGATTAATGCCTTGTTGTTGTAGTTCCCGTCGTCGATAAATTCGTCCTCTCCTACAATTTCGTTCAATATTGCGAATTACTGCATGTGTGTGGGATGACGTCGGTGATTAGGGTCCTCGATATCCTCGGCACTCTCCTAATACGAGTAAAATATTATATCCACAATTTCACTCGCTGAGTACATCGTAATGTGTTCAATGAAATTACAGGCGATACTAACTCGATTCTGGTTGAATTGAAACTGTTTCGAGTAATAGAATCCTCGAGGTAATGGGGAATTCTTTGTTATTGTTTACATTCCACAAGTACGGTTGATGAATGGATTAGCGAAATAATCATCCACACCAACACGCATCAAGGGTATGTAAATCTGCAGTTTGTTACCAGAACTCATTTTCGTCGCATTTTTCGAGTAAAATCGAAGGAATTGACATGAATATATGATGAGGTATTTAAAAACAACTCATCAAGGCAGATAAGTTTCATTGGGGTGAAAAATGCGATTGCTATTTTAAAAAAGCTCCTTGTGCTTGCAGCTTGCAAGCATGGCCATGAGAGCTAAAAAAAATGAATGCATCAAATGTCCCCCTCGAAACCCTACAATTTATGTCTCTAAGAATTTCCTGTCACTTGCCCCCCTCAGGAGATATTTAGGTGGATTGTTTCAAATGGGACACCCTGTAAATAACAAACATCAATCAATGATATATTGACCATTTTGTTGGATGACTTTCCCCCATCCCTATTAGGTAGCTGCATAATTCCTCGTTCGAAGAAATTATGGTTCTTAGGGGCAAAAAACTGAATCAACTTATTTTTGATAGCCTCATCTGAATCGAGTATCTTTCCATTTAAATGGTTTTAAAGAGAATAGAATAAATAGTAATCTGATGGTGCAAGGTCCGGGCTATACGGTGGATGAGGCATTATTTCTCAGTTTAACCCCAACAATTTTTGGCGAGTAACCAAAGATGTGTGTAGTGTCTGGCGTTATCATGATAGAAAATAATGCCTTCACGATTTGCCAGGTTTGGCCGTTTTTCCTTCACTTGTTGATTTAATTGCATTAGCTGATGACAGTGCACTTCTGAATTGATAGTTTGGTTCCTTTGGAGTTGTTCGAAAAAAATAATACCTTCATAATCCCATCAAACAGACATCAAAACTTTCCTTTGATGAAAATTAGATTATGATATTGATTGTGCCGGCTCATCTCGCTAGCGCCATAATCGTTTCGCACGACATTATCGTAAACAATCCACTTTTCATCGCTTGTTATGATTCGCTTCAAAAATGGGTCATTTTTATTACGTTTCAGCAATGAATCGCAGATGTTAATTCGTTTAGAGAGAGAAACTTTTTGCAGCTCGTGAGGAATCCAAACATCAAGCTTGTTTACGTATCCGAGCTGTTGTAAATGCAAGGAAACGGTTGAATTGGATATGTTGAGCTTTTCTGCTATCTCTCGCGCCGTACTATACCGGTTGGCTTCGATCATTGCTTTTATTTTTTCATCGTCGATAGCAGTTGGACGCCCAGAGCGTGGTGCGTCTCTTTGAGGTTAAAATCTCTAGAACGAAAACGAGGGAACCAACGCTGGCACTAGCGTTCCTTAGGCACTTACCTTGTTTGAAAATTTTATTTTGGTCGCAAAGTCTAGTACTATTACACAATCGGATCTTCATCGGGATCACGTCCTTTTATCTTGTTTCAAAGTTTTATCTTGAACCCGAAGTTTAGTAGGCTTATATTATCGGGTTCTCGTCAGGATCACGTCTCTTTGTCTCATCTAATAATTATATCTTGGATACAAAATATCGTTGAGTGACTCATCATGTTGCAAGGGATTAATGTCCTTATATCTTAACCCTCGCCTTACTGAAACCGGGTCAGTGAGAACCCGAAACGTAAATTTTCAAGGATATTTCTTGGCTCTGTCATTTTTTTTCAGTAATCTTCCGTGAGTTCTCATGATTTACAATAAGAATGATGGCTCTAAAATGGATTTTTGAAGAACAATTATTTTTTGAAATATTGTTATCACATTTATTTATATTATTTTAGTTAGGTACTTTATTGTTGTTTTTTCGTAATAAAATATTAAACATGATATTATGAAAACTTGTTTAATTATGATTGCCATGACTCGCTATTGAATATTATCGAAAAGAAATGTGTTTGTGTCTTTCAGTCAGTTTAGGGTCAAAATTGACCCTGTTTTGGGATCCAAAGTTTTAAAATTATTTTGGTACGGCGAGGGTTAAGTAATATATCGTCATGTCAACTGTAAACTGTCGAATGTGAAAATCCCTACTTTTCAGTAGGCGCCACATGTTGTTCAAACCTAGCTGTCAGATCAGTGTTCTGATCAATTGAAAAACTTCCATTGTAATATTGTGTGGTTAATTATACATAGGTCAATATAATATTGATGACAGTTTCAAAATATTTTCCTAGTTTTAAAGATATCGCACTTTCGACACTTTATCGTTAGGATTTTCTCGTTCGACAGTTTATAGTTGGCACGACGATATATCGCATTGGATTTTTTAACTCATATATATGCCATCATTTCCCACAATTAGAACAAGAGTCGTTGGCTCAATTGGTAGAGTAGTGCGAGATCATTCCCAGTTTCGAAGCAGTCCGTCCTAAGCAACGCAGGTTCGAGTCCCGGTAGGGTATGAAAATAGGCTACCATTTGTTTTACTTCAATAACAATATTTAATAGCTCATTGATAAGAAGTATTTATTTCGGTTCTCTATTTGATTCTTGTATAACGCAACTGTTCCAAATAATTTTTCGGGGTTTGATCATGTTTATCCTGTAAGGTCCCTATGACGCATTTACGTTACATGTACAATCGGAGCCCTATCGGATTACTTGATAAGAGCCCGATTACCTTTTCAGTTAAGCTAGATCAAGTCCTGTTAAGAATTCCCAGTTGAGCAGAAGGCTTTGAAATTTCAGAAGGCTCTCTCTTATGATTGTCTTATTTTATGGGAGTGAAAAAAAATTAGTTTACCAAATTAAAAAAATTACCCTCAGGGATCAGCATAACAAAATCAGAGAACGAAGGTTGACGAAAACCAAAATTTATCGAGTTCCTGTTAGAATCAACTTATTTTGGCCACAAATGGACCTCCAGTTATATTTGATGTATTTTTTACGAGCAAAAGGAAACCAGTCGAAAGAATCTAAAGAGTCAGGAGACTCACAAGTCGGCATAAGAACATTCGACGTTGAGAAGAACTGACAGAAAAGATGAAAATGAACTTATATTGAGCACTGTAAGGATCAACTTTTATTTCAACAGTGATAAGCTTTTGCAAGCATTCTTGATAGTTTCTTACAGTAGAATAAGACAAAGTAGGAGAATTATAGATATAAAAAGACAGATACGGACGTATGCGACTAAGGAAGATGAACTGAAATGACGGAAATCAATATTTTTCGAGTACTATTAGGCCCATATTTATAATCGGAACTTATATGTAAATAAGCTCGACTCAAGTCGCCGTCTCGACCAATAAGTGACCTCCATAGCTGACTTAAGTGAGAGTGAGAGAGAGAGAGAGAAATAAATTAGTTGTAGGAATTTTAAGAATCTAAAGATTCATGGATTGGCCAAGGACGAAGCGGGACTACCGAGGCACTTTTACTCCGCTGGTCGTTTATGCAAATAAAAATATTGCCATTCTGTTATTATATTATGGTTTAAAATTGGCAGAAGTTCGTGACGTGATTAAAACAAAATAATAAATTGTAAATCATTTTCCTCTTCAGTTAATAATAGTGTATTTCTGTGTAGCTCTATGCAAGTTTTAACTAATTAATATAAGGGTGAACGATTGATGTGAAAGTGATGTTTGTATATACGGAAGTTTATGCTCTTAATTGAGCTTAATGTTTGATTCGTTCTCGGACAGATATCGACTTTCGTCGTTTCTGTCAATTTTCAGCGAAAAACCAGTGGAAGCTTATTGGAATCCAGGGATAAAAGTCGATTCCAATAGTGCTTGTTAGATGTTATCTTTCGTCCTTTTAAAAGATCCCTTTCGACTTGGTACGTTCTTACACCGAAGTGCATGATACCTGACTTATAATTTCGTTAATCAGTTTCTCTATACTTTCAGAAAACCTGTTAAGAACAATAATAAAAGCTTGGTGGTGCCCGAGGCAGGAATCAATACTGAAAGTGCTCGATAGACGTTAGATTTTATCGTTTCAGATCATCTTCCCCGTCTTCGAAGGTTCGTATACTGAATTTTGTGACTTCTGTAATTTATAACTTTTTCAACCAGTTTCCTTTTATTTTAGGAAGCAGTTATAAATATCAACGAAAATTTACTGGAACTGGAGGAAAGGATCGATTAAGATCGAAGAAAGGTACAGCAGTGCTCGGTAAAATTCCGTTTTCATCGTCTAGTCAGTCTCTGATGTTTCATATTCCCATGTTGAACTCTCAGTCTTCTGGCTTTTTAAAAGACTACTGACTAGTTCCTTTTCACCCATAGAAATACTGCAAATATAAGAGTAAACCTAGTGAAGTCCGAAATAAAAATCAATTCTAATAGTAGGTATTCGATAAAAGTTGATTTTCGTCGATTTCGTCAATCCTCCAGCAGACTCTTGGACTTCTGCTGGCTTTCTCTTATGATTTTGTTATTTTATGGGAATGGAGATAAATTAGTTGATCAAATTTAAAAAATTAAAAGACTCTGGGAGTAGCTTGGAAAATCGGAAATTGACGATTGACGAAAATCAAAGTTTATCGAGAACATAATAGGTGTACAACTTTACTTCCGCCATTTTCGATTCGTGGATCGCTTCAAAAGATGACCATTTTTTTCATCGCGGGATTCGTACGCTGCCTAGAAGATGGGAGAAATTGGTGGCCAGCGATGGACAATATTTTCAATCATAAATGTATAACCAGTTTTTTACAATAAAGCCTCGAATTTCGAAAAAAATGAGGAAGCAAAATTGTACACCTAATATTATAATCAACTTTTATCTTGGCCACCAGTTGACATTCTGTTATACTTGAAGCATTTTCTACAAGCGAGGGAGAATTAGCTGGAGAATTTTTAAGAGTCAGGAGACTCCGAAGTCTTCCGGTACAGGAACATTCGACGGTGAGAAGACCTAACGGAAAAGACAAAAATGAACTTTTATTGAGAATCATGAGGATCAACTTTTATCGCGGCATTGGTAAGTTTAGATATCAGTATAGATATCAGAAGACAGATACAGATGTACAAGACTAAGGAAGATGAATTGAAATGACGGAAATAAACATTTTTCGAGCACTATTTGAATCGATTTTTAACCCTGTAAGGTTCACTGCTATTTCACTGCTATCAATAATCTCGGTCGAGATTATCGAATTAATCAAACCGTCCGACCGTCCGACCGACCCTCCGACCGAGAGTATCTATACAGGAATTGGAACGCCTTTGCGTTCAATAGTCAATACGAGATTTTGGTTTTGGCATTTCGTGCTTTCGCCACTGGTTCTGCTGGCGTCGCCACCGTCCGGCCTTCATACTCACGTACACTTCCCTATGCGGCGATGACCCGTGACCAGTTGGTATTTGCCCAGCCGACGGTAAATTTCAAGGTCCCCCGATAGCCAAGTTTTGTCACTACGAGCGCACTGTGCCGTCACGCGGTGGAGTTAGGAAACATCACAGTGACCTTATCGTGCGTGCCCCCGCGGACGTCACAGTGGCGACACGGAGTGGCAACGGCGAGTGAGGTTACTGTGACTGCACAGCGATTGTCACTACAACAGCACTATACAGTCATGCGGTGCGCTTTCAAAATAATTGTCGGTATGTAGATTTGCAAAAAGGGAACGCACACAGTGACTTTACCCGCCTAGAGATGTTGCTTCTTTTTTTTTTCCGTGCCCCACCGGGATTTGAACCTGCGATCTTTGGGATATCCTATGCCAGATGCCTCGAGACTGGGAAACGTTTTCGCATTACGCCACCGACTCTTCGAGAGATGTTGGTCAACTCCAGTCATATATAGAAACCGGACATGACAGTGACTGCTCTCGAAGGTTTTCGTTAAATTTTTTAAAATAATTTGATATGTTCTTTTTCAAAACAGTAGCGATTATGATAATTATTCATTCACTATTTATAGTAGAATATTCGTCAAGAATCATGTTAAAGTTAACCCATTAGCGCCCAGCGTCTTATGCATAGGACGGCCATTTGGAATTTTTTTCTGATAACCTCTGAGTAACAAATCATGCAATTTTCGTAAAGAAAATCCACCAGAAATTAATTTGGGCTTTAATGGGTTAAGTTCACGATGGAATTTTTGTATTATTAGGTGTTGGAATTAATTTGTAGCGTCGATCTTAACAATATAAATAGCACGCAGGTAGTACAGTATTTCGTTGTTACCGACAGTAATGTAATATCGTAAACATCACAATTTAATTATGTAAGGATTCTTTATACATAAGTGTTTGACATGAGTCTTGATGGACTAATGCCTCCAAATTATTATCTTCAAATTTATTCGGCTCCTTGTCATCCAAGTCGAAATCACCAGCTTTAAAACGTGCAAACCACTTCCGACGCGTTTGCTCGCAGCTAGAGCATGTCACTTCCACTAAATACGATGAGCTTCAGCTGCACTTTTGTTCATATTAAAATAATGAAGCAAAACTACCCGCAAGAACACTTTATTGGGCACAAATTTTGATATATTCAATAAATTATAAAATGTTATTTATGATTTGAAGAAAGGTTATGTACAACCAAGTTGGGAGTTGACTTATCACCAGTAGGAAAACGTCTTAAAAGTTTGGGCATGATAATATTTTTTCATTAAAAAAACGCTACGAATTAATTCCAACACCTAATATAATTTTTAATTTTTATTGAACAATTTGGATTTTGTCAAAGATTAAGTCACAGTGGCGTCACAGTAACGTCACCCAGTGACACTCACTCCGTGGCATCCCAGTAACGTATGAGTAACGTCACTCGGTGACAATCACGCGGTGGCGGCACAGTGAGGTTCCCGTGCCAACAAGACGTGCTGCCACCGCGTGACGCTCGGGTGAAAGTCACGCTTAGCTATCGGGGTCCCTGTAACTCTGCGGTTCTGCTCGGGTCGGGATATCATGTACGTGTGTACGAAGGCTCGCACACTGGAACGCGCTGTCCGTACAAGG